>CM025781.1:10728058-10835849 GCA_014636745.2 Centella asiatica | reverse complement strand
TTACTATTATTTTCATAATCAGAAAGTGACTACGTACTACTTTTTTTTCATTTTGTTTTAATTACTTATATTACATATTTACACCTTAAAGAAATAAACAATAATAAAATAAAATTATATATAATATATAAAAGATATGAAAAATAAATGACTGGTTATTTTAGCAGTCAGTCTATAATAATGATAATCATAAAATATACTATAATTTGATATAACTTTTATACTGTTAGAACAAAATAAACTAATGTGTTTGTAGAATGGGGATTGAATATAAACACCACACATTTTTAGCTATTTAAAACTCTTAACACAAAAACTGTAATATCTACAAGATTATTCTCAGGCGAGGATGAACCCAGAAATACAATACAATTATTTAAAAATGAATACATAAAAATTCAAGTTAAAATAGTTGTGTTATAACTTGGAATTTTTCTAGGAATCTGTATAATTAAAAATTAATTAAACAACTACAAATCTGTAAGTTAATACAGATTCTTGTTTCACATACTAGCTACAATTTTTCTCTGAAATATTTTTCTCAATAACTATTACAAATTTTCTCTCTAGTGTATGAAGATGACAAAAATATTTCTAAGTTAATTTGTATCTTGTTTTTATCTCTCATTTGTTACTGGTAGTGTGTAACAACTATTACATATATAGAAAGACATATATAGAACCCATGTGTTTGTCATGCTTCTTTTTCAATAGCTGTTGTATGACCTATCATTTTCCTTTCGGAGATACATGCGTCAAATTGCTATTAACTATTGTTACTTCTATTTCATTTCATGTTCTCCATGTGTTTCTGATGTAAAGGTTGTTATTGGACTATCAAATTTTAAGGAATATCTTCCCAGATATATCCCTTTGTTTATGTGTAAAGTATCACTGTATAGCTTGTAAGCCCTGATGACGAGTAAACGAGGTATTAACTATCCCATGATAACAAGTTCTGATGTTGATTTAATTAGTATTGCTGTAAATTTGATCAATGTTTTACTATCCACCGATGTTGTAATCATGTGATGATAAGTTAGTTTAATATAATTATCAAAAATAATGTTACACTGTTAAAACAAAATAGCCTCAAGTGTTTGTAATTGGGGGGGGGGGGGGGGGGGGGGATTCAAACATTCAGAACTTTTTCTCTTTATCAACTTTTTGCACAACAGGAAATAGCTACTAAACTTAGAAAAACAATAACAGATAATCTGATGAACGCACGAATTTAAGTTAAAATAGATATATTAAAACTTGAGATTTTTCTGGAAATCTAGTTAATCACAACTGTGATTAATCAGCTACAAATTTTGTAATGAATTACAACTTCTAATTCACACTCACTAACTTCTAACTTTCTTTGAAATATTTCTTTCGAGATATATTACAAAATTGCTCTAGTGATTTATGTGCTTCTGTGTTTGTTTGACCCGTTAGATTGATACATGTGTAATGAGAACTCCTTTGCATATATAGAAGATCAGTGGTTGAAAACATGTGCGTAGATGTGCTACTCTTTACAACTTTGTCGCACATATGTCACATCGTTGTCCTTTAGAAACTATGTGTCAGATTGCTGCTACTTTTGTTGTTTTATTTTCATCCCCTGATCTGCATGCATTTAATGTTCGAAAATTGTCGTTGGATCAACAAACTTCAAGAGATATCTTTCCAGATAATATCTCTTGCTTCTTCAACAAACTTCATTGATTTGCGTGTTAAACCTGATGACGGGTTTATGCAGTCACAACCATCCACTGACTGCAAGTCCTAATGAGAAATTGATTAGTGCTTCTGGATCTCCTGATGACAAGTCTTGTTAAAAACTATATCAGTGCTTCAAACTTCACTTAAGTTTACTAAGTGCTTTTTGATCCCTTGATGTTATGACTTCACAACATGCACTGATGGCTTCCACTGATGCAGTGTTGAGTATCCCCCTGATGGGTTTCCCTGACGGGTCAGCCTGACACTGTCATACCCTGATGTCTTCACCTGACAGGTGACATGTCTTGTTCATGCCCTGACGCATTTCCCCTGATGAGTTTGGCCAGCCACTGCCATACCCTGATGTGTTCCCCTGACGGGTTGATCTGCCTTTGTCATCCTCTGATAGGTTCCCCTGACGGGTTCTCCTAATGATTCTTAATCATTGAACTTTTGTTTGGAATATCTGATGTGCGGAATACTTCAACTATTTTCGAGTAACAACAGACATTCCTCTTCACTTATCAAGTCCTTTAGAAGTTTCCATTTTACGACTTGTTTTGTGAAGTGTTGATCATCCCCTGATGAATAAGTTTATCATCAGTGGATGCAAAACTTGTGCATATATTAAGGTTTATAAAATACCTTAACTATTTACAGATACACAATTTATTCTCTAAACATCATCATCATTATTTAACTCTAACATACACATTATCAAAACATATAAAAATTACCACGTTCTCATATATATATATATATATATATTTATTTATTTATTTATTTCATGCGATTGAATTCACTTAGTAGTGAGTGGTGTAAGATTATCAAAACTTTGACGTGAAATATAATATATCTATTATTATGTATTAATTTACAAAAAAAAAAAGAACACGTTTAATACGAGTTTTTAGCGTTCCTCTCGCAATTAAACTCTTTAGCATTCTTTTTCTAATTCTAATTATAACTCCATCTCTTATATGTTAAGTCACTTTAATTACATTGAAAATAATTATTCTCATAAATAATAACTAAAGATTACTTCCAAAATTTATAAAATAAATATTATAAATAATAATTGTAATAACAATAGCATTTATAAACGTTATTGGATCCCAGAAATAAAAGGATATGTTATAAGATCATTGTTATGTTATTCACTGAAATAAAAGTTGTCTAATTATAATTGGATGTGTAATTATATTTATTACATTTTAATTATAAAAAAATAAAATAATAATACATAAAAATAATTTGTAAAGCATGAAAACAGTACAAGTAAAAGAAAATTTATATTCAAAAATAAAAAATAAAAAATATCAAAATATTTAAAAAGTAATAATAAAAAAATATTAAAAAATTAATAATAGAAAACCCGTGCAGCTTCTATGCTAGTATAAGGTATTTTGGTAGTTTGAAAAAGATAAAAGGGTATTTTTGAACCCCAAAAAACTTGGCGCCACTTCCAGCCGTATAAATTCGTCGTCAAGATACACGAGCGATGATGAGAATTTATGTGGGACCCAGATGAGAATTTATGTGGGTATACCGTCCACCTTTCTCTAAAAAAACAGAAAAGAAAAAGAAATCCTATTTAAATCTTTTTTTTTTGATATATCTAGGAATTTTATAAAATAATTAATTTCATTATTAAAATTAATTTGATTGATTGCAAAAATTTCAACAAAGTCTTTTATTTTTATTTTGATAAGATAATATTGTAATTTAAAATTTAAAGTTTACAATCTAATATAAATAAAAGAAAACAAAGAAAAAAGGAGATGAAAGTCTTTGTTTGCTTACTCTCTGATGACATCAAATTACATATTTAAACCCTCATTTCAAGTCACTTTATAGGTACAAAGTCTCTTATCTCCATAAACCCTAATAATATAATCTTTTTCTGAAAAAAGGTTTGTTGTCCTAGTTCTAAAATCACATCATCATCGAGAAGATATAATTAAATATTTTAAATTATGAAATAATGGAGTATTTTAAGTTACATATATGCTTAATACCCCATTTTAAAAATTTACGAAACATATCTAATTTAGAATGAGAGAATCCCATAATATTAATAATGAAAGCATGATACGTGTCCAAGATGATCACAATCGCTTCATATAGAACTCCTGATGTCATACCACGATCCTCAACCACAACTCACTAGAATTACTTATACAACGTATAATTCATTTGCACTATTTTCAATTCAAATTTAAGATTTTAAGAATTAATTTGTAAACCAAACAACAATAAGATAAAAGTTGATCAAGAATTCTTGACATCAAATCAAATAAAAGGGTGGTCATGAATTGTGAACTAGCACAAAAATTCTACCCTAGTATAGGAACTAGGAAAATAGATGTGGCTCATATTGTCAACTAGAAGGCCCATATGGGATGAGACTTTAGTAGTAGGTGTGAAGGATTAAATCGTTCAAATAATTCAATTATTTCGTCCTATTCTTTGTGTAGGAATCCAATGATGCATATGCTATTCATGTGGAGAAGAAACCATTTGCCATTATTTCCCATACTCATGTAACGTGTTTTATTTTTGCAAGTCAAAACAAAAATGGTGTGTGTATAAATAAATGTATCAGACTTATTACTCGTATAATTTACTATCTCACCTACATGCATGCAATTGGCTACACTAGAAGATAATGACGTTGACGTTTCATTTCTACATTCTGATAAATATTCATGCTTGTCCTTTCGGTTTCCTTTTTTAATTTTTTTTATAGGTTACCTTATCTTTCTTCTAAAAGGGGTAGAATGGTCGGATGTGAAAATGAAAGAGGATTAAACAAAGTAAAAACAATAAGAATGGTACAGGTTAAGTTTGTTTCTAAACTTAAAATTTTATAGATTCTAATTTATTTTAAAAAAATCTATAGTTTTTTAAATTTAAGCTGAAACAAATGAATTATAATGACTAAAATAAGAATGAAGAAACATAATAATTATGTGAAAAAATAAATTATTGAAATGAAATGGAATGGATCACAAGATTGGAATGCGACAGATAATGTCCTTGCAAACATTGTAGGCCTCCAAATAAGCTTATAGCACATAAAAATTTATTGCCTAAGCTCCTTAGACTTTGCATGTGACTCCCAAAGTGTATGCTTCATTTCCAACATATTTTTAACTTATATAATAAAGGCAATCCACCTCGCGACGACTAAATTTAACAGTAGCATTAATAATTGAATAATAAGAGAGTAGGCTCATTGATAGACATGAAATAACAACATTTCATCCATGAAAGGAGCCTTTGTCTAGAATCCACCTCTCTCTCTCTCTCTCTCTCTCTCTCAACACAAACACATTTCACATTTATATATACATACACAAATGTTTGTGTATGTCTCCAAGTATTAGGCTACTTGACTGAGCAAGCCAACAAAGAAGCTAGGGAAGTGTTGTACATGGGTAGTTTTCAAGCTAAGGAGAAAAGCATTAACATTTATAATCCAAGAGAAAGAGAAAGAGATGTTGCAGCTTTGAAGGCGAAGGTGAAGTTCCTTAAAGAAGAGATAAAAGAGATAATGAGCACGAGGGAGAATGAGAGTCACGATTATGAGGAAGAAATGATGGTTTTCGCTCTTAAGGAAGCCGAATGGAAAAGAGAAAGGAAGAGGTTGAGGGAAGAGGTGAAGAAGTTAAAGAAAAAGGTAGAGGAGAGAGAAGGGACAATAAAAAGATTGATGGAAGATGAGAAAATGAAACTGGTGGAAGGAGAAGAGAAAGATGAGAACGAATGGAAAAAGTTGGGAAATAATTATCTCATGGAATGCATGAGAGAGGAGAGAGCTCGTCGAGACGAGGCCGTCGAGAAGTGGAAAAAGCTATACTTAACAATCAAGACAGAGCTTGATCAACTCATTAAGATGACAAATCAAGGTACAATATACAATTTCATACTTTATAACAGTTAACAAAAACTTACATTTGGTCAGTTTGATTTTGTTTTGTAGGAGAAGGAGAACGATTGTCTTCGCGATCAGAGGAAGAAGATTTAGTTGATGAGTTGCATATGGAGCTGAAGGCGAAAGACGAAACAATTGAACTGCTACAAGAACAATTAGCTGCAAAGGAGAAAGAGAAAAGTAGGATGGAGAGAGAGGTGGACATACTTAGGCAGAGCTTGAGAATTATGAGCCACAAGAAGAGTAGTTTCAATGTTAAGTATTTCAAGAAGTCACTGGCAAAACAGACATGAGAAGTTCAACATTATCAGTACATTCAATTCAAATGCTATTTAAACTTGATATAAAATTGTATGGAAGAGAATAATTACAGAAGTGAAAACAGAGTACTCCTGCTACTCCAAGGAGAAGAGTACATTTCTGTGTAGTTCAACAGTATGTAAAAGGAAAGCATGTTACAACTACATCCTTGTCTTTTATTCTTTTGTTTGTTTTGTATTATTCAACATTTTCTACTATTGTTCAAGAAACAGGAATATGTGAAGGTGAGAATTTTATCATAAACCATTGATGTAGTTTTTCCTGAACAGAGGACTCCCAATCAGTTTGCAGATGAAGAAGAGTTGACAACTAAATTCTGACAATGAGACAAAATCTTAAGTCTTTTTAAGCTTTATGGAATCAGAAAAATACAAGAGAAACCCCAAGCAAAAGCAAGATATATCGCTGATGCTCCCTCTGAAGTTTGTATTATCCTTAATTCCAAAATTAAAAATAAATTTTGACTTTTAAGTCAAAAGATGACAAATTAAATTCTAAATTACTATCAATTTAGTTAATTATAGTTGATACAACTATTATATTCTTAAGATTTATAACAAAAACCTTTGATCTCAATATAATTTGCATCCAAGACTTTGATAAATTACATTAAATTTAAAGTTCAATATGTTGTCGTTTGACCAAAAAAATTAAAACATGTCTGATTTTGAAACAGAAGGGAGGGGTACTTGTTAAGGAAGAATGAAAAGAAATACCCTGAGAAGCAGCTGGTAGCCTGGTACTATACCCTAAACTGCACTTAGAATAATTCCACACCAACTGAAATTACCAACTAAATTTTTTTAGTGAAGATTATAGTATATACTAGTCCTTTTACTGAAGAATTTTTACTTTTATTTTATCGAGATATATCTGTGATTATATATACGGGCTTGTATAGTTGTATCATCTTAACTCCATCTAAGCAGATGTATACATGATACAATCTTTCTGGCCAGGCTGCAAAGGTTCCCTTAATTTCTGTCATCCAAACTTTAATGCTTCAAGTTTTGACGAAGATAAACGAATAATAACATATGGGCGGTGTATTTGTTTGTAAGATTATGGAGGGGATCGGACTATTTAATCCTATTTAAAAAATAATCCTGTATTTATTTTATCACTTAAAACTGGACTAATTAATCCTACAAATAGTACTACATTTATTTTAACATACGAAATTGAACTAAATAGTCTCATTTAAAAATTAATATCACATATAATAATTAAATAAAAGGGAGAAACATGTGTTTCATTAGTGCGAATTTGTTATTTCAACACTTTGTAAACCTTAATCCAATCCTAAGATATTATTAATTCGGAAGTATTACTAATTCCGTTAAAATCAATTCTGCAAACAAATGTAGCAGGAATACCTAATTTCGATATGTAACAGTTTTAAAAATAATTTAACCAACACGACTTGTCACCAGCTAGCGGGGCATTGCTTAGCTCGACTAGAAGCATAACTGACAGTTTGTTGCGTTATGATTTCTTTTCGCAGACTATTTTCTGGTCATGATTGTATCAAGGACTTGAATTACTAAATTGCAAACCACAATTCAAGCAGAGAGAGAAAATCACAAGATAATCGACTACTCGATCATTTACAAACTTGATCACTGCAACAAGTTCAATCACCTCCAAGTCGGTAAAATTATGTCGAGAACTTGCATAAATTAAGCAAATCATATTTTACTAATGGCATTTGATTCATAGCTTTCATTTGTGATATAGGAATGAAAAGATGAGATAGATTGGGAAAGCAATTGTACAAAACAAAGACGTTTTGGGTATCAAGGTTGAACTAAACAAACCAAAACAGAAAGAAAGAAATAGAATTAATGAATTATACTTCTAAGACGTTTCCTTCTAACATGAAAGCGATATTCATGTGCAGAAGAATAAACGGCGAATGCATTAATTGATGTTTCTCCCCCATCCCTGTCATCTTTAGCACATTACTATTTTCCAATAATTCTTGAATATTGGAAAGCTCCAGAAGACAGCAAAGTACTCCTAAGCCGAACTGTTGGCATTAATTGATCTATTACCTTCTTCACTTGGTCGTGATCTAGCAACAGTCCTGTAATTCGATCGCACATTCTGAAAAAGAAATAAGAAATGGAAAGACAGATCCAAAATCCACTCAATTAAAATATAATTCCATTTTATCGAACATCTATCCAGTGTAATCAGTGATTAATCAGAGTAGCTACCTCCAGCAGAGTAATGTAATAGAAATCTTCCATATGCTGCATAAGTGCAGTACCATCTCTAATTGAGCGAAAAATATTTATTTCTGTATTCAAAATTTTCTCAAGAAGTTCCCTCTCGCCTTTTATCTGTACAATATACAATTCCCAAAAGACAAAATAAAAAATAGGAGTTAGAAGAAGAGTACCTCTAACATGTATATATGCTTGTACTTTGAAAGAGAATGTAAGGGAGCAGAAGATACAATTGAAGTGATAAAGGTAAATCAATTTAAATTTTTTACTGTCCCCAACAAAGAATACTGAGGTACCAATGGTCCCAATGCTTCCACTGACTCAACTAGTAAATTTCAAATCTCAGATGGAGCTATTTATTTTGTCTCCAAGCTAATCCAAGTCATTTATAATCAGTATTACTGCATCATATCAATGATATATAGGGAAACTGAGGCCATTGTCATGGTTTAATATGCAGTTCGTGATGAGCCATCTTATAAGTGAACATTAGCTTAAATTTCATGCAAACACAACTAGTGAGGCTTTTGAGAAAGAAACTTACGAATTCATTAACAAGAACATCAGGTGTAGACTCTCCAATAACATCACCTTGGTAACCATCTTCCAGGAGCTCCACATTTTCCTGAGATTATATGTTTATAAGTCATTAAAGAAGCATCAGCTATCTAACTTATCATACGACTTGAACACAAAATATTTATCACTATGCATTTCGTTGCAGCTTCATTTGATTTTCATGATAGAGTACCTAAGAACAGAAAATTGGATTTTACAAAACAGAAAGTTGAAACATATGGAAATAAACCCTTTTTGCGAGTGAATTGCTTATTTGCATGCTTATAGAACACAACAAACTGAATGCTACTACTTCCTTCTGATGGAATTTCAGCATGCTAGTCATATCTATAATCTTCATGGAAGTGATAAGATGGAGCCAGAGTAGGTTTACAAGTCTGGAAACAAAAAACTAAAGAAAAAAAAAAAGATAATTAGAAGCCAACTACCGACCAGTGCATTCTTCGGATCTCCGGCTGCTAGATAAACAGGTTGAGCTACATGGCAATAACCCATTAAGCGTGGAACTGTAGGTATGATGTCCCTATGGTTTACAACTCTCCAGCTGTCTTTTACCTTCTATAATTGAAGTAAAGGATCAATAAAAATCATTAGTCATGAATTCTGGTATGTGAATAAACCAGTTAACATATTCATTGCATATAGAAAACCGTATTACGAAAGTACAGATGATTCTTCTGCACTCAAAACAAAAAATTGGAAGTGTTCATATAAAATTACAAGCAGGAGCTCAGTTTGGTGCCTCATTTCACCTTCATAAATTGGCCAAGGTCTCTTGGTCTATTGGGCCTATGGAATTCTGTGAAATCCTAGGGCTTAGTTTGTTTAATATATTATGGTATTAATCAATTCATTGTGGGCTTGTGGCCAATATAAGTTAGGCATGTCATGTTTACAGATCAGTCAGTTAAAGTATTACTAGCATAGCAATGTATACAGAATATCAATGTATATAGTACTATAGCAAGGAGGAACAGGGAACTTGCACAATCATTCAGTAACTATAATTTTTTAAGATTTGCAGAATGAAAACTACAGATTAAATTACCTCATTATAAACTTCTGCGAACTTTTTGTTTCCAACTCTTGGTGATCCAAAATTATACATAGTCACAGAAATAGCCCCACGCCTGAAACGTAGTAGTAGTTGTTGTCAATATCTGTAAGTCACGATGGTATCTACAATGCTGAACACTAAAAAACTACTCTATAAGATATATAAAATCTTATCATTTAATTAATTATTTTCATGTTCATCTGAGCTTTTTGAAACACATTTCATGTGGTTACGTATCACGTCTTTATCATTCACAAAACCCTAATCAATTATTGTGGAGGACAGTAGAATTGTGAGTTTCTATGGAATCCTAACAAAAACCTTTGATTTCTTATGCTCTACACAAGTGAAAGCCATTCCTCCTGCCTTCCATTCGACGTGTCTTGCTTGCAGAGACTTATAGTCATTATATCAAAAGAAGTAAACAAAATTTCTACAGAAAAATGGGGAAAAGTAATAATGACAAAGAAGAAGATATAAAACAGATTGCTGAAACAAGTTGAACTATCTACACCTACTTCTAATATACAAATAAAGCATGACAATTTAATAAACCTATAAGAAAGAAACTTGAAAGAGATTGGGGGAGAATAAAATAAATATATGAATTATTGAATACAAAGAAATAATAGATTCAACAAAGTAGAAAAGATATGCATACACATAATTAAGGTCTTAGGTCTGTGATACTTTTACACAGATTAAAAAAAAATAATTTGCGTCATGATTTCTTTTAATGTGTAGGCCATCTGTGTGATAATATAAAATATCTACATTAAAATATCATAGCCCATACTCCTGCATTATGCTACCAGCACATTGACTAACTAAAGTTGTTAAAGAAAAACCAGTAATTAGGAAATACCCAAAATATTTCCAGTTATAAGAGCAGATGTAGATTATAAAATAAAACTGGTGAATTTCATAGAAATGATGACTGATATACATTAAATATTTGATCTACAAGTGTCTGAAAACCTAGGAAAGATCAATTCATTTGCCAAACTTCAGGTGCATATCAATAACATCAATAAGAGTAGAGCACCCAGACCCTTACCCCTATAAATAGATTATAGAGTATCAAACCATGAGTCCATGATGTGTTCACTGATAAAATATCATGGCTTCTTGTGCATGTAAGTTTTCTTTGACTCAATAAAACCTATTATGGTACAGTAATTTACTAATGAGTGCAATAGTTCTTAGAATAGCTTAAACTTTTTCTTCTCCACCCATAAAGTGTTGAAAATATCTAATCAGTAATTAGAGCTAAAACCCATAATATTACTATATATTAACTGACAAGTGCAGTTTCAGGGACAAAGTCAACTCCGGTGAGTCATTTTGTTGTCTTGGTGAACTTTTTCTTTCTTCCTATTGTTAATAAATTTATAAATCTAAATACTATTTGGTTTTGACTTTAAATGATTCCTACTTCAACCAAAAATTGAAATCGGAAAGAGTCAATAGAACCAAAATATGTTAATTTTTCAAAAATATTTAACCCGTGTTATATAATTATTTTTATATTACGCAAAATAAAAAATAAAAAGTCTCGTACAATGTACGGGAATTAAGACTAGTTGTCTAGTATCTAACTACAATTAATTTAAATAACTTTGATTTATTTTCGTTTAAATGTCAGATACTCTACCACTTTAATTTACCAAATATCTTTTATAATATATAAATAAATATTTTTTTTTCACTAAATAATATAGAAATAATTTGTTGTGTCAAATATCTGCACTTCTTTGATTATCATTTATGTTAGTCCTACTACACTTCAACATCATTTGATGTCTTAGAGAGTGTATATACTTAAGAATTAGGATATTTGTTAGCAACAACAAATCCACTCTCCTGGATATATGGCGTAATTAGAAGCGTATTCGGCTCGGCTCAACTTGTTTAAAACTTATTCGGCTCGACTCATTCACTTATATGAAACAATCTCGAACATAATTTTTTGTTCATTTAAATATTTAGGGTTAGTTCGGTTCAAATCGATTACAAAAGCTCGAGTAGTTTACATTATTCGGCTCGACATGCCTTAGCTAGACTACTTAAATGAGCCAATCCCAAACATTTTTTGTTCATTAAAAAAAATTTGTCAGACTTGACTTAACGCTGTTTAACATACAAGCTCGACCAAACTCGATTCGATCTTGACTGGCTCGATTTATTTACAGTATGAGATGTAATAGTTTTTTCTCTCACCTAGATATTCCTTATTTTTCTCGCATTACCACAAAAACTTCTAAATTCTACAAGGAAACAAATGGATGTAAACTACAAGGGCATGAGATTGGTGTAAACAAATATTGTGTTTCTCCCGTCCCACTTTTGCATTGAATTGCTCACACACACGTGCGCGCGCGTGTGCACACACACACATATGAATATATACATATACATATACATATACATATATGTATATATACGTGTATATATACATATACATATATATATTTATATTTATATATATATATATAAACAACTATGCGGCTGAAGAATCTTCGACCTCCACCTCCTCCTCTTTGTATTCCTCTTCACGATCAAATTTAAGAATCATTGTCCAAAACAACCCATTTAAATCTAAACTTTCCCAATTGGTTATCAAATCTTGGCCTAAGTAAGTCTCCTAATTTCTCTCTTAATTTTAATTAAAAATTATGGTTGAACACTTATAACATATATTTGACGAATTAATTAATGGTTTTTGTTGTTTGTTTACCCCAAGAACTCGTTACACATTACAAGAAAAAAAAAAAGAAGCCATAGGATTTCATCATAATTTGAGATTAAGCAGGAAACATATCACCACAAGAACGGAGAAGAAAGCAACATTAAGTGAAAAAAAAAGTAGCTCACTTTAGTAATTGGCTTGAGGATAGTTCAAGAGCAAGTAGGGTAGCCAATGCACCACCTAAACTATGACCAGTCACATAAACGTGCCATTTAGACAGCTCTTCAGTACCATCATCTCTGTCACAAAACTTTCTTAGCTTGAATATTTAACATCAAAAGTTCATGACTATAATCAAGATTTTGGTATATACACACAGATTCTGTTTTCACCTTATGATATCTTGACCATTTTTGTTGGGGTTGGGGGTTAGAAAATCTTATACACAAGAAAAATATTGCCAAATATACCAAACAAAAAATTTGAAACGAAGCATTGCATACCTTGATGACTCACCATATATTGAATTCAAAATAATAATAGCTGTAATGAAAGAAAATGTAACTTGTACAAATAGTAATACTCCATCTGTTCCACAAAAATAGTTACATTTGGGTTCTTGATGGATATTAATATGGTATGTTTAATTGAGAATTACATGTTCATATAATAAATATTTTTTCATGAAATTTGTTACAAATGTCTGATTAACGATAAAATAAGAAGACTGCAGTGAGAAATTTTAGAAAATATAGCATTATAAATAAAATATTATGCAAAAGTAACTCTTTTTTGTGGAACAGAGGGAGTGTACCAATTAAATTAGTTTGCTGGAGAAACAGGAAATGAGAAGAGAGAGAAGAGTGCTAATGAAAGGATAAAAGTAATACTTGGATATGTTTCATAACACAAACTAACAAATTTTAGATATGCACAAATCATTTTACCACAAATTATGAAGGAAAAAGGAACTTTGTTGACTGGAAATAAACTATCATTGAACCAGACTCTGCATAATACACCAAACACCGGAAAATTTGGAAAAAGTTTGCATGGAAATCATTTTCCTTGAGGTAAACAAAGCCAAAAATTAATATATCATATCTTCGAATTTCTCTGACCTAGAAAAGGTATTCATGTGCCAAGTAACACATTAGTTGAAGAGAGTAGTATTAAATTTCATAGCAAAGAATGGCAACAAAGCTAATATGCTAGTGCTAGCAGCTAGCTTCTCAGGGTGGCTTATAAAATAGTTATTATACCATAAATTCATCAGCTTTTGTGTTAGAAATATATATATCTCTTTACTCACAGCATCATAACTTACATATAACCAACTGCTAGTTTAATAAGAGATATGATCCTGGTCCTGACTGAATCGTATGCACTTAAAAATCCACTGTGCACCTGAAAACACGAGGAACCATTTAGCAATTATTACAAATCATGAGCATTAGTCTAATATTAATATTTCATCCTTGGCCAAGTATTTTAAACTTTGGATAAAAGAACACTTCATACTTGAACTTCTCGCTTGAAATCACCACCAATCCTTTCAGGGTTTAGCCTGTGAATGTAGAAATGTCAGAAAAACTGAAAAAGTAAGGAACAGCACTAGCTTAATTGTTAATACTATTCAAATTCTGAATCTTCCATCAAGAATAATCTATTACCCAAAGAAAAAGAAATGTATACAGAGTACCTCAAACATGCTATAGCAATATTTTCAATAATGAGATGTCAGACAAGTTTAACTCAAAGGCATTGGCAGGCAGATTTATAAATGAAACTAAAGAACCAGAAGGAAGTGAGCCAGGGGTTTACTCAAAAGAGAGAAATATTCACTGGGGTGCCACAGATTAAAACTAAAGAAGGGGAAAAAAAATCCACCAAAAGCTATATCTGAGACGGAAGTCTACTTTTACCCTGTAGGAACTAGCATCAAATCTGTCCGCAAGTCCTTCCACCTTGCCTGTTTAAATCAACATATATGTAATTCAAACTGATAGTTTTGTACAACTAACTTCACTAAGTATATTAATGACCTACTTGTTCTGTTCCTCTGAAAGCAATGACTAATCTTTTCCGGTCAGAGTCACGCCAGATTGCAACCTGCCATTCTAATGGGTTTGAGAACATAACATACAGCACTATGCATTACCTTTTCTATCGTTTGTTCTTGGGAAGAATAAACTTGATGTTCACAGAGTCAAGAACTCCAGATTTTCATTTTTCTTTTCCTTCTTTTACATATTTAAAAGGAAACATAACATACAGCACTATGCATTACCTTTTTCTATCGTTTGTTCTTGGAAAGAATAAACTTGATGTTCACAGAGTCAAGAACTCCAGATTTTCATTTTTCTTTTCCTTCTTTTACATATTTAAAAGAAAAAAACTTAAGTGGAGAAGTTCTTAATATTATTAGCAGGTTCCCAAGGACAAATTATGATCATACGCTACCTGTGTATCTGTGGGTGTGTTATCTAAGAAACAGAGTTTCTCAAATTCAGATTTGATAAAACTAGGATGGCCCAAAGAAGTTGCCAGCATTGCCCAAGCCTCCATGGCACTCTCTGCTGTTGAAAATAATTTCTTCATTTCTGCAGCTTTTTCCTCATCCAACATTGGTACATCCAGGGGATCAGAAGACATTACACTCTTGGAACCTTCGGAGAAATTATCTTCTTTTCTAGAATTATCTTGTTCTGCATCACCCTTTTCAGAAAGTAGTGCCTTGTTGTTTAATTGAGAAACCGATGCATTAAGAACCATCAATGCACCCAAAATGGAATCAGTTTGTCGTAATAGATCTTGTGTCATCTTCTTAATATCTATTAATGAAGACTGAATATCACCGATTGTGTTGCGGCCAGTTTCAACATCATTGTTAACAAATTTCTTACCTTTTGAAGTTGCAAGTCCAGACTCAACATAATTTGTTTCTGCAACTGTCTGCGACTCTGAGCCTATAATGTGTAATAAATCAAACTTGTCCCATTTCATGTTCCCAGGAATAGGAAGTCCAAGTTCTTGAAGAAAATTTCGGTTGACAATATCAGAAAAATTCCTCCAAAAATCCTTGTCAGATTGCGAGGAATCAATAGCTCCTGAAACTGTTAAAGATATTTGTCCACTATCAATGCTGCCATTCTCAGGGTTAGACTCTTCTGGGTTGCAGCCTTTCTTGAAGTTTGTGCCATTTACAGGCAAGGCTGGACTGCTTTCCATCTGTTGAGTCATGTCCCCATCAACAAAAGGATTTTCTAATGTCCCTGCACTTTCTGTTTGATAGTTCTTAATGTCATCTGGATAGTTGAGAGATGTTAATTGACCAAAAACATTCTGTACGAATTGACGTGCTTGCACGGTATCGGATCCCATAACCATTTTAAAAGCAGAATCTAGACCACTTTTCTTAAGAAATTCTCGGACAATGGGAATACTCCACCACTTCTTCTCTTCTTCAATTGCATCAAAACTCATATACTTAACCTGAAATTATGTAGTAGGAAGATAAGCGAAACTGTGCTTATTAAGAATGCCCAATGATATAATTATTTTCCAATGCAGTTCACAGAATGTCAGAATCAAAATAATAGGCAATGGAAATAAACACGGACACACACACACACACACAAAATCAACTAACAAATACCAAAATATATTGCTGTTTTTGCCCGTGTAACTTTTGGTTCACTACAGAAAACGTCATTTCCAAATGTATTGGTTATGAAAATATACCTCCAGCTGAATTTTTCCACCGCCTCCCATTCCTTCAAATTCAACCAGCACCTCATGCATATTTCCTAGCAAAACATATTTTTGTTATTTAATCTTGTATAAATTGAATCCAAAGCTTCTACATCCAAATTTCATTCCTATAGACACAAAAATACGCAATCCAAAAGTTTTCCAAGTCATGCAACTTTTGTACAACAAATTAAGGGAGAGGATGTGCAATTAGTTCTGCAAGGGACATTAATATTCTGGTAAGAAGGAGAAACTTATAAAGGGTATTATGTGGAATTCAACAATGCTACTTGCTACACAATAAGGTAGGAAAGGAGACTCTTTTATCATTGCTAAGTATAAAATATAATTCAATGATATAAACCATCTATAAATACATGTGATAAAATCTTACCATCACAAAGGTAATCCAAGCTAAGACCAGCATTGCCCATACGCTTGTGTGGCGTAATAAGATTTGCATCCCAAGCTGCAATCTAAAGTTCAAGAATTGCTTAATAAGAAAGAAGATATCATCGTTTTGAAGTGTCTGGGTCAGCTCTCAGCTGTAATCATAACAATGATATATGCATGTCACTAATATTCCTATCACTAATTATTCCTTGGAGAGAGTAATATATAACAGGAGTGCTATTCTCATTTTAAATATAATTATAAACTAAGCTACTGCAAGGGCCCATATAGCATAAAACATACACATGTCCTGTTGTGGTTTTAGTTAATTTTGTGGGTGGTGACAATAAGAAATCTAGTCTCTATTTAACAAAAAAGATACATTTAAGTTGTTTAAAAAAATAAATAAAAGATCCTGAATTTGAGCCATTAGGAGGGAGTTCATAAAAATAAAGTAAAATAAAAGATAACACACCATTTACATTCAGAGCATACAGTTAACAGTGCAAAGGATAAGAATCTTGCCAGATAAGGACAATTCTAATGACACTGATTTCAGCTATCTAAATGGACTGAATTTGATCAATTGATTTTATTTCACATGTTGAAAACAATATTTAAACCTACATAATTTCTGTGCAGATGCTTTTTCTTTAGGGTGGATTCTGCCCTGATTTTGGTCATAAGTCAAAGTTGAATATATTATCGAGCTTATTGAGAAAAAGTAATGTAGAGTTTACTTTGAACTAAAACTAGATGCCTAAGTTCAGAAGGGGGAAAAAGGAGAATACGGAGAAACTTATACGCAATTCATACTACACGCACAATTACCTGGAGATTCTTGTTTGGTTCCAACTTGATGTTCAAACTGAATTCTTCATTCCATGTTGGTTCTCTCGTCCTGCCACAAATTCCAGTCATCTATAAGACATAGCAAAATTTAAGTGCAATATCATTAAATAATTGTACCAAATGAAAAAAGAACTTATATTAGATTATTAGGTAGACCAAATTTATTGAGGTCTTCCGTATGAGCTACTTGCCAGTACAATTTTTGAAAGCAATGCCAGCAGCTTACCCCCATTTCACATTACTTTTGATCACCTGGCCTTCCAATTGCATGACGACATACGGATCACTTGTTCCCTGGAAAAAGATATAAAAGGGGCGGATTCATGGATTCTAATCTCAATATATTATTCATAAGCTTGATATGAGCCTATATGAGCATTCAAAATACAAGCAAATGCAACAACTTTAGTCAAAGTTCAAATTAAAAATGGAGATGGGATCTTGGGATGATGATATACCCAAGGATCCAGGGCAGGAAAGTTAGAACCTTTCTTTAGCTTTATGAACAATTGACCATCATAAATCTCACGTAGAAAAAACCTGCAAATTTTGGAAAAACTTGAACTGCTAAGTTCCAAAACAACCTCGTAAATGGAAGAGAACCTTCTACTACTAGCAAACTAAGGATCAAAGCTTCAGCATCTTGGTTTTGTATAAGGTCAAATAATATAAGTGATCTGAATTACTGCAGTAACAGATACTCCTAAGGTTTTGTTACAAGATTACATTATATTGAAGAACAGTTGCATACTCTGAAAGAAACAGCGTTTGACAATCCACTGCATCCACCTCACGATATCCTACATTTTCCTGTCCAGAAGGAAGTAAAAATTACATGAATAAGAAATCCTCCTTAAATATCATTGAAAGAGAATGTCGGAGGCATGGAATTATATATGAAGTCACTAAGATGGCATTGCAAAATTCCACGATTTTGGCCGAACCAGATGAAGCATGCAGATATGTGCATGTATAAAGAACAAGCACAAGAAAAAATAGGTTAATCCACACATGTTAATCCTCTCCTTGTACTTACAAGGACTGTGAGGGGAACAAAAAGAAAAAATTCAAAATCAAAGTAGAAAGATGAGACTCAATAATTATTCAGCTGTAGATACTTGTTAGAAAAACTCGAAAATAAAAACACAAAACACAAGAAGAAGAACATCTTGATAAAGAATAGTTTTCTTACATCCAATTCCGCTAAAAGCTAATTCAAATATTAAATTTACTTCCACAATAACACCATGTCATTAACAGATAACTGCACCATGTCATTAACAGAAAACTAGTAGGAATTAAAAACAAGCAATCAGAGAAATCTAAAAACAAAATGAATTTACACCAAATTACAGGTGGGCTTATATAGGCTTCAAATGCAAAGCCAGCTAGAATAACCGCGAGATTGATGTCGAAAGACGGCCGGTCAATCTCCTCCTCCATCGGAACCTTCTCGATTTGAGAGCTTCCTCTACAAAAGCAACAACACGATCGAACCCCATCATTAGAACACAAATCCCTAATTTCACGGTTTCTGTGACCCAAAACGAAGTTAGGATTTCGAAATTGGGGAAGTTTGGGTGGACAAGGAGATGAAGAGCGAAGGAGATGAAGGTGAAATCGAAGTGTCGCCATGGAAGGAGAAGAGTAAAGATAGAGTGGCAGATTGTGTAATTATTGGGAAGATGTTTAATTGGGTAGAGGAGAACGTCAGAACTGGAAGATACTAGTAGTCGTTATGTATGGGTCTCTTCAACGTATAGAATTCGGCCACGTATGAGGATTAGAAGCTGCTAGATGGACTTTGGCGCCAAGTTAATAACCGTTTAAGGATTTTCTGGGATACTCCCCGGTTCATTTTGATGATGCTTAGGTTCGAAAATTAGAAATACTTTTGACTTTAAAATATATTAAATTTTAATATTAATATAATTTAAGAAAATTTTAAGAGAGTATGAAATATAGGAGTTATTTTTTTGACGGTTGAAAATATGATGAAGATTACTAATATATTGGGAAAGAGTTTTAATAAATATAAGGTAGTGATAAACATCACCACAATTATTTTAACGAAAAACTTTTATTCAGCAGACGCTCATTTTCCTTTTTCTCAATTTTTAAATGTAATTTATGTTTTAATTAAAGATTTTTTAATATTATTATAATTATATTGACTAATAACAATTAAATTGTTATTAATTTAAAGTTTAATTTATTATCGTTTGACTTTACAAAATCAAAACACATATTTATTTTAGAACAGAAGATACTATTTAATTGACCAAAATCATGGTAAAAGTTTAATATTACCCTTTTAAATTTTATTAGAAATAATCAAAGAAAAATAAATTGCAATTATATGAAAAAGATGATTTAGAAAATTAAATAACTTTATTAAAATTTAGAAATAATATATAATAGATAACGTCTTTTTTCAGACATATAAATATGAACCCAATAAATAATATTCTTTGAATGTGATTTTAATGTCACAATTTAACTAATATCTTATTTTCTCTTTATTTGTTTGACTTCATAGATTGTTCATTCAATTCAAATTTGATATGAATCTTTTTAACCATTAATGTCAAAATTTGCGCATAAACCACCAAAAAGCATTATATTTAGTATAGTGCTCTATAATTTAAAAATATAACAGATGTATTTAAATAAAAGTAAAATATATATCGAATTTTGGGATCTACTAAATATACTAAGTAGGGATGCACATAAACCGATCGAACCCGAGGAATCCGACCGAATTAATCCAAACCGACTTTTATTGGCCGGGTTGTTAATATCTATTGGCTTGGGTTGGGTTATAATTTTTTCAACCCGAAATAATTGGTTTGGATTGAAATATTTTATTTAAACCGCCCAATCCGACCGATATGCATCCCTACTTGTTATTGTAATGTTGATGAAATTGTTGTCAGTGGATATCTATTGAATTTTTTATTGTATTGTTATTGTAATGTTGATGAAATTGATGTCAATGAATAATATCCTCGTATCAATGGATAATTCACATGTCAGTAAATAAATTCCTCTGGATAATTTCTTATGTAGCAGATAACAATTAGTAGGAGTAGCTGGTATCAATTAGCTGATCAACCCGATTAACCCAACCCAAACTAACCCGATATTTATTGGTTTGGGTTGGTTTGGGTTGTGGAAGCAAACGGTTTGGGTTGGGTTATAATTTTTTCAATCGAAATAATTGGTTTAGGTTGAAATATCTTATTTAAACTGATCAACCCGACCGATGTGCATCTTAATACTAAGTACAAAATTTGTGAACCTTAAAATTAATTATTAATTATTGTTTTTTTTTATTCTTGGTATTTGTAAGAAATTCTAGATTGGAACCTTATCGATGAGAGGAAGGGTGAATTTATTTTTACTTTCTCCATTGGAACTAGTGCTTAAACTCAACCGTAAATTAATGATTCATCAATTATCATCATAACCGAAACATTGTTATTAAAAAAATTCACAAAAGAACAAAGTGAAATTAAAATTTTTCCATGGGATCAATTAAAATTTCTCCATCAGTGCAGTAAATTATTCACTTTTGAAATTCTTGTTATGTTTATCTTACATGCAAACTATAATTGTTCACCTTTTTAATTTAGTTATAAATGAATGAATACAAAATGTCGTGTTACATTCCTGCAAGTTTTAGTGTCGCGGTAGGGTGGACCTCTTTCTCCCGTTTATTTGTTGATAAGAGTAAAATTTAAACATTTAAAATTTATTTGATCAAATACTTAAATTTCAATATGAGTATCAAAAAATTAATTAGAGTAAAATTACCATTCACTACTTGAATTCGACTCATTTACACTGTTACTGGTAGTCGTTGAATTGAATAAATACTATTATATATTTCAAAATCAGATATTTGATTCTTAAGTCAAACGACTCTATAATAAAATTTAAATAATGCTAATAATTAATTTTAATTGCTATAATTATTATAATTTCATAGTTTATGATATGAATTTTTAATTATGATATAATTTACAATTGAAACTTTCATATATTATATTAATTTTGAAGTTCAAATATATTGTTTGATTTAAAAGTTAAAATGTATGGAGTATCTAATTTAAAAAAAAAAAAAACTTTTAGCAGCTATTGCATTAAGTAATTACTGATTAGTAATTTTCTAATTTATGAAGAGGACCCAGTCCTTTTCCTGACCGGATACTGAAACCTTATCCCATCCAGTCGGCCTCTAAATCAAGTCGAAAACTTCATTAATGACAAAATTAGGTTGCGTTTGATTGAATGAAATAAAATGAGAATAAAAAAAGTTAATAAGAAAAAAGATAAAAATGTAAGATAATGATCACAAAAATTATGAAAAGAGTATGAGAATTGAGGAATGATAAATTGTGTATAAATATTTGGTTGTGATAGAATGGATAATATCCATTTTGGAGAGTGAGTTTAAAAATACACATGAATTTGTAGAAGCAAATGAAGAAATGAATGAATTTTACACATAAATAAATAACAAATAGTGCAAAATTCATTCAATCCCTGTGTCATTCCATTCCATGGAACCAAATGAAACATTAGTGCATAAACTATTTTTAAAAAGTATTATTTGGGACAAGCTCCATAATTGTAATATATAAAAAATTTAGATCTTATAATTTATAAAATGTTTTAGAATCAAATAAAAGAGTATAATTCTTATTTGCGACGGTGAATACTAAGCAGAAATTTTGTGAAATTAATAATTCATTAGTTATTATCATAACCAAAATGTTAGTATTCAAAAAGTTAATTTAAAAAAATATCGAATTAAACTTTGTCCATTTGATAAATTTTAAAATGCTATCTCACTCTTAGCTAGTGTAAGCTATGCACTTTAGATCTTTTCATGTTATGTTAATCTGGTGAGCTATAATTGTACTCTTGTTGTTGTTTTTTCCTTAAATTTTATTTTATACCCCTAATATATAACGATACATTCCTGCAAGTTTTGTTGTTGAGATGGATCTCTTTGTGTCGTTTTATTTGTTATTTTAAAGAAAATATATTTTGATTCCAGATCTTTTACTTTTAGTTAATATTAGGATTGAAATACAAATTTTGAATAACATTTGATAGTTAAAAATGACATTTGTTACATAGAAGACGTGTGGTTGAAGTAATTACTGCATAGGTATCATCAACAAGCTCTTCCTTAACCATGTCTACAGAAATCTTCACCGCACATCGGCCTGTTCTGCATTGTAGCCCACGACCTGTTTTGTTGAACAGTACTGAATTCAATGTCTTAAATACACCAAAAGAACAAACAGCATTTCTCTAAATTCAAGATTATGCCTCGATAAAATCTATATCAACTGATACAAGATCAAAACTAATGAAAACACATAATTGATTAGCTATTTTTTATCAATATTATGTACTTTATATTAAATTGACAAAAAAGTTTTTTTTAACCTGTATATATTATAAATAACTTTGTATTATAATAATTTATTCTATTGTTGTAGATTTGGCAAAATATTGACTTCGTTATAATATAATTAAATCGTAATCAATCACTTATGATAGGTTATATGATTATGTTTTATTATTAATTTGGTTATAATATTTTAATTAAATATGTTTAATTATTGATTAATATTATAATTAATTTGATTGTAATATTTCATTATGGATTATTTCTACTCGGTTGCATGATTATTCTCTTTTTAAATTTATTAAATTATTATTATTAATTATAATATTTATTTTACAAAATTTGGAAGTATTCTTTAGTTATTATTTGTGGGAATAATTATTTTCATTGTAATTAAGTAGATTTAGACATAAAGGGTGGAGTCCTTATTGTAACTAGCGTTAAGAAAAAAGAATATTAATGCTATGTTTGGATTGAGTTAATGGAATAGAAATGAGAATAGATAAAAATTTAGTAGGAATTTAGTGAAAAGTAGCGGTAGAAGGAGTGGTGAGGAATAATGAAAGGAAGAATTACAATGAACAAAAATGAATGGATCGCTCCTTCTCCTTATGCAAAAAATAAAATTACATACGAGATGAATGGTTCAATCCGCCACCATTCCCCATAGAGACTATAAAATTTTGTGATATTTTATAATAATTACACATGAATTAAATTTATTGTCCCTCTTATTTCATTCCCTCATTCTAATTCTAAACGCAGCCTAAAGAATTTAATTGAAGGAGGAATAGTAAATAGTCCTCCTGAACATGTTCTATTCTTGTGAATTAATATATAACAATTGATAGATTGATAGATAAATAGATAGATAATACTAGCCTACTAGTTGTAAAACTCGTGCATAGCACGAGTAATTTTATAATCATTAATTTAAATATAATACTTTTGTTAGAATGAATTGTTTTAATTAATAATTAATATGATAATTGATTTCATTGTCATTGATTAATTATGTTCAATCACATTATTATATGTGATTATTGATTTGATTATAATTACTTTAATTAAAAATATTTGATTAATCGATATAATTATTATTCATTATGTGAATATGCTCACTCGATCTTAGCCCAATTTGTGAACTCGAATATAGTAGTATATTATAATTATTTTAGTTAGAACATAGTATTTAATAATAATAATTGATAGGATAACTGATTTAATAGTCATTAATTAGTGATAGTAAGAATACTTTCTTTAAACCCATTGGTGTTATACTATCTCGAATTTCATCTATTGATTTAATGACATTCTTATTATTTTTGTCAATTGATAAACTAACATTATTTTTGTCAAAATATTTATTTCAAACAATATTTAGAATTTGTCATTGCAAATACATACTAACATCAACTATTACCAAAATAAATCGAAATAGTCTGAAGTTAAATCAAAATTCTAATTACACCTAATTATATAATCAATATTAAATTAAGAAATGATAATCATATAGGAAATAAACATAACATAATGAAACAATCACGTACTTATTATGATTTAATTTATAAAATAATTAGATAACAAAATCAATTATCTTAAAAATTTACCTAATTAAGCGATCACAATTTTATTCAGTCTAATTGAATAAAAAGAATTTTAGTTTAATTGATGATCACAAGTTTATTACCTATACTAAGCAGAAGTACCGCTAGTAGTTAGAATTACAGCTTTAATTAGAAAAGCCCTTGCTTTTAGCTTTATATCAACCTTTTTGCTATTATGTTCGACTTGCACACCTGTGGTCATATGCATCCAATTAAATGTATACAATGTGTGACCAATTATAATTAGTTTGATTTTCTTTAAAAAAAAGAAAAGAAAGAGGAAGTTAAAAAAAAAAAAAAAAACTCATTGAGGCGCCCCAAAGATTGTCCTTTACTCTATATTAATAACTCATTAAGTTCATCAATTCATATAGGTAAATAGATAGACATGATTTCTATATCATATTAAATTTTTACTGTGACATTGAATTAAAATTAATAACTCAATCATTGCATATTGAAATTCTATTACAATATTTAATTTGGTCAAATGAGGATGAACCAAAATCACTAACTAAAATTTTATTAAAATCTTATTACCTATGGTAACCAAACAAAAGAAAAAAATTAATAACTTTGGATAATATATATAAATTTTGGTTGGGTGTTGTCACTCATATGAAATTGTATAATGTCAAATTCAAATTGTAGTTGGCGGGAATGTATGTGACTAAATGAAGGTAGTACTCAATTGTCTGGATGATAATTGTAGTGAAACTTTTGTTTCAGCTAAATAGTTTACTATCTTATTGAAAGGAATATTTGGTTTTATTTATAAGATATTGGACGGAACTAATTTTTTAAACATATTTAATATTACTAACATTTATTTTATAATATTTGAATGTACGGTAGTTTACACTACGATAAGCCAAAAAAAAAAAAAAGAACTATCAAGACATCTATACCACTAGTCATATTTGGCGAGAATATATAGCGCAATTATATTTTAAACTAGAATTGTGATAATTTTGATAACAATATTCTCATTTTTCTATGATTCGTGCTGATCGGTTATTAAAATGGTAAAAAATAATCTAACCAGTTATTTGTTGATTTCGGTACAAATATATACTACTACTTTAATTTTTTTCTTTGATTATTGTTGTTTATTTTATTATATGAATTAAATAGATATAGTTAAAGCAATATATCTCTATTAAGTGTTGAAATGACCAACAAGTTTAACCCATTACAAATTCTTTACAACGTTATTTAAATATATTTATAAAATAATAAATATTTTAAGTCAAAAATTAGTCAAGTCGACCATAAAAAATCAATAAGTACTAGAGTATTACCTTTTCAAATCAAAGATTACTATGTCATATATATATTTTTTATTATAGTAAAGATTGGAATAGAACTAGGATAATAAATCTGTAATGATTTAGTTATTTCTGCAATGTTTTTACTTCGTACAATAATTGACTTTTATGTTTTTCTAAAAGAAAATTTTAATATATTTTTAGATATTATACATTATTTTAGAGTAATTTCTTAAACTTATCTTTCGTCTAAGTTTATATATATATATATATATGATAGATAAATGAAAAACTTTCTCAAGATTCTTATTGACTTTCTCAAGATTCTTATACTTGAAATAAGGTTTTGAAAATGGATTGGTTAAACTTGAAAATTCACTTATTTAAAAAGTAAACAATTGAATTGGATTCAATTGGATGATATCAATCAAATCACGTGATAACTTCCATTTTTTATTGATATTGAATTAACTGATCAATTTACTGTCGGACATTTCATATATATATATAAACATACCTCACATGCACCAAAAGAATACAATTCTAATACACACACACACACACACACATATATATATACTTATATATATATGTGTGTGTGTATTAGAATTGTATTTTTTGGGTGAATGTGAGGTATGCTTATTTTGTTTTTTTAAACATTTAGTTGATGATTTTTTTTGGTTTTACAAGTTTTTTTTAATTGTCATGTGATTTTAAATATTAAATTGTTATTAATTTTTAGGGTTAGTTTTTACAATGTTTTTCTTAATCTTTTTTTTTTTGTTTTGTGTCTTTTTTTATGATGAATTTTTAGTGTGCTTTTTTTACCCCATACCCCGTAGGTACATACCTTTCATTCCGTAAATTACTCTTTTATTATATATATAAGTATAGATGTTATAACTACAATCTACACACACAAATATATGGTACTCTAGGTTAATTTAAGTGACCGGAACATGTCATAATGACTAAGATATGGTACTCTAGGTTAATTTAAGTGACCGAAACATGTCATAATGACTAAGAGGTTTTCGTTCAAATTTCATAAATATTAGATGAAAATTGAGTTAATTATAAAAGAAATTTGGTTAATATTATATATAATGTGATAAAAGGGACAAAAGCCCAGCCCGTACTAATACATTATTTAGGGCAAGTATTTGATTCAAACATGATTATTGGAAGAGACGACTCCACGCCGTCATGCAAGACCTCCCGATAATATCCATGTTAATTTTACGTTCGACATTATTCTAAGCAAACCACAGCAGCAGCCGTCTCAGGGTGAGGAAGCGATACGTATTGGGGTTTGTTTATGTTTAAATTTTAAAAATTTTAATTTTTAATAGTATAAATTATATTATTAAAATTTTAAAACTTAAACTAAACCAAACAGATGATTATGGAGAACAATTTTGTAGGGGTGGGTGGTTTTCATTTCATGGAAAAATTCCTAGACGAGTAAGTTAGTAAAGGTTTAAATTAGTGATGAGATATACTACTGCCTTCCTCGATATAACCACTACATTTTTATTTATTTATTTTTATGTTTGCTAATATTAAAAAAAATTATATACTTATATATTTTATATGTTTAAATTAAATATTTCTAGTTTATGAAGATAAAACATCTCCTTTTTCAGTTGTAATTCTTTTAGTATAGGAAATATATTTATCTATGTCTTATATATGGATAGTTATATTTTTTGTATGTGTATTTTCTTCAAATATTTTAAAAATAATTTTAACAGCTTAATTTGGTTCTATTGGTACTTCTCATATTCTAATAATTAAATAATTAAGTTGAAGTAGAACTATTTAACCTTGAAACCAAATAATATTTAAATTTTTAATCAATTAAAATTATTTTTAGTAACAATAAAAAAAAACATTCATGTTGAGTAACTTAATAAACTGACTTAATAGAGCTAACTCTATATTTGAAACGAGATATGCCAATTAATTAAACAAATATTCTGTCATGTTAAATCGGCCCAACACGAAAAATTGTAAAATGTATAACTTTATAATTATTACCATATAGTATTTAGCATGATCATTTTGCTTTTGAAAATAATCTTATCCTCCGAATTCTATTCAATCTCTAATTATCAAAATTAAATAAATTTTATAAAAAATCTGATTACAAAAAGTCAATAAATGATCATTACCATATATATATGTGTGTGTGTGTAACATTAGAAAAATCATATACATCTCTCAAAATTAAAGTATCATAACGAAAAAGAATAAAAGAATAAAACACTAATAAACTAACAAGATAATTAACAATTAAAAAATAAAATAAATAATCTACAACAACTTATATGACAAAAAATAAAGAACTGCAATAAAATTACTAAAAATGAATTAAAAAATTAAGAAATTTATATTTATTAAATTATTTTGATAAACATGAAATAAAATATATTTAGGATTAAGCAATGTAAATTATTTTAGATAATCAAAATAACTTTAAAACTTGAAAATATATAAAAAAAACCCTTCAAAAATACAATCAAATGAAATAATACCATATTAAATTATTTATATCTAAAAAATAAAATACACCAATCAATTTTCAAATTTATAAATATAAAACTAATGATATTTTACACAATAATGTGAATTACTGATCTTATATTTAATATAAGAAAATTTATTAAACATTATATAATAATATATCTTATAGACTCAAAAACTTTAATCAACTGAAAAAAGAAAAAATGACCTGTACTTTCAAGCTAGTATGAACAGGTGTTACACAACTATACAGTCTTGGAAATATTTTAAATAGCAATAACAAAATTGATATGTATATAAAAACAGGGCCTTAATTACTGAAATCAAACAAATAATAATTGAAAAAATTAACAGTAAAATTAGTATAATAATTGAAAACCGAAAGTTCTCATTTTCTGACGTACATAAACTCGCGGATGGTAGAATGAGTCGGCCTAAAGTAAAATAAGTTTCAATAACAATACTGTTTTTTATTACTACATGCCTACATCACATTTTAAATTTTAATTTTAATTCACAAAAAATAAAAGGAAAAAAGAATTATAGATAGGTTAATAATTTATCAAGACGGTCCGGTCCAATTCCTAGCCGAATTGTGAAACCTTATCCCAAGTCCGCCTCGAAGTGGAAGTCGTTCTTCTTCTTCAATTATAAATACTCACACATCAAGTTTCTGGTTTCGCATGCACTTCTCTTCCACTATTTTTTATACTCCTTCCGATCTCATATTATTTGACAAACTTTAATTTTCTTAGTTAAATTGACCAAATTTTGACGAAAAAATTATTTATAATTTTATACGATATAATTACAAAATTAATATCATAAAAAATTATATCTAAAATACTATTAAAAACAACTTGTTTGAAATTAAAATTTATAATACGTTTGTCTGTAAATTAATTTCAAATTTAGTTGATTTGATCCAAAAAAAACCAAAATTTGTCAAATCATATGGAACAGAAGAAGTAGTATATTCTGCTTACACTAGTAGAGTTATAGTAATAGTTTGTGATCGTTACATCAATTGGTTTGATTACTAATTGCATGCACACGTACATACATGTTTAAGCCAACTAGGATACGATACGAATTGTTCCAAAACGATGATATATTATTGGATGAGTTCGCTAGACACCGCGATAATCCCGAACCTCCAGACAATATCTTTGTCGTCTTTCATGTTCGACAGTATTCGAAGCAGCAGGAGAAAGAAAACAAAGAAGAAGAGTATGTGCTGAACAATTTTGTAGAGGTGGGTGCTTTTGGTTTTATACAAATTTTTCGGGACGAAGTTGGGATGAATGTGTTTTTACATACGAGGGTAAAATTAAATACTTTTGGTGTCCCCGAACGCTATCAGAATGAGATATTGTGTCCTGCCATATCAACATTTGCCAAGAAAATGCAGAATGATCCAGCTAATGCTAACAAAGATTGGATGGGATTGGTTATTGCTCTTTATATGTTTAACGACGACGCCGAGACGGTGGCGACAGCGACGACGACAATTTCTCCATTTCGGACGTCGTTGTCTATCAGGGGTTTGGAGAAGGTGAGAGTAGAAGAAGATAATGTTAATAATAATTTTATTGAGGAGGAGGAGTACTGTGCCATTTGCTTAGAGAAGACATGTGTTGGGGTAGTTGAATTTGCGCGCTTGTCCTGCTCTCATGTGTATCACCACTTCTGTATAATCCGCTTGCTGCAAATGAGCAGACAACGCGGCGCCTTCTGCCCCTTGTGCCGCCGACCCTTTACTGTCCTCGCGGATTCTGCTTTTTTAAGTCTTAGCTAGACTATTCATCACTTTATTTCGATTTAAATTTTAGAAATTTTATATATTTTTTTAATATCAATTAGGCCTGTTATAATTTAGAATTTTCGAAATTCTAAGTGGAAACAAACTGAGGTGAAGACTTTTTAAAATGCAGTATCAACAATTTTTGTGTTCGATGTTTTTAAATATTCTGTTATTTATTTGCGTGCCTTTTAAAGTTGTTCGCGACGGTTCATAATTGCCTATTTTAATAACATAACCTTAATTTCAATTTTGAGATTAGCTATTAATTTAGTTGGTACAAGTTGATCCCGGACTATAAAACAAAATAGCAAGTTCGATGAGAATTACATATAATTTTTTTTCATGAAATTTTGTTATAAATATTCACTTAATTAATTAATGATAAATTAAAAAGATTGTAAAGATACATTTTTAGAAGTGTAGCATTATAATAAAAAAAAAGTTATATAAATTTTTAGCAACTCATTTGTTGAAAGCACATATGAGATCATCTCATATTGGATTACTTAAATTAAAAGCTACATATGCTCATTTTATATATAGAACAAAATCTATTCTCACATATTATTATTTTTTTTGGGAACGGAGGAGCTATATATTTGTCTAAAACTTGCTAGTATGCACTTAACGACTCCTTATTTTTTATCGACGACAAAAGTTTTTCATTAAAAAAATTCACCAATATAAGAAATAGTTATGCACAAGAATTGGACAAGATACAAAAAAAAAAAAAAAAAAAAAAAAGGAAAGAAAACAATAGTAAATTACCTGTCAAATCTTCATTTGAAAAATATTATCATACAGTTTGAGTATATTTGGATTCTTTCTGTGTAATTTTTGTTACTATGTTACTATCTAATATCTTATATTACTATTTACGTTATAATTTTGTTAAATAGATAATAACATTACATATAATAATATGATAACATAGTTTTAATAAAAAAAATTAAAAAATAATTATATTAAGCAAAAATATTTTTCATCATACAATACTGGTGACAAAGAATTCCATAAAACAAATATTGTCAAAACCAATAAGAAAATGCCAACCACGGCCTACAACACGAACTAAAACGTTGACACTAATTAGAATACTAGCTAGTTGCATAAATAGTATAAAATTAGTTGTGTGGCCATGCACAGAACTAGCACAAATTTTGAATAATTTTTCGTTATTTGAATGTAAAATTTGCATATTTTTAGTTATTTTTTGGGATAATCTTACTCTTGTTTTATAATATGTTCTTGAAAATATATTTTAAGATTTTAATAGTTGTTATTCAAAGTTTGTGTATTTTCGGTTTTACATTTTTGTTTTTTTTGTTTTTTGAGGTTTAATGATTTTAAAAGAAGTATGTAATATATTACTCCGCAGTAGGTAAATAATAAGTGCAGAAGAACCACTATAAGAGCAATTATATTTAGTACAATACAGTACTATATACTCCCTCATTTGATTCTCTTCTATGGAAGTTTGATTTTTCTATCCTAATTTTTGGCCTAATTCTTCTTTTTGATGATCGATTCAACCTCTGATCAAAAAGATATATCTTGGTTATATCCCTTTGTATGAACTTTTTAGAGGTTTTTATACATATTAAAGAATTATAAATTGATATATAAAATTTGCGTAACATACTTAAAATAACTCTCAATAAAATTTAAAAACCATGTTTTCTCTCTAATAAATATTCTACTATCCAATAAAAATAAAAAGTTTATATTAATAGTTAATAAGAGAGAAAGAGATTTAATGTACATAATTAAGAATATCAATAAATTGTGATTAAAGTAATTTGAGAATAAATATATTAATAATACTCTTAAAATGTGTGAATGTTTTATTCAATGGGACAAGTTTTTTTTTCTTCTAAAAGGCTTTTATAAAAGGATATATGATTATTAATAAGAAAGAGTAAGTATTCAATACTCAATTAATACTCACAAATATCCATGCAAGAGAACACCACCCATTCTTTAATTTTCCATTTCCCAGCCATTGCATTCCCTTGTGTCATCTTCTTCTCCGTTTCACATCTCTGTGCGTTTATCTCTTCTTCCTTTTTTTTTGTATTTTTTCTGTTCAGATTGTTATTTTACATATTTATGTTCTATTTTCTTTTCTATTGAATCTTAAAGGCTACTTTCCTTTCTTTTCATATATACGGAGTATATATTTCTTACTGATTATTCAATTATTGTGATTTGTTAAGATGTCAAAGTGTTTCACAGATTAATTGGTTTACTTTCGATTCTCCTTTTCTTTTCTTAATCTATGTTCAATACAAAGCTTGAGGAGATGAGAGTTTGAGGGAGAGAAGTATTGCGAAAAGATTTTTCGAAGTCGTATGTAATTTGAGGTTCTCCTTGTTCTAACTTTTATTTTTTTAAATTTACCTTATTTGTAGTTTAGATCAATTATTTATTGGGATTTTTATACTTCATTTTGAGAATATGTTGTATTTTTGTTTAATTTGGTGTCCGGATCTTTTGATTTTGTATTTGTTAGGGATTAAAATTGATAATTGGTTTTGTTACCATACCGCAAAATTATTGCCACCGAAGAAGTCGCCATTACATGGATGGAATGACTCATTGAACGAAAAAAATGTATCGGATAACTCGGATAAGTTTTTAAGCTTAAACTTCTTACTGGATAAATCGGAGCAGCATAAATATGGAACAGAGTTATGGCGAGTTTCATCGGCACGGCCTTGTTCACTCGTCACTCGTTAATAGTAAAATAAAATTTTCCACTAATTTATATTAATAATAATATAATTATTTGTGACGGACATGTCATCTGAGATATCCGTCACAACACTCGGCCCGTTTGGGTGACCACTTCCTCGCAAAAGTTTATGAGAGAATCAATTCCTCAAACGTTTCAATCTCAAACTCTCATTATTAATGTTGATCTAAATTAGATATAAAAACTGATGTTAGGGTTTCGTATAATTTAAATGAGTTTTACCAAATGAATTGAGTTAATACACGAACTCTAAATATAAAATGATTAGAATTATCTACTTCTTCGACCTTAATTGCAGATTTGTCCCAAGTGGTAATTAGACCTCCCGACATTCCATCCGCTGAACTCCCAATCAGCACTATGAAGCTATCCTTATTACTTGTATAATAATCTCATACTCTCAGTTTAAAAAAAAAAAAACATTTTCTTCATTTCAAACCCAAAAGTGTTTTCCTCAAAAGTTTATGAAATAATACAAACACTTCGAAAAAATGTTTCGTTATATTTGATTTTCCGCTAACATCGCAAGCATGTTTCCACCCAAAAATTGCAAAAAAATTTGAAAAAGCTTGTATCATAAACAATTTTTATGAAAGCATAATTTTTTAATTCACGCAGACCGCCTAAAACCAAGATTATGGCCTACAGAGGCCGAGTGTTTAATTGCTCCTTTTTTTTTTATTCGTCAAGAAGTGTTTGAATGTTTTTGAGGAATCATCCTCTTCACAGCTTAATAAGTTGGTAATTTGGAATTTTTGATTACAGTACTGTCTCTTTCCTGGATACTTAAAATGTAAGACATTTTTTTTTAAGAACCCAATCAAAGGTGCAACGACAGATACTTAAATATCTTATGTTTATATTGTTTGTAATATTGAAATATTATACTTTTAGTTGATTTTAAATTTTTATGGACAAACAAAATTTAAATGTGAGTTCTAGATGTTTTAAAATCCGCACTCTTAAAAAAATATGGCATGAATTGATAAATATTCTAACTGTAAGGGGCTTGCTTATAAAATATTATAACAAACTACTAAGGAAGATCTATTCCAAAAGGATTGGAAAGCTAAAAGCACCATAAAAAATAAATGTAACAAAACTATTCATAGACCAGAACATGACCACCATACCAAAAACCAGAAAACAATTCAAATTAGACCGAAAATACTATAAAGAAAGTCGTAAAATGTTCCATTTCATGATTAACTCCGATAATTTTATGAAATAGATTATGGTTTTTTTATAGTTATTGAAATAATAGCATTGATGATAAAATATAATGTTCATGTGTGATGAACAGAGTCTCATGTAACTGAAATGAGTCTCATTCCTGTTTAGTCATTTGTCATCTGAGATGAGTATTAATAAAAGAGCAGTTAATTCATCCATTGTTTGGCCTATATATGTAACCTGAAATGTGAAGGACACTTCCTCAGATGTGTTGATAACTGAAATGAGTCTCATTCATGTTAGGTCTATATATTTAACCTTAGCCGAGAAATAAACTTAGTTGATAACTGTCGTAATGAATAACGTAAAAAAAAGATTCATTCTTATGACCTATATGTCAAGGAACCCATCCTCATGGACGAGTATTGGGTTAGTAGTACCAGAATTTCACCCATCAAATAAAGATAAAAAGAAGAAAAAGAGAGAGTATATAATGCCATTACTAAGTAAGATATTGGAGGGAACTATTTGTTGATTAAGTTGAAACTGTTGATTATAATTTTTAATTTGTGTATACTGAGTTTGCATATTAAAATATGAGTTCAATACATAAATAAATTATGAGATTGAAAGATCAATCACAGACCGAGGTTGATGTGTTTTGTTACTTGTTCTTCATATAGTCTCTGCCAACCGTACTTCTATCTCTCAAAATTGTCCAGGGTTTTGTTACTTGTGCGTGATATCAAGGAAAGAGAAAATGATACAGGTGAATATATGGTTTTATTTAAAACATTACACTTAAGTATTAACTTTGAAAAAGCATTACACTTAATTATTAACTTTGAAATACCCAAATGGTTGCCCGTCGTGACCAGACTATTGAACTCAATATGGAGCCGACCAAATATTAATTAAAAATATTAATATCATTATTGTTATTTTATATATATTTAGAACACATACTAACAGTATATTATATGCATTATGAAGTTCAAGCTGTGATTAAATCAAATGCTACGGCAAGAAGGTCATCACATTGATGAGAATTTTTGTGCAACTAGAATCTTTATGCTCGGTTCGGTTTGAGAAAAGAGAATGAGAGGGGAAATATATCAAAATTTAGTGAAAATGAGTAGTGGAAGGAGTGATGGAGAGAAATGAGAAGAGAATCGCAATGAAGAAAAAAAGAATGGATTATTTCTCTTCATTCATCATGGAATAAAATTACATACGAGAGAAATGGTTCATTCTACCATCATCTCCTATAGGGATTATAAAACTTTGTAATCTCCTTTACTAAATACATATGAATTAAATTCATTCTCCTCTCATTCCGTTTTCTTAAATCGAACGGAGCATTATAGTGAGGCAAGAAGGTCCCCAAGATTCCTCAAGCGTCACAAACCAAATAGGGCTACTGCTTTATGGCAACATTAGTGATGCCAAAGCTGTCGCTAAAGACCAAATAACTGTCATTACAATGCCTTAATGGTTGATTATGTCATTACAACGCCTTAGTGATCGTCACAAATCTTTAGTATATTGCCACTGCGCGGGGCCGTAACTGAGAACCTTTTTTCTTGTATTATATCGATAAATTCAGTCTTTTTGAAAAATCTAACAAAATGGATTAATGAAGGTTTGTAAAAAAAAAAAAAAAAAAAAACTTCACTTTTAAGGTGTAGAGCATAGTTTTTGGGTTATGATATATTAATTCTTCCATGGTTATAAACAAAAAGTAATGGAGCACGAAAAAAAAAGTCACATGATTTATTCTTTCAATTCGATTAGAGAGGTTCATATATATTCTAGAAACTAAAGGATAACATGAGTGAGTATAACAAAAAAAAATGAGTTGCAATTCATTCTCCTTTTCTTTTTCCACTAAGTGCGTGAGTAAAAGGGAAAAAGACTAATTTATGAATGTTTAATTAGTAATCAGGTTTTTCTTTAATATGAATTGATTTAACAATACACTGTATATAAATAAATTAAGACCTAAACTTCAGCAAAAGCTGTGTGAGGAAAAGCTCTAAACTTGAGTAAAAGTAGTGCCGTGGGAAGAAGAAGTTACAATTACGATGTGGATAAAGCCGTTTCAATTAGTAAGAATCTTGGTATGGTGATCAATAATGGGCTTTAGCATCTCATTGCACCATAGGCTGAGATTTCAAAGACTTCTTAGTCCTCTTTTGGGTAGTTATCCTTGAGAACTTCGCTTGTTTTGAGGCTTGGCTTTTAGCTTACGATTTTGAAGTTTTTTTTAATCGATAAATTAAATCTTTGTACAACTCCAACACTCACCCCTTGAGGTTCGAATCTCCAACATAAAGGTCAAATAGTAATGTTTTTACCGGTTGAGTTAGCCAACAACATTCTTAATTAAAAATAAATTGCAAAATATCAACAAATCTAGTAAAGTTTAATATTCGAGTAGTATACAACAATGTTCTATGTATCTGAAGACATTTTTAAATGTGTTAAACGCATTATCATGTTCTTCAGAAGCCATACACCATTTTTTTTTCTTTTTTTTTTTTTTCGTGTTCCATTTATTTCCGATATCTTTTTTGTATTTAATCGGCACAACTTTTTCTGATATCGATTTTATAGGTAATACCGCATGGAAAGTAAATGTATAATACGTTGACCGATTCAGTGACCTTAAACTACAAACATTAATCATGTAATTGCTGCCATAAAATAAAAATTACTTTAAAAGTGTTCCATCAAATTATCCCGAACGTCGCTCTAGATTGAGGAAATTTCTCTTTAATGTGTTATGTATCCAAGATATTCATATGATCAACTTATTTGAAAAAAAGTAAAGAGGTTCAAAGTCTAAGACTCGATGGATACAATTGTCATGGGTGTATCCCTATATAGTGGCCGTTATAACGAAAAATAAGAGTAAAAAAGTTCCACTTTACAATCAATTCTAAGGTTATTGCAATTTTTATCCAAGAATATAAAAGGGAAGTATATTAAGTGTGACTCCATTTTGACGTACCATATGATATGTTCATATTTTCTCTTACACATGTCAATGTGCCATTTTCTCTTATTGGCAAAAATTATGCAAGCTCCTCTGTTTCAAATTAATTTATCAATTTGACCATAATACAAATATTATGAAATTACGTTATCATTTCAAGTCAAAATTAGATATCACTAACTAGTTATCTGATCATTCATGAGTTTTTATCTTAGTTTCAATTATTTTGAACCTTAAGATGTATTGGCGGAGTTTATGAACGTACGGGTTTCACCTAATCGAAATGACTCCATCTCATTTATATTGAACAATTTATCTGCTTAGTTGAACACTTAATGCATGCACTGGGAGGCGGAAATAATAAAAATATAACTACTCCGAGTGTAAAATATCGGAGGGCAACTAAAATTTAAAAATATTAAATATTTTAATAGACATATCTACCCTATATAAGGTATTAAATTGAATAATTAAATTTGAGACTATGAAATTTATGAGTGACATTCACGTAAAACTATACGACTATATTAATACCAAAAAACATAAACAGCGTACCGAACACCAGAAAATTAACGTTCAAAAACACCAGAAAACTAATGTCCAAAGTGTATGCTTTAACCCTCATTTGCCCTGCAACTTCTCCGAGTACAATTTAAAAAATAAATACAGGATACTATGTTTTGCAGCATGGTTAAATTTCCTGCCAAGACCCTACAAGACCATCCAAGTTAAGTAAATAACGCATATCCTAGAATTACACTATCAACTAACACCTACCCAGAAATTTCCTTCTATTGGTTAACTACAATGACACAAATACATAAGCCCATTTAAACATTGAATTTTTTGACATTAAATTACATTAATGTCATGGTGTAAGAACTGATTTCTCTATTATTATCAGCAATCCAGTAACTGAATTCAGGTTATTGAACACCAACATAATGTAAAACTCACATATATAGCTGATCAAAAATGCAAAAGAAAGTAAGTAAATTACAAATACAGTCAAATTACTCCTGTTGTTCCACAAAAAGAGCAAAATTTGAAATTTTGGCAACTTTTAATTGCACATTTGACTAAAAATTACATGTAGAAATAATAAGTTTTTCTCATTAAATTTGTTATGAATATCGAATTAAAGATCATATAAAGGGATTGTAATGATAAATTTTGAAAATTATGATATTATAATAAAAAAAATTATGCAAATGTTGCTATTTTTTTAAACAAAATTTATTCTTAAATGTTGTTATTTTCTTGGAACGGAGGGAGTAACATTTATGAAGTCGAAAATCATTTTGAAGTTATGTTATAGAAACGGTAAATAAAATTCAGGCATGGGCAAAGAATGATAACGGCTAATAAGAAGATTACAACAAATAAAATCAATAATGGAGAATATATAAAGATTACTTGTTAAAATTGTTGACAGTTGATTAATATATCTTAGTTAGATTCAGTAAAAGAGTAAGAGTAGGCAGCATCAAATTATATCAGAGTTCAGGTATCAATAAAGAAGAAAAATGTTTCACTTCATGATTAACTCTCATAATTTTAGTAAATAGAAAATGGATTTTATAGTTATTAAATTAATAGCATCAAAAATTGGCGGATAAAATACAATGTTCATGTGTGATGAACAAAGTCTCATGTTTTTTTTTTAACTGAACTGAGTCTCATTCACGTTTGATCATTTTTCAGCTAAGTTGAGTCATAATTAATCACTTAATTCATGTTTGATCTCTTGATCTTAAAGTCTAAAGGGAGTATTATTACCACTTGAGCTAATCCACAACCTTAATATTAATTATGCGTAATATTATAACATGAGTTGTGAAGGACACTTCTTCACATATGTCGATAACTTCGCCGAGAAATAAACACTTCCTCACATATGTCGATAGTTTTGCCGAGAAATAAATTTATTTGATAACAGACGTCAAAAATAAGGTCAAAAAAAGATTCAATGAATTTAGAAAGAAAAAAGAAATATACTGAGATTAGAAGTCATATATTGGAGGAAACTATTTGTTCATTGTACAAAGTATACATATATAATTAAGTTCAAACATATTATTATAAAAAAAAAATTGTAGATTGAGTTTAGCACATTAGTAGATGAGTTGAGTCCGAGCCATATTTAGTTTCATTAAATATAAATTCATATATAATTTGTGAGATTGAAAGATGAATTACAGACTGATGTTGCTTATTAATGTGTTTTGTTAGTTGTTTTTCATATCTTTACTCATGTCCGCCAGCATATATGGTAAGTAGATCGAGCCTTATATATATATTCAGTTTGATTTAATTAGTTTGTTCTTAACTACTACATATTATATGAGTTTTTTTCTTGAGATTGTGTTTAGTTCAAGTGGTAGAGTATCAGAATTGTCCCCAATCATTTGACCATTTGAATACTTAGAGTTAGTTGGCTCCCCACTCTAAAAAGAAGTGTTGTGTTCGGGACGAGGGACGAAGGTAGTATTTTTTTTTAATGCTTTTTTTTTTATTTGGCTGTCATAGAGTTGTAATGCTTTCTCCAAATATTTTTGTAAGGTTAATCCAATAGTGGTTGAGATGGAGAAAGTGATTATCAACACAACTGAAAATTCTTAGTCGTGAATGTCATCCACTTCAGGAGATTATTTGACATTAATTAGAGCCTTTTAACCAACTTTTGCATGTTCATATTACGTTATGTTAATTTGGTTGGTTATGTAATAAAAATTTCAAATGACATGATATTCGAGTCATTTTTTAATATTGGTGGTTTATACATTATATCTTTTGTTCAAGTTCATGCTGTGACAAATATTAAGTGCTATGGCTGTTTCGCTGAAAATCACATATCTACGTACAGGCATGCTTGCTTATAATATGTAGGCACATGCACAAATTAAGAAAAAATTTGAAAAAGTAAAAAATTCTGTAGCCAAAGCCATTCTATTATTTTAGGCTGTAAGAGTATGGTCTTTAGCCACAGTCATGGCGATCAGTATACAGCTGAGACATTGTGATGAGAATTTGTGTGCAAATAAGGCTACCGAGTTTGGGCCCCAATAGTCAGGTGGGAGACTGTCGCTAAAGCTCTCACCTGTCGTTATAACGCCTTATCGGTTGATTGTGTCAATAAATCTGTGACGGTCACAAGCTAGTGAACATCTAACTGCCAACTAAAATAGCTTATTGCAACGGTGACTGTGACTACAGTCAGCAATCGCGATATGGTTACGTAAGTTATTCGGTGACCGTCGCTAAAAACCATATTTTCTCGCTATCTTTTTGGAAACTCCAACCGTAGAGATCAATAAAGGTTTGTAGTTTTTTCCTCTTTTCATGATGTATACTTTGTTTTGATAAGCGCAGAAAATTGATATTGGGTTATGATATATTGATCCTTACACGATGATAATATATATATATATATATATATATATATATATATATATTTGATCAGCAAAAAAAGATTTTATCAAAACACTAAAACGGAGATACAAAGTGTCCAAAAGAATATATATATATATATATATATATAAGGAGCTCGTTTCTCATTTATTGCAGTAATATTTGCAATCCTATAATTTCATTCATGATATAAATTTATAATAATATCAAAATATAAAAATTTGTAATTAAGCATATTTTTCATATAATCGATCATATTTCACAAAATTTTGTAATTTTTTGTACCGTAAGATTTCGTAAACCTATTTGGCCTCGAGTATTGGATCAGTAACAAGAGAGAAGGGTACTGTGGGGGACACCAACCTTATTTTGCTAGAAGGACATAATTAAAAAGGTCAAAATATAAACAAACTTTTTGTTAAGGATGAAAAAAAGAACATCCAAATCGTATGAAGATGGCACGGGCCTTAGATAGTAGGTAGCAGAGCTTAAAAGAAATATCCCAACTTATTTCATGGTGGTGCATGTATTAGTAACCTATGGTACAATAATTTAAAAAAAAAATACGAATTAATAGATAAATAAACGAAAACATCATAATCACATAAAGATATACTAGAGAAATGTAACTCAAATTTAAAAATAAAAAAGGCCCCTATCAAATGGTTCTGTCAAGTTAAGGATTAAGCAACTAATGATAGAAACTCATAGTAAACACAACGACCAAAAAAATTGTTACAGGTCGCAGTTAGTGGCATAGTCATAAATTTTAGATTGCGAGACTGGGAGTAAATATTATTTTAAAAGAGAGTGACCTTCAAATTTATAAAGACGGTATAAAATTCACTAATTAACTTGAATTTATAAAAAAAAATTGAGATATAAGAATAAGAAGACTAAAAAGATGTTAGTTAGGCATGACAATTTAATTTGAAAATTAGCGGGTTAAAAAAGTTATTTGCATTTAAAAATCAAATTTTGGATCAAAAGAGAACACTTATGGATGAGCGTGTGTGTGTGTGAGAGGGGAGGTGTATAAGGTATGGTAATCCCATTTCGCATGACAGGTGCCTCCTTATTTGCATGTGGTTTCAACGACTTCCTCACAGAAAACTGCAAGAGTCCTCATGGTGACTAGATCTTAATGCAGCAAAATTTAATATATATAGCCATATTGAATCAAATTGAAAATTTTTCCATAGGGTATATAGAGGAATTAATTGTTCTTGATCATAATGTTAGAATTTATAATTGATCAAATGTACTATGATCAATTAATATGTAAATTGGAGAAAATTTGTGCATTATCAGCACTATATGTATGTTTGAGGAGTAAAATATTGGAGGAAACTTAATTTTAATAATATATTAATTTAATTTAATAAATTACTTCCCAAAGAGAAAAACGGGAATTAATCAGAAACTTAATTTTAATAATATATTAATTTAATTTAATAAATTACTTCCCAAAGAGAAAAACGGGAATTAATCAGATTCTTGACCTGGGATGTTTATGGGATAAAAATATTCTGTCATAGATTAAGGTTAACATGTAACGATCCAAGGTTATGTTGGGGTGATTAAAAGTTGTTGCTCCGTATGATATATGGGTTTGAAATTTGGAGATGTAAATGATATATGCGATGGTGATATATAATGACTAAAAAATTATGTGGAAGTGTTTGTGCTATTGCATCCGTTATAAAATTCGACATACATTTTAAAAATATGAATTTTTTCTTTTCCACTGATTAATATATATCAAATCATTTATGTATTTAGTAAAAACGATGTCTACTAGTGGCGATAGGATGATGGTCTTTTTAGAACATTCATTAGAAAACAAAACCTAAATGTATGAGTATCCAAGTTTTTAAAGGAAGGCTATAAGTTGGATGATGTTATTTAGAAAACAAAACCAAAATGTATGAATTTTTAAAGGAAGGATATAAGTTAGATAAAATAAATGGTATGGTTTCTCATCGGCACCAGGTTATAATATATTATACAATTTAATTATTTAGCTGCTTACTATGAGTTTAGTTCTGATAAAAATATATTACCTCTATAAATGGGCATCTCGGTTTAAGATAAGATACAAAACTAAGAAGGTCCGATTTGAACATCTAAAAAAGTATGGGAAACAAAAATATACTGGTAGCCCGAGATCTCATTTACAGTAACGAGAATAACTAGCTTGTGGACTTGTGCATAGCACAAATTAACTTGTTTCGTTTTTTAATTGATTAACATTATTGAGTTCATGATATGTATTTTTTTTAAATTTAATAATTTTTTTATATTAAATATGGGATCAGTAATTCATACTGTTGTGAAAAATATCATTAGTTTTATAATTATAAATTCTAAAATTGATTGGTGTATTTTTTTTATATAAGTCATTAAATAAGTTATATTCTCATTTGATTATATTTTTTACATTGATTTTATATTTTCAAATTATTAAGATATTTTAATTATCTAAAATAATTTACATGGCCTAATACTAAATATAGTTTTCTTTATATTAATCAAAATAATTTAACAAAATTAATATTTCTTAATTTTTTAACTATTTTTCAATTATTTGATCGTGGTGCTCTTTTTTTTGCCATGTAAGTTGTTGTAGATTTTATTTATATTATTCTTTAATTGTTGATTATCTTGTTATTTTCTTAGTTTTTTAGTTTTTTAATCTTTTTTGTTGTGATACTTTAATTTTGAGAGGTGTACATGAATTTTTTTAATGTTTTATATATATGATAATGGTAATGATGAATGATTGACTTTTTCGATATTTGATTTTTGATAAGATCTCTTTAATTTTGACAATTAGAGATAAAATAGGATTCAAAAATTATTTTCAAAAATGAAACGGACTTGCTGAAATATTATATAGTAACTAGAGACGCAGCCGTGCCCAACACGAGTCGTTTTATTAAAAGTGATTCTTTTTAATTATATTATAATCTTATATTATCTTTTTTCTCAATTTTATAATATTAAAAATATATATATATTTTAAACTGGCTAAATATTTATATTGTAATAATTTTATAAAAAATAAAAAAGTTAGACCTTTAATATTGTAATATTTATATATAAGATTGCCCACGTACATATCTAATGCCTTTTGAAAATTTGTAAACAATATTTAACCAAATGTAGTTCTTTCAATTTAGTTTGTTTGATTAAATGGTATTGTAATTTTATTTTTTATGATTAATTATATATAAAATTAATTATGAATAAAAATATTTCATGTAAGAAAATTGGTTTACTTTATGTCAAATTTATGAAGGGTTTTATTGTTAAAGAAGTCCTCATTTTCTAACTTTTTTTCTTTGTTAATTATATTAGTTGATTTTTCCATTTTATTTTCTCCTGTTACAGATTTTTTATTATAACAATTTTTTAAACATTATTTACAATTAAAAATTTCAAAAGTCTACTAATTATTTAGTAATTCTAAAAGGCACCTAAGTAAATTATAAAATCAATTATTAAAAATTAAAAAATTAATTAAAAGGACACTTAGGTAAATTAAAATCAATTATTTAAATTAAAAAATAATTAAATACATGCATGTAACTCGATGAAGTCAACATACTCGATAAATGTATTGAGTCAACTCATCGAATTATCAATCAAATGGGATAGCTGATGATAAAAGATATGGATACCAATGGAGCTTCTTTTGACTGCTTAATTATGCAATGTTGGCTCACGGCTTCCAAAATTACAGAAATGCAAATTCCAGGCTGGTATGCTTAGGAGATTAAAATTCTTTTTATTATTCTCAAGGATTGCTTTTCAAAGTAAAAATATTCGTATTGTCTTTGAATTTTCGTCAGGATTATTGTTTGTATTTTTATTTTTTTCAGCGAACTTTCTCTTGCACAACTTCAATTATCACCATACTTAGGTTACTGTTTGTATATAATGAATTACAATTTATATACAAATGTATTGCTATTTTGGTAACTATTAATACTGATTTTTTTAGTATTAATATTTAAGAGAATGACATTAAGTTAGTTAAAAAAACATCTAAAATTATTTCAAAAAAATAATTGATGAAGAACATTCAAACAACTAATATTACACTAACATTATTCATATTGTTATTTTTTAAAGTTACTATTTATAGCAATGATAACCAATTAATCAAAAAATTTATATGAACATACTCCAAACAAAGAAAAGGAAAATAAGACTAAGAAGATTCAAAAAAGACATTTTATTTTTCAAAAAGTTTAATTTATGTATAAAATAAAATGAGGTTGAGATTGGCCTAGGACTGTTCCAGTCCAAGGTTGGTCTGCCTTGAAGTCCTCAATAGTCTACATTTTATTGAACTAAGACTGAACTGCCCTGGTCAATGACAAAATCGGTCCAAAACTGAATTGATCAACGCCAATCTTCTCAAGGACCGATCCGGTCAAGACCGATTGGTCCATATGTTCATCCCTAGTCTCTGTACTTAGAGAAACTGAGCTTAAAAAAGACTATGCCTATAGTACAATTGAGCAGCAGCTTGCCCATTTCCATCACTTTACTAGACATAATGGGAGGAATAGGACCATTCAGTTTTCCTTTTGTCTTCTCTGGTGGTCGTATTTAATGGAGGCCGAAGGATTCATGTTCCTGGTGCTGAAAAGGTAATTAGAAAATGGAATTGAGGCCTTTTTGTTTTATTCAATACTAACAATGTTCAGATAGAGTTAGTGGGACTGTTTTGTTGTGTATAACTGCTTTGCTATATGTGTATAGTATTTATGTATGAACTTTTTTGTTCTGATGTGTTGATTTTTATTTTTTTTAAATCACCATAAACCTTTTCGTTGTGTTTTGTAGGCAAAACGCAGTTCTATTTTGTTATACACCTACTTGACTTTTTGAAATATTGAATGAAAGTTTTGTAAAAGATTGAGCTACCGAAAGTCGTGCTATTAGTCTGGAACAAAGAATGCAACATGTATGGAGGATGTTAATGAAGATTTATCACATCGGTGCAAGTGATAACAATGTATTGTAGAAGTAGTTTTTTTTTTGTGTTGGATGTTGTTTTGGTTGTATTTATTGTTAAATGTATAGAATTTTTTATGCGCTTTGGTTTGTATTTTTCCTTTTAAATTGTATATACATTTGAATAGATACTTATATAATAACATAAAGTAATTTTTTGTTTATCGATGTATTTTAGCGAAAGATTTTCTAGTCTCTTGAATTGTTACTTTAAACTTACTTTTATAAATGAAATAGGTTGATTTGTTCTTTTATTTTAAAAATACATCCATAGACAACAATTTTATACGTGTAATTTTACCTTTTTGAAATAATGTGTTTTCTTGGGTTCCGAATGTTAAGTTTAATTTGAGTAATTAATAAATTAAAATAAATTATAAAATTAGATATGATCCCAACAATCATGATATAATTTAAATATTATTTTTCAAAGAATTTTTTAATAACTACGAAGAAAAATGTATGTTATAATTTCAAAGTTGATTGAAAGAAAAAAAGAATCATCTAATGTTGGTTGTTCTTTGTTCTTTTCCTTCTAGTTTTCCATGTTCCAAACATATATTGGATTCTAGTTTTCATTTTCCATTTCATTTTCCTTAGTTGCCAAACAACCTAAAAATTTTAATTTCCTTTTTCTTTTCCTTCCATTTTCTTTTCATTTATTTTCCCTTAGATTTTCCAAGTTCCAAACAGAGCCTAAAGCTCATCATTGAATGGGAATGTAGAAAGCATAGAATTATATGCAGTCAATACGATGGCATTACAAAATTGTTAAGTCCACATTTTTGGCCCAATCAGATGAAGCATGCAGATATGTAAATATTTCTTTTCTTCATCATATCTCAGCAATCCACCAAATCATGAATCTCATGAAAAATAAAATTTCAGACCTCGACAACAAAAATAAGATGAAAATCAAAAATCAAAACAAAAAATTACTCATCGCAAATTTCCTCAATTCGAAAATAAAAGATGAAAAAAGAACCCAACGTTGAAGAAACAAATTGAAACTTTTCCTTTAAAGAAAATTAAAGAGACAAGATGAAGGAAAACTTGGTAAATACACAAAACTGAATGACGATAACGACCTAATACTATACACACATAATCTCAAATATGAAAAAGAATACAAATACAAAACGAATGAATTTACTTTGAGAAATAGTAATAAGCACAATACAAAACAAAAGAGTAACACTGAAGAATAAATGATCCGTACATTAATTGAGCTTCCATATAACATCCGTCTAAAAATACAAATTATACCAATCTCGTTTGCACGTTAACTGTCAAATATTACTCAAATTCAATAATCATATTTAATATGTAGTCTTAACGTTATTTTAATTTAAAACTACAAATTTTACCAACTCTATATTTATTTACGGTCGCCGCACATAATAGTAGGGTATTATCGACTCATTTAATTCTCTAATCTTTGTATATATATATATATATATATAAGTTCAGCTTTCCGTTTTGAATTAGAATTCTACACCAATTCAATTTTAATTTTATCCGAAAGGACAAATTACAACACAATTACAAACACGTTTAATCATTATTTATTTATTTATTTATATTATATTACTGTTGTTGTTGTTGTTGTTGTTATTAGCCCATAAATTATAAATTTGATTCAGATATTACAAGAAGGCTGATAATGAAGGGAGTGATACTTATGGTTTAGATGTCGACGGGAGAATGAGAAGCAAAATTATAAGGGTGAAGGGTTTTCTTGATTTTCAGTGGATCGGTAATTCAACTCCCGCTTCGGAGAGCAACTAGCGTGATATAAGTTTCATCCCCTATTGCCAATTTTTAGAAAGCGACAAGTTGGTTTCTATTTGTTAATGCAGGGGCTAAATAAAAGAGAATTACTTATTTATATGGCAATTTTGTAGATTTTGTATCATGTGATGTTGATGATTTAGGTTAACTCATCCTTAGATAAGTGGTAGTTGTATTCATCAAATGATTAGGTGGTTATTGCGTATTTATCTTTGTTTAGCTATAAATATTATGTAACTCTGTGAATGCCATGACTTTCAATTAATCAAATCATTGACTTAACATGGTATCAGAGCCCTAAAGGCCACTAACCCTTCTTCTTCCCGTGATTTGAACTGAAGGTCCTATCCATTATTCTTCTCGTAATCCGTCTACTGCTTCATTTGTTCCTCCTTTCTCGTAATCCGTCTACTGCTTCCTTTGTTCCTCCTTCGATTTTCATTCCTACCAAGTCTAAACTTCTATTTAATTTTCTTTGCTCAATCATCTTTAGTAATTCTAAGTCTGCTTTTCTCAAATAAAGCAATTGTTATTGTTCAATTTGAATGTCTCACCACCTATTCTTGCTTTTATTATTATTTTTATTTTTCTCTCTGATTCTCTCTTCATGGCTGATCATCCTTTCCTCCCACCTCCAAAATTCTATGACTCTCCCTATGATCCAAAATGGTGGTTTAATTCTAAACCCAACCAATTTCCTTTGTGATGAAACGCATTCAAATTTGTATGTCGAGAATCTCTTGGATCAATTTAATTCTCATCCTTTTTTGTGCTATTGGTTGCACCCGCTTTGTTTGGAATCTTCCTCCCTTTTCAATTATGCAAACTTTCCTAATATGACTACAAGTCCCACATCCATAAGCATCATCCTTTTTTGTGCTATTGGTTGCACCCGTAGGTACCCAACTTTGTTCTACAACGCCTACTTTGATGTTGCAATTGTTCGTGCGCTCTTTCCATTCGACAGAGCCAACAAGTTTTTCATATTTTTCAAACTCAACAGGGCTTCGCAAAGCCGTTGGTTTGCGGGGGAGCATTAATCCATATGAAAAATTATCTCTATTGTTCTTTTATGAGTAATTTATCTCTATCATTATCAATATTAGATAAGTGATGGTTGTATTTATCAAGTGATTAAATGGTTATTAAGTATTTATCTTTGTTTAGAATTCTGCTATAATATTTTGTAATCCTTGTTGAATGCCATGACTTTCAAGCGTACGCACAGTATCAAGCTTGAGTGAAAGGGAGAAAGAGCTAAGCCTATCAAATTGTTAGTAGTTTACACATACCAAACGTTATTAGGGTATTCCCCTTGCCACCTTTTGGTGTTCTAGTTCACCAAAAAGATGGACAAGATAAACTCTGAGAAATAATAGCAAATGTTTTAACGACTTGTTCTTCTCAGCTGCATGAAATGTTGCCTTTGCATGGTCGCGTGAATCCTCTCAGTTGGAAAATTAGATACATGTACCGGGATGAATAATGACTCCAATCAAATGACCTCTTTCTTCTATTTCCTCCTTACGGATTCTAGTAACCCTATTAAAAAAATTCCCATTTGGGAACATATATTGCAATTATCACAACTGTAATTCTATCCAGACTAGTGCCCAGAGTTTGGGAATCTCACTAAAAAACCGTGAACGATTTTCTGCACCCTGACTATGCATGTGTAAAACATCTTATGTTAAGAGAAACTGAATCTATAACAATGTTAGTGATTAATCTGCTTTCGGCAGCAGCGCTTCCTCTATTTGGGTCAGTACCTAAAAACTGGTTTCCTCTTTGAGTAACAGCCAAGCCTTGTATTGCCCTCATTTTTTTGTCTTAACCAACTTACTCGCAGTAAAGTGCAATCTGGCCATGAGTGGTCGAGGCGCCCTCCGTTTCTGGTCAAAACCTCTCACACAAACAAATCCTGCAAGATCACAAGATTAGTATAAGAATGTAAAGGTTGCAAAATATCCTAGAGCCCGAAGCTGGGACAAAACAAACATTTCATCAACCAGATAAGGGTATTTTGAGAGCAGTTTGTATAAAACTTTTAAATTGTTATATGAAGGATAATAAATTTGCACTTTGCAATAGAAACATCAGCTGTGATACTACTCTCTCCGTTGATGGATGTGCGGGAGTACCACTACTATCAGTTTGTCAGGATCTGTGATATTAATCCTAATAACAAACCTCAGTTCAAGAGACTGAAAGAGATTTGAGTTAATAAATTAGGAAGAAGACAGATTCAGTGGAGGAAGAAGACAGTGGAGAACAAAAGATTCCACACACACAGAGAGCTGTTACAACCATAAACTTCACTTCTGTGTCAACTTTCAATGTGGTCTCATTCTCTCAATTTCGTCACTTTAGTCCATCTATTCATGAACCTTCAATTAAGTCCCCTCATTCCATTTTTCCCAAAAAATAAACACATGCTCGTGTGATTTTTTTATGGGAAAATTTCACTTCTCTCGCTCTAAGTTTAGGTCAACTTTCAATGTCATCCCTCTACTTTCAATTTCTTCAATTGAGCCCTCCAAATCTTCTTAAGGCTACATATATTTCCCTTCTACTCAATTTTGTGAAAAAAAGAATTTCACATGCATTTCATGAGACATTTTAAGGGTAGAATTATTATTTTTGTATTATTATGATCTATACATATAAAACATACATAATAAATGCATACAAACTTATATATAAAATATTTAAACAAAAAAATCTAGGTATAAAATACAATACATGATAAACAAAAATAAATCTACAATAATGAATGTAAATATAAATAAAAATCTAAAATCAATAAATGAAATACTTGTTAAATCAAAAATACATATTAAATTTATATTTTATTAAGAATTTTCTCTAGCACAAATTGTGCTCAACTGCTATATGTGTGTATGTGTGTGTGTGCAATTGTAATAAAATAAGTATTTTATTTATTAACTTTAGATATATTTTTGTTACTGATTATTGTTTGTGTTTGTGTTTATGTTTATAAAATTTTATTTTGATTGAAATATCGTATATATAGGTATTTATGCATTTATAATGTATTTTTATATTTGTATATATAAGATTAATATTAAAGTGACAGTTTTCCTCTATTTTTTTACAAAATTGAGTGGGGCAAACAGATATGTAAGCCAAAACAGACTTGGAGGACTAAAGTGACGATGTTGAAAGAAAAGGGATGACAATGACGAAAGTTGACCAAGACTTAGAGGGACAGAAACGAAATTTTGCCTTTTTTCATAGGGGCAAACTTGTCTTTTCATATTATGTTTATTTGGAAAAAAAGAAAATGACATCAATCCAACATACGAGGACTGTAAAGAAAAAATTAATAATCACTCCAAGTATTCTATTCCAGTGCACGTTTTGGTTCAATGTCATTTTCTTTTTTTCTTTCTTAAAATAAATCTAATATGAAAAATATATGTGTGCCCTTAAGAAAAAATCACATGAGCTGCATATATTTATTTTTTGGGGAAAAATTGAACAAGACTTAATTGAAGGCTTATGGATAGATGGAGGGCTGAAATGATGAAATTAAACCAAAAGATGAAGGGATAGAAGTGAATTTTTTCCTAGACCATTTATAGTCATATAGCACATTATGTACACACAAACACATTACAGACCTCCACACTAGATAACAATTACACACGGATACACTGATAACAGAAACACAGAACACAGTTGTTAACTAACTCAAGCAAGGACTTCCAACACACTAGTAAAAGCCAGCTTCCCCAAAGTTGAACTCGGATTAACATGAATGTGAAACTGTTATATTCTTGTCAACAAACTCTATGCAAATGGTTGTGGCTACAGGAATTATAGCCAAGAAGCACCACTAACACTATTAATGTAGGAAATGACACCACTTTTAGATTCTTCCTACATGGATAAGGCAACAATATACATAACTGTTGAGCATTTTGATCCTATATGCCTTCTACTAACAATAGATTTAACAAGATGGCAAGGCTGTTATAAACTTCTCTGGCCGCGGACAAAATCAGTCCAAAATAGAATTTAGGATGGTTTTCTACTTGTAACCAACATATATACATGGTTTTCTCCGCAAAAAGCACCACATACCTTATTAATGTAGGACCAACACTACCACTCTTAGACTCTTAATACATATAATAATATACGTAATGGTTGGGCTTTCTGACTGTCTACATCTTAATCTGATTACTTCTAAGGTTGGTCAGTCGACACATAAAGCAGTCTGTAAATAAAGAAAATCATCAGTTGGAAGCAACTAATGATTGAAGCAATGGTTAGCCAGTATGATGTATGGTTTAAAGTGTACATAGTAGCTTTGATACCTCTCCAAAAGCAGTATTGAATTCCCTCTGTCGGCAACCCTAGTAAACACCAAGATTCATTTCTGGTCAGTTTCAGAGTTACTACCCAAGTGCCATGATATCAAGTCAATTCTCAATTGGAAAATTTTTACCTTTGAAGATTGATGTTACAGAGGTTCCAAAATACACTGTCCGCCTCGGCAAATTCCATATCATTGACCTTGGAACATCAATTGGATTTAGACTGGATTCATGATCAGCAAACATCTGTACCGTATTGGATATATTGTTATACACAAAAGAAAATGAGGATTAAATTTGTGATAAATAGTGGTTAAAGCAAATAGCTTCTGCTGTTGTGGGTAGCGTCGGAGGCAACTTTTAGTTTAGTAATTAGAAAAAGTTGTGGTGCTATGCTTAAAGAAGCAATTCCTATTGTGAGGAGCTAGTCTTTAAGAAAAAAATCACCTCGTTCACTTGAAAGTATGTCCCATTAAGTGGAAAACTCCCCCTCGTCGCTGTTCTACATGGTATCTGTGATGGAGTAACAAACTTAATAGGAATAGTTTCCAGTATTATATATTCTTTATATGTCTCATATAAAGGTGTCATATAAAGGTGATTAGCCATAAAACATTTGAAATTATATACCAGAAGTGTCCCCCTAACTGTTTGTGAATTTTCTTCTCTTGTGCTATTGCATATAAAACATGTTCTATCATTGCACAGTTGACCTGATTCTTGCATTTGACATCTACTTTCTGGAGGTTGAATAGAATTTGCTGTTTCACCTGTCAATTCAGGTTTAGAATTTTAAATTTTGTCAAAATATAGTTTGCGTATAATTATTCCAGGTGTAATGATAATGTTATCTTGCATACATCTTATTACTCACCATACTCTCTATATGCTGTCTATTTTTTATCAAAAAACTCAACATGCATCAAAGGAAAGTCTCATGAAATAGCACGTGAATGTAAGAAATCAACATTTAAAGGAAATAAATTAATACGAAAGATTTGAGAAGAGCCCAAGAATGCAACTACTCACTGCCATTTTGTACACTTTTCATCAACTAAACAATGTCCGAGTAGAGATTTGAACATAAAGGGTTACTCAAGAGAGCGAGCTTAGCCGTTTGCAAAATACCCATTGTAAGAGCTTGTCCTCACATAGTCACATGCCAATACAAGGGCCACTTATGATGACCACAGTCCACACATACCAGATTTAGAACTTTTTGGTCTTGATAGTGTACAAATTGTTGAGACACGAGGCTCCTTCTAGCAATTTTCCAATGATGAACCTTACGAACTTTTTCAACTCATGATGGTTGGGATCTAACTATAAGATGTATGATATTTTTTAAGGTTCTAGAAATTGAATGCCATTTTTGTGAAGGTTGTACATTACAGGACCTGTGTATGACCATAATAAATTGTTCTGTTTAGTGGTTGAGTGCGGATGTGCTTTACACATCTTCTGATGAGTCATGCATTTGGATTTGTGACACGGCATGTGGTACGTGATTTCAATTTGTTTGCAGCATCATGTATGAATCATTGAAACATACATGTGTTGTGATATATTTATTCTTTGAAGTTCTATTATGGTCTGTGGAGCACATGTTATGGAATAACCCTACCTTGTAGCTTCAGCTGTGTTATTGATTTTGGGTCTTCGTGTTATGGTTGAAATTAAGGAAGCAACAAGTGTTGCTCCTTTCATTCTGTTAATTGAAGATTTTTGTGATATTTCAAAGAGTTTAAACTCATGTTTTTTTAGTGGCCAATGGTAGCCATCTTTTGGTAGGAAATCACCACAGGTGAAAGTAGTGATTGAGTTCTAGACTTGTGAAAGTAGTGATGGATATGTTGTAGCTCAGACTTACTCTCCAAGAATACATTAAAAGGAAATGAGATTTGCAAGAGACATTTACATCAACCTCTCATTTTTCTCCCATGAATATATCTTATGCCCTTGCTTCCACTCTATCTCTCAGCTCTGAGTCATTAATCTGGAGCTTCTGAGCATATGGCAGGATCTTGTAGTGAGCTCCTAAAATACAAATATCGTTTGAATAATGATAATCTGCGTGTTTAGGATGGATCCCTTGTGTTTATTCAAGGGGAGAGGATATCCTCAGTGCCTTATTATACTCACACACACGAGCAAGGATATTCAAGAGGCCTCCAGAGTCCAGAGTGAGCATATGCATTTACTCCTAGAAATTGCATTAAGCTCCTGATCCTGAAACTAATCCTTACAATAGTTCATTATGTAGTAGGTTTTCTTATCTTGATCTTCTCATTGTACTCGAATCTCTTGCATTTGTTTCCTCCATGAATAATGTTTCTATTACTTGGAGGTGGCAAGAGTGAGCTCCAAAAGTACAAATGCCGTTCGAATAATGATAATATGCCTATTTAGGATGGATCCCTTGTGTTTATTCAAGGGAAAGGATATCCTCAGTGCCTTACTATACTCGCACGTATGAGCAAGGATATTCAAGAGGCCTCCAGAGTGTGCATATTGGATTTACTCCTAGAAATTGTATTAAGCACCTGATCCTGAAATTAATCCTTATATTAGTTCATTAGGTAGTCATTTTTCTTATCTTGATCTTCTCACTGTACTCAAAAAAGATGATTGGTCTTGTGCTAACCATGTTTTCTATCTTTTCTTTGTATAGACCATGAACTCCTTTTTCTCTTGCATTTGTTTCCTCCATGACTAGTGTTTCTAATCCTTAGAGGTGGCAAGAAGCCACAAATGATCTTAAATGGATGATTCTCTGAAGAAAAATGGTACTTGGCTGAACATGTTTCTTGACCAGCTAGAAGAAACTGGTCAGGTGTAAATAGGTCTTCACTGTATAAGTGTATAATAGCAAGCGCTAGATGGATTAGTTTAAAATTTTAAGAATGAATTGCTGCCAAAGGATATAGTTAAGGCAAATGGCATTGATTGGTAGGAGACATTTATTCCTGTGGCAAAGATAAACTCAACTAGGATTTTGACATCTTGTGCTGCAAAGTTAGGCTGGTAGCTATAACAGTTGGATCTAGAATCTAACTTCTTTTAAAAAAATTTAAAAGAAGTCCACATATATATTTCTTTGTGCTTCTCTTCACATGTACAAGGAAGATGTCTAGACTGATAAAGTCTTTATGTGACCTAGAACCTAGAGCTAGATTTGGGAAAATTTCACAATGTGATTCACTGACGCTGATATTCAAGCACAACAAGAGCAATTACAATCCGATAATTCTCGGTAAATGACTCGGTGAATGATAATAGTTGTCATTATCTATGTTGATGCCATTTCATGACCAAAATGATAGACATGAGATTACTGCTGTCAATAATCAGTTGGCTATAGAGTTTGAGGTCAAAGACTTGGTAGCAGTTAAGATACTTCTTATTGATGTTGCTAGATAACATATGGCTCACAGAGCATAGCCAGTCTAGCATGAAAGGACTAAGCTTATATAAATCAACGGACACTTTATTAAACAGAATTAATAGCGATATGATTACTACCAACCATGCAAAGCCAGACAATCAGTTATATAATAAGGGTTTTTTTTATATCCCTGTTTGGAGCTCCACTCACATTTAGTTATCATCATTTCCATAGAATAACGACAAACACTAGTTAGCTTATCCCAGAAACAGAAATTTCTTGTATATCCTTCAAATTAGTGGTTTTCATTCGCAAGATATCGTACTTCATTATTTACAACCTCACTATTTACAAGTTGGGTAACTATAGACCAACTTGAAGCGGATTCTTTTGAACATGTTAGTACAGTGGTACATTTGTATCTCTGCATCTACTATTTTCCCTCCTAGGTAAATAAAGAAAGTCGGATGCTTATTTAGCTATATAGCATTACACAGTATTAATCCTGATCAAAATCCTGTAGTTCCAACAAAGATTTTACATAGGCTAAAGGAAAGCAAAGATATGCACCAGTTTTCACAAGATTACCTGGTGTCCATATAGCCAGAAGGTACGGGCTCGGATCATCTGGTTCACGTTCATCCATCTGATCATTAGTTAAATATTTGAGTCAGTCATCTAGGAAGTTAGAAGAGACATAAAAGCAAAACAGAGAGAATAAAGTACAACAGATGTGGAATAGCTTACCCCTTTCAGAAGGGGGTGTGAATCTGGAAGTTCATACCTGCATTGGGAGGCATTAGTTGGTGTACATATTCCAGTTTATGATTCATAGTATCTACAAGTATGTCTATGTTCAAATGTAAAGTGATGCCAGAATATTAAAAGATTTGATAAAGAAACAAACTGTTTCTCTCCTAGACATTGATAGCTAAAATTAAACTTTTCTCTGTTTCTAGTCAAGGGCTCTGTGTCAGATAGTTTTCTATTAGTTAACTGTGACAGATAAAAAGTTAATTTACCATGTGATTACATGAGTAAACTAACTAGAACATATTTTTTTCTCGCGCTTGAGAACCTGAATAAACTGTAGATCACAGAATTTTTGAGATAAAAAAGTAACTCAACCTTACTCACATGTAAAGTATTGCATAGGTAATCAGAGTTTAGGAGGCAGTTGGATACTTACACTTGGTGTTCTGTCCGAAGCCGACTCACATTCTTCAGTTTAGGTGTAGGGATTGAAGCAACTTCTGGATTCAACGCAACAAGAGCTCGGGACATGTCACCTTCTTGCAGTTCCATGTTATCTTGCATATAGTTCTGCAGATTCATTGTGAATTCTTCTACATTGAGTTGGATCGTAGGTATCTCATCGGGATCCTCATAAAATGCATCCTCAATATCACTTTCTAACAGTTCTGTTCTTTCTTGCTCTGGCGTTGTCGGCTCCTCAATGATAGGTTCATACTTTCTGCTAAAGGCACCTGCTTCCTCATATGGGTCGCCTGCTTCTTTGCATGGGTCTTTCTGAGCTTCAATTAGTGGAATCGGCTTCACTGACACTGGAGACTCGGTATCAGTTGCAATTGGAACAGCAGAACTCACTATACTTCTTTCTTCAGGTCCTGGAAGGGCAAGCCTTGCACTGCTCAAAACATGGAGATGCACTTTATTACAACATATTCTGGTGCATGAATTTTCTAAACATGCGAAGACACAATGGGCAAGTACTTTCAGAAAAGACTTAAAACCGGTGCTCCTTTAAAAGAGTCATCCAAATAGGATCCCATCTTTATACACTTCTCCATATTTTAATGTTGAATAACTTATTCTCCTGATACATGTTACCAGTTTTGATACTTCATACTGCATTCTGTACTTATAAATTAATAGACCTAATGGATATCAGGCATGCAATCTTTTCTTTAGATTTTCATATACATAAGTGCTGTGTATTTTACTATTTTAGTCTGTCTTCCAGAAGATTTTAGTAGCAACTATTGAAAATCATGGAAGTTTTCCTTCAAAGCAACAAAAAAATATATTCCTGACGAGTTATAATTTTTTCATATTTGTAGCTATTTTGCAAACTACTCATCCGTCCTCAATTTCTAAACAGTGCTGACATATACTTAAACACGTAAATTCAGGAAAATAAAGTGAAAGACAATAGAAGTAAGAAAAAAGGGTGAATCAAAATGAATACGTCTAGCCATTTTTTATTTGACACCTTGAAGACTATGTACTTAGGAAACCCTTTTGAGGACATACTAGGGAAATATAACATGCCTCTTTCTTGGTACCGAAGCTTTCCGGTGTCTACTGTGACAGTTAAGATGCAAATACTTTACTAATTCAGGTCAGGCATCTCTGAACAGTTTCCTGCATCTGCAATGGTAATTCATTCCAACAACACTAGCTTCAAATGACATTTCTTACTTACTAATTTACCATAATAATGCGACAAGACTCATTTGACCCCAAAATATAACTTATCCTCCTACAGTTATCCCACTTAAATTACTAAGCACGTAAAGATCAAGTACATTTGTCCAAATGCATCAGTTTGGAGCCTGATCAATGTGCATCTATAATAGCATTCATCATATTGTAGTAACTTTTTTATTATTAATTTTTTACTAAGACTGGATAGCATACCTTGCAAAAGCACTTGCAAAGTGCCTGCACTCTCCTCTCATTGGACACGCATTACAGTTTGGCTTACTCTTTGTGCAAAAGACCTGCATTAGAGTAAAAAATAAGTGAGGCTCAAATTTTGTCATAATATTGACTTGAATCACAGAATGTTCCTTTCATTATAAGTTCTTCGTCTTTCATATGGTACATCATATGCACATCAACTTACTAACATACCTTTCCAAATGTAATCATTTGGTAGTGCAGTTCATACCTGTAAATAGAGATATATTAAACTGAGAAGCAAATGGAAAAATGTGAAACCATTCAATATCCAATATATATATGGATCACTTAGTTAATGAGATCAACTGTAACAAGGGTTATGAAATTACAAAGTTTGCTGATCCAGCTTGCACAGTCTAGGCCACAGATATTTTTGAATTGATTCCAGAATTGGGTACCTGAAATAAATATGTTCACCATTCCTGAATAATCAAAAGACTCAGACCCTCAGAGTCAATGGCAATATATAATACACATACAGTTCCAGGAGATGAAGTTGGAGTGATTCAGGCAGTGGTTGCAGAGGGACCCATCCCAGTCTTACAGCTATCCGTCCAACATTTGTGTCGACCTAAAAAAAGTCAGAAACCCTCTCATATGTCATATCAAGTTCAGGATTAGTGTTACTTTCGTCATTTAACATACTGGGAAAGCAAGCTGATGAAGTGTTAATAGGCGGACACACTCCACACTTTTCAACCCCAAACCTCGAACGCTTAAAAGATAATCCCTGCAGTGCAAAAGACATTTTGTATCAACTAGAAATTAAAGTTATACAAATTATGGTTGAAATATTGTGTTGTTGAATAAGATTTCTTGTGAACTCTGATGCCTAAATGCAGAACATGCATTATTTTAAACTAGATGTATAGAAAATATTACTTTGCTTTGTCTGGTGGAACATCTCTCAACCATTCTAGATCAACGCTTCCATGGTCATTAACCAGACGATTGAGGAAATCCTGCAGAGTCATTATGTTTCTTCAGTTACTAATTTTACTCTTAAAAAGTTACATATAAATACATGAATATTATATTTCCAATCTAAATCTATTGACAGAAGTTTCACAGAATGTTGAAAACTGATTTTTCAATTACACCTTGATTCGATCTGCTAGCATGTTGTTCATCCCACGTTCTTTGATAGCATTAGAGATCTCACTAACATCAGCATGTCTTACAGCTTCATAGTTCAGCGAGTCCATTGTCTCCTTGCTTCTTCCTCTTTTACCATTGGATTGTACCTTCTTTCGCAAGCTATCCCAGTCAAATGTCTTCTTTTTTTCAGCCTCAATCTTTCCCTTTCTTGCAGGTGAGATATTGGCGGTTGTCCCATCGATTGACTTTACAGATGAATGGATTAGCTTTTCCACATTTGTTTCAAATATGTTACCCAAGCAGTTCTCCGTATCCTGTCTGGAAATTCTCTCGGTTTCTCTTGTAGACGGCCCTGCTTCCTTTGTAACGATAGCTCTTTCCAGATACTTGGGATTCTCCATTTTATAATTAATAGTGAACTGAGAGTCATATTCTGGTTGTCCTGATTGCTGTGTGGGAAGGTTGTTCATAAAAACAAATGGGCTCAGAGTTGTTGTTTGGGCACTCAGCCCTCCATTTGGTTGCGCAGATGTTTTACTTTCTGCCATGCTACTCATCCATCTACTCATAAGGTTGACACCACCCATTGCACTGATTTCAGAATGAGTAGTAGAAAAAGAAGGCAAGCTTTGTTCACCAGGTAATTCGGAACAGAATTTTTCCTTTACTCCTGACACTGGTGTTACATTCGTCTGAACTTTTCTGTATGAAAGAATTGGTTCTTGCATATCGAGAATGTGAGAATTTATTGGGTAAGGAGATACACCGGATCCTATAAGATTAGTGTGTCTTCCCCTCATAGAATTTTCTGATTGCTGATGCAATTGTGTAGAGGTCCCATCTAAAGATAAGCTGCCATTGACATGACTGTAAAAGTCCTTCTGTATTGTCGGTTCTGTCTGGAACATGTTCTTTGCAGGATGGTAATTCATGTTGGGGTTGAACCCAGTTCTTTGATCCTTTGTTTGTGAGTCTGATTTTAAGCTGGACATGATCTCTTTGGAGGTTTGAGAATTGAGAGGATAAAAAGTGTTGAGCGATAAACTGAATTCTATATCTGATATCCTGTTATAAACATTTGATGCAGTGTTTGTCCCTGACGTCAAATTGTTCGGTGTGTGGTCTGATTGTTTACAATATGTAAGATTGTGAATGTTTTCCAATCCTATTTTCTGATAATTTTTTATTCTGTCAACAGATTCTAGTACTTGAATGTCTGGTTCTCCCTCTACAACAGTTGACTGAAGGGGAAATCTTGCTGCAAGAGACATGAAAGCAGAGCTGCGTACAATGGAAAAGAATTAATGAATTGACTTCTGTCTAAATTTTGATATAATTTTAATCTATGAATTTTGATTCTACCTTGAGAGATGGTCTGAAACATTCTGAGTGAGGAACACACCAATTACTGAGTCAACCACGGATCCTTTCCACCGTGAAAACCGTCTATCACCTGAAATGAAATCATAATGAGTTTATTGTGCATCAACATATAGCTTGCATCTGTAAATGAAAATTCAAGACTGGTGTATCTGTGTAATCTACAAGGCTCTAGGTACCAAATAGAGGAATTCAAATTTTCAGATGCTCTCCACTGCATGTTCTGAAGCATTTACACAATTTGGAAGGAAGTTAGTATCTGTTAATTAAGGTCCAAGATTTTTCATTACATGTGTTTCGTGTTCTAATTGATGTCTTTCAGTATGTTCTCATGGTATTCTATCTTAGTTATGATTTAAGAACATGCCTGTGGTCAGAACGAAAAGGAATATGCCAGCATTTCTTATTTGTGCCACGAGCACTAATTGATGACTTACAGGTGGGCAGAATTGGAGCTATGCCAAAGTATTATAGGCTTACTGAAAAGGCATGACAGAACTATGCTAAATATTGAGTACAGGGATATCATTGATAAGGACGAGGATTCCAATCCTTTTACCTTGCACAAGATGCATGCGTGCAATGAATGAGTCTGCCCGTCCGCGGAACACTTTTCTTTCTTCTTCCCACCATTTTTCTTTATCCTTTTCTGCTGCTTCTGCACTTTCACTTCCTTCGCTCCCCATCAATAATTTCCAAATCCTATCAGTTTCTGGGTCAAGGTCGACTTTAGGTCGTGGCTTACGCTTTTTTATATTATCAAAGCCCTCATATGGCACAATTGTGCTACTTCCATTGTATGGAACAAGTGCATGTTCCTCTTGTGCAGCTAGCCTATCGTTGATATGCAGATTTTCAAGTAGTAATATGACTTCCTCAACCAAAACTGACAATTTTTGTTTTCTCTGTTTGCCTGCAACAAAGACCAGACATGTAAAGCTATTATAAACAGGATAAAACTAAACTGGTGCTCAATGATTAACCTTTGTGCTTAAAGATCGGCTTTATAAAGAGTTACCTCTTTCTTTCTTGGGGTTTTGTTGATAACCTTCCAAAGCATTACTCTGCTGTTGCTTAATCACTTTCACTGCCGTAGACAACCCTTGGTTCAATGAGATTGCTGGCTTTGCTGTCTGGTCCTTCCTTGACTTGCTAACATCGGCAGTCTTAATTCTTTGATCCAATTGGTGTACTTTTCCTGCCATCTGTTCTCTGTCAACTTTTGTGGTGTGTTGCTTCTGAAAATCTTGTTTTATGGGCGTGGGTGGAATACACCAATTACTAGCTGTCCCATTAACGGCATTATAAGGCTTCTTGCAGGTGCTATCTCTTTCAATGCAAGGGTCAGATAATCTGCAGTTATTTTGAGAATTATCATTGTTTGCATGCATATAATACATGCCTCCTGCTTCAGCTTGTCTTGAACAATCCCTGGTAACATTGATACAGGAAGATGCACTCAACGCGGTTGCATGCAGTCCACTTCCGGGATTCAGTTTCTTGTTGATATGTGAAGAAATAGTGCCAATATTGCTGCTACAACTGTATCTACTTGCTCCCAAATTTTCCTGGTTCAAGATAGGAGAAGCCATCACATTACAAGTTTGGGGATGTATCTGCTCAACAATGTAACCATGAGCTCGTTTGAGACCTCTTTTTTCATTAAAGTTGTCCATGTCTGTCATTACAAGCTGAGTAGCATTCTGCAACATTAATTGTCTTCTTATTATGTGAAAATTTTCCGATGAAGAACATGCACCAAAGATATCCTGGTTAATTTCTTCTCGTTGAGAGAGTTGATGTAGCTGATTATATCCATTTCTCCAGCTATCTTCACCAGAGCTTGTATTTCTCATGTTTAAGTTTCTTGCAACAACATTTAAAGTATGGTCTTTTCCTTTAGTTGACTGCATTGGAGGGGCACACTGCTCATTCAACACTCTGTGTTCCAATGGTTTTTGATTTGCACTGCAAGTTGGGTTGCATGTACTTTTAGCTTGCTGATCCTTTTCAGTATGTTTGTTCAGCTGCCAACACTGCTCCATTGGACCTGCTGATGTTCTGGTTATGCTGTTGGTACCAGTAGATATTTCTCCGTCCTTGGCATCCAAGTTCAAATTAAAAGGCCTCTTATTTTCTTGATCTCTTCCTACCCGATGACTATCCATCAGATCATGAATTGCATCTCTGGTACCAGTTTCCAGATCAAAATTTAGTGCTCTCCTGCATGATTTTCGCGAAGATTCAACAGAAGGTAGTGCGACATCATTCACAACATTATCCTGTTGGCTTGTTTTGAGACTTTTCTTCCTGACATACTTCCTTTTTCCCGAGGGGTTGTCACTGGAATCTTTAGATTTTGGAGTACTTGTCTTCGGAACTCTTTTGGATTTCCCTTCTATGACTACCTTCGGCCTGTGTTTTCTCCTTTTTGGTGTTTTCAGCTCAGGTGTCTTGTTCAGATCAATTCTTTGATCATCTTCCTCTTTAAAATTATTTTTTCCCTTCAGTGGATTTGGAATGGCTGGAGTTGCAGAGTCCACAATAATTTGTGAGAATTCATTAGAGTGGTTCTCAGTTTCTCCACTTGTAGAGGCAACTACATTCCACCCCTTGTCTTTCTCTTGACTTGAGCATTCATCTAATGAAACATTCAGTCTCTCAGAATGCCTCTGGTGCTCCAACTGTCTTGCCTGGTCTGGCGTTAGTGGTGCAAAATGGAATGAACAGGCTACACCCAATTCTGCATCATGTACTGGTTTTGCAGGAGAGCTTAGGCCATGGTTTGGCCAATCAGGGACAGGAAATCCATCTGTTTCAATACTGATATATATCAAGTCTCTAGCACGCCATAACAATATTACTCACATAATACATCTAAGTACACTAAACTGTTAAAATCCAGTGAAAAAAAACAACGTGCAATTCTTCTCATTGCATTTGATTTTTAACGGTATTTCCATGGCCAATATGTAAGCCATATCTCAATTTTCCATGTCTCAACTGGATTTTGAAAAACTGAATGAAGAGCATAGCTATAGTAAAAAATAATATTGACATCAAAACCGAGAATGCTATCTCACAACTTCCAATAGCAACTTCAATTCTTTTCCTCAAAGAAGGCATAATATAACTCTAAATTTTCTCTACATTAGCTTCTTTTTTTTTTTCCCTTTCTTGTGAATGGTAAAGTGCCATTTTCCATAAATGTATCACGTAAGTCAAGGTAAAACAGCATGCCAGCTCCTTGAAAGTTTTATAAGGATATGATAAATTTCAAGTAACGTTAAATACTAGACCAGTAATTTAATTTCTCATTTCTCGAAATTGAAGTAAGCCGTAACGAAATTATCTCAGACAGGATTGACAAAAGAGCAAAATCGTACTTTTACGATATGTGAAATCTTGACACCATTGTCGGATGGTGAGTAACTTCAGCTGTGTCCTTAAATGTATCAGCATTGCATGTTGCATTTTTATAGTTTTGTTTAACTTTGAACTCATAATAGAAAGAAAATGAAAATAAAAGAAGATTGACAGTATGAAGGGGAACCTATTGATACTTATGAATCTAAATGAAAAACTTTATAGATCTAATTGAAAAACTTGTGGATTTTAAACTCAAGTTACTTGAGCCAGAGCAACTTACTATGGCATAAAGCAAGTCACGACTCACAAACCGTAAAAGTATGAGTTTTGGTCTATTGTCAATCCTGTCTCAGATAATTAATCTTTACAGCTTAATTCAATTTTGACAAATGAAAAATTAAGTTCCTAGCCTAGTATTTAACCTTGTTGTTTATAATATCCTTACAAAATGTTCAAACGTTCAAGGAGCTGACCTAGCTTAATTGTATTTTACCTTGACTTACACGATACAGTTATGGAAAATGACAATTTACAATTCAAAAAATATTTGTTATGCCATGAGTAATCATCTACAGATTCATATATTAGACGAGGATAATTAAATACATAGCATGGAAGTTTACCACTTTCATTAAAGCCAAAAGCTTAATCAAAACAACTATTTATTCCCCAACATTAAATAAAAACGGATAGACTAGTGGAGTTGGTAATCTTCCCGTGAAATAATGGTCCTCTCTCCAGATTTCAGGAAGACAAGGACTGCTATTAGCAGAGTAGTGAACGAACATTCAAACAAGCACAAGTTGCCTGTCAGGAATCAGAGACAGGCAACAGCATTCATGTAAACAAAGAAATATTATGCATTACAGCATCGAAAAGAACACCCAAATAAGTAAATCTAAAGAAAAGAACTAGGTTGACAGAAGGATATGGGAACTCACCACATAAGTTACAAATGAAACGTCTACCCTGATCAATGAACTTCATAAATGGATTAATGTAGCCTTTGCAACGAGAGCATCGAACTGGACCACTTTCCCCAAAATCTACAATAAAGTAAAAGCTACTCAACAAATCAATTAGAGTTCAGTCCACTCAATTTTCACGACCAAAATTAAAATAAAAGGCACTAAATACAGAACTCTATCTGCTAAATTAGGCACTGGGTACCCCATTTGTACTCTGAGATCAAATAAACAAGGGCCCTTTTGCCAAAACTAATGCAACCAATTCATTGATTTCATGTAATTTTACTTCTCCAAATTTAATAATTGAATAGCCTATAGCACAACTCCATTAAAGAGATTTAACAAAGCACGTCTGCAACCAAAAATTCCAATAAACCCTAATTCTCAATTTGCAGAATTCACAGAATCAGCAGTAATAGGGAACCTAACTAGAGCGCGAATTTGAGGAAACGAAGCGGAAAAACAAGAAACCATTTATCAAAATAAACATGAAGGAAAAAAAATCGTGCAAACTACAAAAATCAACTCTTTCTCAATCCATCGCCACTACTAGCAACGAAAATTAAATAATTTGTTTTATGCTTACCCTAAAACCCCAAAGAAAAATGTAGAATCCGTTTAATAATGAAATCACAAGACACGGATCGATTGAAGAGAGCGAACCTGAAGCAAATGAAAACAAAATCTTGAAACTTAGACGGGAATAATGAAACCCAAATGTGAGAGCGAGAGATTTAATGGCTTTTGAAATCTGTACTAAAAATTCTTTCCAGAAAATAATGTGGAATAACATAATTTGTGGAATATCTATGGCATAACCATCATCAAATTACTGCAAATGGTTTACAAAAGTTCACAGAGACTGTGAATCAAATTGTTTACGGAATAAAATACATCAAACAACGGAAATAATTCAAAACAAAACACAGATCTTGAATACTTTTCCTTCCTCAAGCTCTGATCTCCTCATTTCCTCAAATTTTGTATCCAATCATGAACATAGATCTATAAAAAAAATTATAACAAAAAATATAAAGATAAGCAAAGTAATCAATAAATTTGGGCCCTCAAGTTCTATAATACTTGCCGGAAAATAAACTAAGAAGCAGAGAGATGCAAGATGAAAAATAAGTCTTCAAATCTCCTGATACTGTATTTACTTAGAAATATTTGTATCAGACAAAGTAAAACTAGGATTGGGAAATGAGCTCGATAGCAGCCGGTAAATGTGTCTGAAATATCATATATTTGTCTGAAAAATTTATATTGGTATTTGAAAAAGAAATGATATTGTCTGTATTTAAAATTATTATGATATTATTTGTATTTAAAATTTCGGATATGAATATGGATATAGATATATCCGTATTCACGAAATGTGTCTAATATTTCGGATACGAATACAGGTATTCATATTCGAATTTTTTTTATTGTATTCGTATCCACAAATATTTATATATATTATACTTACATATTAATATTAAAATATTTCTAAAAATAATATTGCATTATCACATTAATACATTGGGATTTTTTTCCTTTTTAATATCACCCATGACATATAATAAAATTACCATCATGGCACAACTTTATATTAGAAAATCAAATATTCTTTTTGTTCATAAAATTTTGTCATTTTTTCACTAATAATAATCATACAATTTATAATATGGGCTATTACTAATTACTATATGCTATAAAAATTAAAAATGTTTTGTAGTGGTATATTATATAAATCTTTTGTACTAGACTCCTATATAGTGCTAATATATTACAAAAATCTTTTGTATAGTAATAATTTTTTTAATAATAACAATTATAAATTTTATAATATGGTATATTACTAGTATTATAATAATTTTGTATTATATTTATAATATAATTAAGGCTTATTACAAATAAGTCATTAGTTTCAATAAGATAATATAAGTAATTTCATTATTTTGTGGAATGAATGAACTAATCTTCTTCTACAACTAAAAAAGTATGATAGATTTAATTTTTCTTTAAACCTTAGTAAATAGAATAATACATATACTTTCACATTTTCAAAAGGCAAAATAAGATAAATTTATTTTGTTTATACATTTCATTTCATGAACTAAATGACATAATTTACCTCTTAGTATTTGAAATTAAATTAATTATTTTATAAACCACCTTGTATTATATATAAAATATATATGTATTTTATGGAATGGAAGAAGTATCTTATTCTAAAATTAAAAAAGTATGATAATTTTAATTTTTAATTATAACTAAATCTTAGTAAATAGAATATTGCAAATGTTTTTACATTTTCAGAAAAAATGGGAAAACTAATTAAAAAAAGAAGTAATTAAATTACAGTTCAAATATTCTGTTCGGATAATCGGATATGTTCATTAGGATTTAGATAATCGGATAAATAATATTTGTATCCGATATTTATTACGGATACAAATAATATTTAAATTCGAAAAATATTCGTCAAATATGAATATATATATATATATACGGATATGAAATGTTCAATATTCAAAAATTTAAATACAGATACGGATATAAATACTAATTTTTGGATATGAATATATATATATATATATATATCATTATATATCAGTATCCAAAAATATTCGTTTACAGCCCTGCTCGACATGTGTTTATTTTCTCTTTGGCTATGCACAATTACAGAGCGTGTGAGCATAGTCCAATGAACCTAAAAAATACTCCAATTTACTCCGTATATTTATTTGTTTGTACATGGTTACAAATTACTACCTCTGATCAAATAAATGGTGTAATTTAACAAGATTTTTGAATAATTTATTTTATTGAGAATATTACATAGATGACAACTATTAACATAAAACACCAACAAAAATGAAAAAACATTATATAAAATATAACGCAAAAAAATAACCATAAGAAAATAAATAAAAGACGGCCGGTGTTGTGCATGTGTCACACAAATAATTCTAAAATATTTAACAGATTGTATTCAAAGCCTCAAACTATAATAATAAAATTCTAATTTTTTGTAAACTGCATCAATCAATTAAAAGATTGTATTTATTTACTTTTAATCTAATTATCTTTTGTTGAATTTAATCTACAAAGAGAAAATGTAATTTATCATTCAGAAATTGGAGATATTAAATTATTGGAATTCTAAATTAGATTGAAAAGAGATTGTAAATCCCCTAGAATTACATGCTTCATTAAAATATTCTCTCCCTTCCATGTTCGCACAATAAATTTTGTATTTTTTAGAATGTTGGATATTCTAATTTAACTTTTTTCGCCTTAGAAGAAAATTTAAATATAAATTGAAATGCTTTTAATTTTTGTAATACTCTCACAATACATGATTTTTCTTTCTTTAAAAAGATTAACAAATTTATTTTTGTTTTTAAAATTTTTTAAACTAATTTATGATGGACAACACCCATCCAAAAAATTAATAGAAGACTACTACTATTACAACAAGAAGTTATTTGCCCTTGTAAATATATGATGTCGCATATTTAGAATTAAAGTATGACACCATACAAACAATAAGATTAATATTTTTAAAAAATTATTATTTTTAAAAAATGTACGAATTAGTTATTGGATAATATATGATAATAAATAATATTACTAAGAACAATTTACCATGAAACGTGACAAAATTTATTCTTCATAAATTAAATCAACTTCCATATATAACAAAATTTTGATTAGGTTTACTTGTTAAATTGTCAATGTAATTTTAATAAAAGTTCAAAACTGGATTCGAATTCAACATCCTTAAAATTGAAAAGAAATTAATTTGATTTAAATTTAACTTCCTTATTGGATTGTAACCGCATATTTTCCCATATTGTTGTAATTTGCTGTGAAATTTAACTTTCTTATTGGATTGTAATGATTTTTTTCCATATTGTTTTAATTTGTTATAAAATTAACTTTGTCATTGGATTGTAATTATACTTTTTTATCATATTTGTTTGGTTTTGGAAATGTTGTGTTATATTTATCAAATTAAGAAAGTACTACAACTATGAAAAGTAAAAATTATATCGTGGATATCTGCTTTAATATATAGTATAGATAGATTTCCGTAGCCCAATGAAATCACCCATTTTAATATTCGCCAACCATGCGAACAGATTAGCAAGAACATTCTAATGCAACAAAGTAATTCCTAGGTTTTTAATAATTTTCATGAAACCCTAGCTTACAGTTTTTGGCAATAACATCTTAAAGCTAAATTCAAGATCACCAATAGATGCGCGCGCTGACTGATAAATTTTTCAAATACTGAGGAATGCAGAATGGTGCAATGGAACACGAGTGAGCTCGATTCATGTACAAACATTCATTTACCTTAGTGTCAACCTTTATATCCACGTAATAATCTAGAAGTAACTGGGATGATGATATTTTCTGGGCATGCATGTTAGGGCATTGTCTGTAGTGTTATTCCATTGTCATTCAATATGCTCTCATCTCTTAGATGACTGTTTGACAAAATCGAATCATGAAGTCAAAATAATTAGGATCTTAAAACAACACTATAATTACAAGAAAAGAGAACATAATATTCTATGTATGTTGCTTGGGGAATGGCTGTTTAAAATCATTTCCAAGTTAGTAAAAATATACAAAGGACAATTGTGTAAACTTTTCAATGTTAAGAAGTTCCTCTTAATTGTAAGGATACGCAACTGTTGTTTTTTTTTATCAAGATACGCCGGCGATTAGCGACCAAAAAGGTAAAGATAGTGAGGAAATGAGCGAGAACCACTAACATGGAATTTTAGAACCGCAAAATCTGACAACAAGCAACAAACTCCAGAATATGGATGAAAATATACAACAATCATTGTCATATTTTCCTACTTCATCAGGATTTCCCTCAAATTCCAACAAGGAAGTGCACATATTTGAAAAAGTGGACTAAAGTGGTGAGGAAACCGTTAGAAATATAAGCTAAACTTTATATTATCTATTATTTATTTAATTATTATTTTAAAATATTCATGAATATTTTTTGGTTACTATGCATGAATAGACAAATACATGAATGTGATTGATGCATCTTAATTTAGTTGATGCATGTATTTAAGTCATTGAATGTAGTAAATGTAGTGCATGTACCAGAGGTTCTAGGAAGTTCTTTGTAGTCCTATAAATAGGATAACTCATTTGTTGTGGCAATCATTCAAAAGTTCAAGTTATATATATAAGTGTGTGAGTTCTACAAAACAAGTTTCTTTTGTGTGAGTGTGTAGATTATTGAGAACAAGTTTATTTTCTTTAATCTTCAACTATATATATATTTATATATTTCTACAAAATGGTATCAAGAGCAAAGTTTAAAGATGGCTTCCAACAACATGTTTCAACCTCAACTTCCTCGTTTGATGGGAAAGAACTACAACCAATGGAGCATCCAAATGAAGGATCTCTTCAGTATTAACATCAAAGGAGGCATGAGACACCCTTAACAAAGCATATAAGGGTGAAGAAAAAGTAAAAATTGTGAGACTCCAAGCTTTAAGAAGTGAATTTGATTTACTCAAAATGAAAGAAAGTGAATCAGGGAAGGAATTTTACAATTGAACAATTTCAATTATTAATCAATTTTGAGTTAATGGTAAAAAAATTGGAGATAGAAAAGTCATAGAAAAAATTCTTCGTAGCATGACCCGAAAGTATGAACATATTGTGGTAGCTATTGAAGAATCAAAAGACTTGAATAATTTCTCTCTTGAAGAATTGTTGGGCTCACTCCAATCTCATGAGCTTTGAATCAAACAATTTGACTCCTCACCTTCCGAGCAACTTTTTCAAATTCAAGACAACAATCGTGGCAGTTTTAGAGGAAGAGGAGGAAAAGGATCTTTTCGCAGAAGAGGACAAGGAAGAGGAAAAGTTTAAAGTGAAAATTCAAATGCATCACAAAAAGGAAGATGAAGAAGTCATAGAGGATATAATGGAAGAGGAAGAGGTAATTCTTACAATTTTCAATGTCATTATTGTCATAAATATGGACATATATATGAAGAATGATTGTTATAAGAGAATCAATGATGAAAAATGTGATTCTAATTTTTTACATGAGGATTCAGAGACAAAAGATGAAAGTGTGCTTCTTGTTTGCAATATTCAAGAAACTTCTCTTGATGATGTTTGGTCTATTAATAGTGGTACGTTGTAGTAACCACATTACCGGAAATATAAAGATCTTTGTGAATTTTGATGAACATGTTCAAAAAAAAAAAATCACAATGGGAAATAATAAAAGGCTCAACATCAAAGGTCTTGGTGATGTTCTAATTCGCACAAAGTAAGATACAAAGCATATTTCTAATGTTTATTATGTTTTGGATCTTAAGCATAATCTTTTAAGTGTTGGACAACTCTTGAAAAAGGGACATAATGTTAATTTCAAGAATGATTTATGTGAAATTAAGGACAAGAATGGTGTTATTATTGCAAGAGTCAAGATGATTCCAACTAAAGTGTTTCCATTGCAACTTGAAAATGAAGTTCTTCCTTATTTTACTAATATTGTGAATGACAAGTCTTGACTTTGACATCACCGATATAATCACTTGAGTTTCACTACTTTATCCAAGATTTGCAAAGACCACATGGTGAGAGAAATTCCAAATATTAATCGCCAAGATCAAGTTTGTGAAAGTTGTGTCTTTGGCAAGCACCATCGAGATCCATTTCCAAAAGAAAAGGCATGGCGAGCACGAAATCCTTTGGAGTTGGTGCATTCTGATTTGTGTGGACCTATGCACACAAACTCTCTTGGAGGTAATCGTTATTTCCTCACTTTTATTGATGATTATAGTCGCAAGATGTAGATCTATTTTCTCAAAGAAAAATCACAAGTATTTGGAGTGTTCAAAGATTTTAAAGTACTTGTGGAGAAACAAAGTGGTTTTCATTTAAAGACACTATGATCCAATCGTGGTGGAGCGTATATGGAGAAAGAATTTGGAAATTATTTGAAAGGGCATAGCATTCGTCATTGATTAACGGTTCGTTCAACCCCTCAACAAAATAGGGTGGCAGAAAGAAAGAACCGTATTATCATGGGGTTTGTTCGAAGTATGTTGAAGATAAAGAAGTTGCCTAAGATGTTTTGGGCCGAAACGGTAGCTTGTGTATGATATGTTCTCAATCGTGCAGCAACTAAAAGTGTTCAAAGAATGACTCCACAAGAAGCACGGAGTGGTCACAAACCATGTGTTTCTCACTTTCAAATTTTTGGAAGTATTTGTTACTCTCATGTGTCGAATGAAAATAGAGGTAAACTTGATGATAAATTTGAAAAATGCATCTTTATTATTGGCTATAGTGAAAGCTCCAAGACATAAAAATTGTACAACCCCATAACAAATAAGACTATTGTTAGTCGTGATGTAATCTTTAACAAGAAGGAAGCATGGGAATGGAAGAATGAAAAAGAAAAAAAAAGTATTATTCTTGATGATAATAAATTTGAGCCAATTGAAGAAGAAGGTTTCGCTCCTCCTTCACCATCCAATTCTTCTTCAAGCTCATCTTCTACACCATCATCATCATTTTCAAGTTCGGAAACTCCACCAAAAAGAACAAAAAGTCTTGGTGAGATATATAATGATATTAGAAGCAATTTGGAAGATGACTTTGTTGATTTTGCTCTATATGGAAATGTTGATCCGATCACTTTTGAAGAAGCCATAAAAAAAGACAAATGGAGGCAAGCTATGGATCAAGAGATTGATGCAATTGAAAGGAATCAAACATAGGAATTAGTGGAAGTGACTAAAGGAAAGAAACTCATTGGAGTTAAATAGGTCTACAAGACAAAGAGAAATGGAAATGGTGAAGTTGAAAAGCACAAGGCTCGTTTAGTTGTGAAAGGCTACAAGCAAAAATATGGTGTTAACTACAAAGAAATTTTTGCTCTCATAGCACGTCTTGAAACAATCCGGTTGGTGCTTTCTTTGGCCGCTCAAAATAGGTGGCAAGTTTACCAAATGGATGTAAATCGACTTTCTTGTATGAAGTATTGCAAGAACAGGTGTATGTTGATCAACCTCTGGGTTATGTGAAGAAAATTAAAGAGAATAAAGTATACCGATTGAATAAGGCGTTATATGGACTAAAACAAGCACCACGTGCTTGGTATAGTCGCATAGATGATTGTTTCATAAAGATGGAATTCAAAAGGTGTCCATTTGAGCATACTCTTTACATCAAGGAGAACAAGGGTAATATTCTCATCATTGGCTTATATGTGGATGACTTGATATTTACCGGAAATAATCTTAATGATATTAATGAGTTCAAGAGGAATATGATGCAAGAATTTGAGATGATGGATTTGGAACTACTTCATTATTTCTTTGGCATTGAAGTGACACAAAATGATGATGACATATTCATCTCTCAACAAAAGTATGCAAAAGATTTGTCGAAGAAATTTAGAATGGAAGAGGCCAAGCCAATTAGCACTCCGGTTGAATTTGGTCTAAAGCTAAGTAAAGATGATAATTACAAAGATGTTGATCAGATGTTGTATCGAAGCCTTGTTGGAAGTTTGATGTATTTGACGGCTACTCGACCCGACATCACATATGGTGTAAGCTTGATTAGTAGATTCACGGACAAACCGAAGAAGAGTCATTGGGAAGCCGAAAAAAGAATTTTAAGATATGTTCGTGGAACTCTTGAAGATGACATTCATTATCACAAGGTAAATGATCCTAAACTACTTGGATATTGTGATAGTGATTAGGGTGGAAATTTTGATGATAGTAAAAGTACTTCCGAAAATGTTTTCTTTCTTGATTCGAGTGCAATTACATGGATGTCAAAGAAGCAACAAGTTGTGGCTCTTTCAACAGCGGAATCCGAATACATCTCACTACTAATGACAAGTTGTCAAGCTCTATGGATCTCATGGGTGTTGGAGGAACTTAAGCACTCATTCAATAATGATCCACTTATATATTGTGATAGTAGTTCCGCAATTGAACTTTTCTAGAATCCAATATCTCATGACAAAAGCAAACACATAAGGATAAAGTATCACTTTATTTGAGACTTGGTCAAGAAAAATGAAATTGTGATCAAGCATTGCAAGACTCGAGATCAAATAGCCAACATATTCACGAAACCTTTGAAGGTGGAAGTTTTCAAGGAATTGAAGAAAAAACTTGTTATGCGCAAAAGTTTAGCTTAAGGGGGGCTGTTAGAAATATAAGTTAAACTTTATATTATCTATTATTTATTTAATTATTATTTTAGAATATTCATGAGTGACTTTTGGGTACTATGCATGAATAGACAAATACATGAATGTGATTGATGCATCTTAATCTAGTTGATGCATGTATTTGAGTCATTGAATGTAGTGATAGTGTGCAATTTATGTATAGACTTACATTACATTTGCATTCATTTTGTGTATGTTTTATTTATTAATGAGGTGTTTTCAAGTTACTTTTGTAGGAATAGGTGAAAAAGGTAGAAATGATGAAAACAAGGAAGAATGGACTGAAAAGAGCGAGAAGAATCAAAGTAGGAAATTGACAGAAAATTGAAGTAACAATACGACATGGGCATGTCGTATCCTAGACGGGGCATGCAGAAACAAGAGTAGCAGTTTATTCAAAACATACGGATTAGGCCCATACAGTAGAGTCAGAAACACGTGGATAGGAGAAGATAAGCCTGGAGAAAGAGATTAAAGCAGTTACCAAATTGGAAAAGGGTCTTCTAGGAAACCAATTACAATTAGAATTCTTTGTAGGGCAACAAAGAGAGTTTACATAAATAGATTAAGGCTGCAACAGTTTTTTTCCATCTCTGTTTTTACACAGCAGCCGCCCCTTCTCTTTCTCTTACGTTCTACAGTAGATTTTTATATTGTTTTTATTTATTTCAACATTATGTCTTCAAGTATTATGAACAACTAAATCCTTCTGGTCAAGGTACTTTGATTTCTAGCCAAGAATACATCGTGGGACTTTTGTTTTAAATAGTTTTATTCAAGTTCAAGTATTTATTTGATTTCTGCGTTATAAACCGTTTATGTTATTATTTAATTTATTATGCAATGTGGCCAGTTGTGTGATTTATTGAATGGTATCTTGCTGATTAGAATATGAAGGTCGTTTGACACTGTTCTAACAAAATAGCAAATTGATCTTAACTGATAAAGGTTTCGGGTAAGATTGGTGGAATCAAATAATCTAGTTTAAATAATCTACGAGTGTCCGATTTTATTAACTAGGATATGGGGCTTTTTCATTCATAAAGCTGCCATTAGATGAGATCCTATCAAGGTGTCCGGGGGTTGTCTTGGGGTTGTCTGTTTGGATTAGAGAAGTAATCCTAGCAGGGTGTCCGGGGGTTACCGATAAAATAAGAAAAAATTGGTTAAGTAGAGCGCTTGCCCTTAACTATAACCTTATCTATTTAAATGAATAAAATTTATCTTTCATGTCGATGATCGAAATATTTGGTTAAATTGAAAAGTACCTTGGCTAGACTTGTCTCCATTAGATTTCTCATATTTTATTATTCTGCAATCTTTATTATTTATAAATTTCGTTTTGATTGTTATTTTTAATATCTTTCATAATTAATTTCAAAACCCTCTTTTCCGAGCAAATAATTAATCGCAATAATCCTTGTAGAATCGACCCTATTCACCATTATACTGCGTAAGTGTAAGAGAATAGGAATAATTATTTTTGGTGGGTTGACACCCTATCATGTAGTAAATGTAGTACATGTACCAGAGATTCTAGGAAGTTTTTTGTAGTCCTATAAATAGGACAACTCATTTGTTGTGGCAATCGTTCAAAAGTTCAAGTTATATATATAAGTGTGTGAGTTTTACAAAGCAAGTTTCCTTTGTGTGAGTGTGTAGATTATTGAGAACAAGTTTCTTTTCTTTAATCTCCAACTATATATATATATATATATATTTCTACAGAAACAACAATCCAGCCCTCATAAGATGTACGCCTGGCGGCTGGATATGCAGACAATTGGGAAACGTAAATCAGAAGAAGAAAACTCAGCAACCTTAATAGGGTGTGATAACACTTGTGCTAAAGTCTTAAAGTTTGATGACATTCGTACATCTCCAATGGCGGCGACTGCTAGTGGGCAACGGTGCCGAGAACAATGAGTGTTGTGGCCTGGAACTGTTGTGGGCTTTGGAACCCACAGACAGATCGTGCTTTGACATGTCTGATCAAAACAAAGTTGCCCAATTTATCTGATCAAAGCAAAGTTGACATATCTATTGGAACAATAGGAATGTTATTGGCGCCGACGTAGTAGGATTTTATGGCCTAGAGAGGGAGGCAGATTTACTCGTTGGTCTCACTCAAAGGCATCTCAGTGCAAAAACCAAAACCTGATAGAAGGGCTAGAAGATGATTCCGACAATTGGAAAACAGAGCCCTCTGACTTGGAAGATATTATAAATGATTTCTATCAGAATTTATTCAAACAACTGGGTAAATGTTGATGACCAGCTCTTTGAGGAATGAAAAGTTGAGCTACTACCACAACTTTGCATAGGGACACATGAAGCAGCATTTTCTGCGATGTACGCTCTAAAATCTCCTGGGCCAGATGGGTTTTAGCTTTGTTCTACTAGAGATATTGGAATAAAATCCGTAATGATGTTACAAGGGCTGCTCTATACACACTTCAAAATAATGCCCCACGCCATGGCTTTAATCACACTAATATAGTGCTTATTCCAAAGATAGCAAAACCGAGAAAAGTAAGCCAATTTAGATCAATAAAGCTGATGTTCTGTCCTCTATAAAATAGTCGCGAAGGTTGGCTAATGGACTCGGGAAAATCCTCCCATTTATCATTTCAGAAGCCAAAGCACATTTGTAAGACAGAGATTGATATCAGATAATGTGATTGCTGCTTTTGAGCCATTACATTTTCTGAGTCGCAAGAGGCCAGGGAAGGTGGGGTCGTATGGATTAAAACTTGATATAAACAAAGCTTTTGATAAGAGTAAAATGTAACTTCATTAAGGGATGAATTACATTAAGGTTACCACAGATCCTTGGTTGCCAATCTTGTTCGGGATTACCAGTGCACTTCCAAGGTGATCCTTCTATTCAATTAGACAATTATATTGATTTAGAGTCAACTGAATGTGATTTGAACAAGATCAACTCAGACTTCTCTGATGCAGATGTTCAACATATTCTCAGTATTCCACTTGCTCCTTCGCTGCCTAAGGATGAACAAATATGAAAATTCTCAAAACAAGGTTAGTTTTCAGTTAGAACAACTTCTTGGGCGGAAATTGAGGAATCTAACAGGGAGAGACAAGTAACTTCGGAACAAGCTAAAGCTTGGAAGGAGATATGGTCCTTAGAAACTCTACCAAAAATAAAGATGTTTATTTGGAGGGCATGCTCAAATGCCCTACCAGTAAAAGTGAATTTAGTGTTAAGGAAAGTCCCTACTTACTTTCACCGAATTCTACACTACTTGGTGATATACAAGGGGAGGAGTGATATTAAATAATGATATTGATATTTATTTAATCTAACAAGAGAGGTTATGGCATTTTTGGGGAGAGAAGATGTACGAGAAGAAGAGGCGAACTACATTTGTAGATTTAAAAGTTCACAAATTAGCGTAACGATATGAAAATGCTGAATATAGTTTACTCAGAAGATGGAAGTAGGAAATAATGTCATTGTTCAGCTGAGGTATACTCAACATTTCTTTGTTCAAATGTCTATATATGTCTTGTTATGAAAGAAGTATCGTTCTGTTATGTTCTTTTTGGCTGTTGCTTTTGAATGTGCACATAATCATGAGCTAGAGTGTTGTTGTCTAGTTTCCTGTTTTGGCTAGAGTCAGTAGTTTATGTCTTTTGTTAGTATAGTATTTAGTTGGTGTCGTTTATGTTTCGTTGTATTTTGTTTCTTCCTCTTTTTTGATTAAACAAATAATAATAATATTTGGTTTTTCCTGATGAGTAGTTTTGCATGAATACCTTCAAAAAAAAAAAAATATAGGTCATTGAATTATACTATCGGGCTTTGTGAGTGTTTATATTTGTAGGTTGGATCCAACAATGATTGAGATGGAGATAGTGATAATCATGGTCATGGATTAAACACATATGGAAGATTCATAGCTGTCAGTGTCGTGCACTTTAGGATATTTGTCATATCTTTTTGATCGGCTAAAAAATATATTTATGGAAACTCACTCAAAAGTACACGAAGAGTCTAAGAGACTTGGACATAACTAAAATTAATACAAAAAACAAGCAAAATGGTAACCTAACCAGACACATAAAGAAACATATCCTAGATACAAAAGAAAAACATAGCTCTGCAATCCAAAAATGATGATGATGATGATGATATTCGCCTTAACTAGGAGTCAAAAACCTTTCGCGTTTAGGTGCAATCCTGAAAGCGTGAAAATGAAATTCTGCCCCGATAATCGCTTCTACACTTAAATTCCTTAATTAAACACTGCTGCTATCCTTCTACAATTCTCAACTGAAGTCCTGCAGCCACTTTCCACAAATTATCCTCAGATCTAATTGTGACTGGAAAACCTTCTTGACTTTCTGATCTGAACATGAAAACCAATCCAAAATCCTCAAAACTTCTTACCTGATGATGCCCACCCTGTAATTAAAGTATTATTTCATTCATCAACTTACCAATTTCTTTTTCTTCGTTCACATCAAAGTTCAATTGCTTTCTTTATCTGCTTGCTTCTTTTTCTTTTTTTTGATCGGCAAAAATAAAATTTCATTCATGAACTCACCAAAAATACACCCTGCTGATGATGCTCCGCAGCCCTGTTTACCACCTACCCCTACTAATTCCCCCTTCCAACATTTATTACCCAATGGGCTAGCTGAACAGTTGGTCGTCTCATAAGTATCTCCCACTACTGAATCATTAAAAGAATACTCCATTCCTTGATATGCAAAATTAAAAATGTCTTCGCCATTTACTTCCTCTAATTATATCTGGTATACAATATTCCCTGGCTCCATTAACCTCTTTTCTTGAATGAAGGTCTGATCCCTACACCAAATCATAACTTGAGCAGAACCCAAATCTTCCATCCTTTCTGTACGGACTGAAACTCCAACAAAGTCAAGGCTGGAACACTTTTAATTTCTATCCACTTTCTATTAAATACCTATGTTCCATTTTGCTAAAGTTTGAAACTTTCTTTGAATGATCACTTCCTTATCACCCAGTTGAACAAGGAAGCAGAAACAACCTTTAGGTATTACATTTTTCCATTTAATTCCTTCTTTTGAGCATATTTTCTCCATCTCTACTTTTGAGCTTTGTATCTTTAAACCTTCCGATCACCTTTCTTTCTTTTGAGTAGCCTTTCACCTCAACACCAGTAGAAGACCCTTTCGCATTGGATGAATATAGAGCTACATTCACGTGTAACCGACCTCCCTTGAACCACAAACCATTTCCGTTCCTCTGTTGTTCTTTGCCGTAAAGATACTTGCATTTCTTTGGCGGAGAAAACAAACCCCTTTCTGGATGAGTAGTCATAAATTGAATCTGAAAACAAATCCCTTATCTGCTTGTTTCTATTTTCAATCTCTTCATCTGAAATTGACTTCTCTGTAATTTCACGGCTTTTCCTACATTTCCTCCATCCATTGCCTTTTTCATGAGATTCCATTTCTTCCGGCTCTTTTTATTTGATTGTCTCGCTCGACGTTTCTTTATCAGATAGCCATCTATCTCTATTCTCGTGGTGCTTATCAAAGGAATCACTGATTTCTAATTGCAATTCATCACCCATCCTAACCATTCTTTACAAGTGACGCATTCACACCCCAGTCCCTTTATTTTGGCCATCTCTATCTCTATTCAAAATACCCTTAAATTCTTGTATCTCCCCATTTTTCCCTGTTGACTCATCTCCATCCATGATTAGTGGAACAATCATGGAGTTAACTTGGATGGTTATGTAATTACGAACTCAGACGACATGATATTGGAGTTATTTTGCAATATTGGTGGTTTATACATTATATCTTTTGTTGAAGATCAAACTTTAAATTCTTATCAAGTACTATGGGCTGTCTGGCTGAAGAAACGTATAGCTACGGGCTTGACTGTTGCTATAGTATGTCAGTATGTGTGCACATAAAAAATAAGAAAAATGTAAAGCCATTGTTTTACCTTAGGCTGTAGGATTAGGGTCTTCAGCGACACTACTGCCAATCACTATAACGCTGAGCAGAGAAACGAGATATTGTGTGCTACGGCCAGAACGAAGCAAAGGATTTGTCAAGCGTCGCAAACCAAATTAGGCAAAATTCGCGACGCTAGAGCCGTCGGCAAAGCTCAAATAATCCCTCGCATTATGCGTTGGTTATGGCATAAAGTCTGTGCCGCTAACCAACTCCAGGAATAGCTCTGCTCTTCACAACTTAATTAAAGTACTGATTTGGATTGTAATACTATCTCCGTCCTAGATAAAATGCAAGATTATTTTTTTAGGTTGTGTCACACGAATATTTCAAGATACATAAAAAAATACCTAAAATATCTCAATTGTATAATTTTTTTCGCAGTATTAAAATATTCAAACATTATATTTTTAGTTGATTTTGAAATTAAAATAAAATATTTAAACACAAATTTTAGATGTCTTAAAATATGCATCACACACTATAAAAAAAAGTACTACGTATTTTATATGTTGACGAGTCTATAGTAATCTTCCTTTTTATTGGTCACTTAAATGACACAGATGCTTGTTTGTGCATATCTTTTTGTGATCTATACTTCTTATATATCTCGTTTATTTCAGCTTAAAATTATAAAATTCTAAATTTTGACAGTGTAAATTATATTATCAAAATCTATAATCTCATAATTTTAAGCTGAAACAAACATGTACTATATCAACTAAGTTGAATATTTGTTATTAAATTGCATAAATAACGGTGCCTAAAAATTGATTTCATTATTCCTATCAGCAATCCCTAGCGTCTTATTGAACACCAATAAAATGTAAAACTCCACATATACAATTGATCAAAACTACAGTAGAAAGTGAGTAGTTAGAAATACAATCAAATTAAAAATAAAAATAAAAGTTGGAAAAAATTCTGAAATTTTTATGATAAACTAAAACTAAAAACAAAATTTTGAAATGGACAACGAGTGATATATAAAGATTACTTCTTATAAATTATTGGGCAGTTAATTAACGGAGTATATCTTAGTTAAATCCAAAAGTGTAAGATTAGACACCATTAGACTATCTCAGACCTAAGGTATCAACAAAGAAGGAAAAAAGCTAAAAAAAAAAGCCCTATCGAATGCTTCTATCAAGTAAAATATTAAGAAATTTAAAAACAAAACTTATAATAAACACGATGACTGAAAAATGTGATCTCTCTTTCAATTAACTTAGCTTAGAATGTCATGGATACATGTTAAATCTTTTATGTGATGGAGAACTTAAATTCTAAAGTCCAGCTATATTTCAATACACTAGATGTTCTTAAAAAATAATGAAAATTTTATCTGTGTAGCCATTGTTCAAATATCATTTTTTAATGTCGTTCGGAGAATATTTAAAAGTAAGATTAATTGAGGACTACTGATAGAAAATTTGGATTATAAAGTTAATGTTTTTTACAATATTCAGTGCACAACATGGAAGGAAGGGAGGTTTATTTGGTATGGTTCTCCCATTTCGCATGTCAGTTAGCACGATAATTTAATGTGTAATTAAATAATTTTCTATGTTTTAGCCCCCAAAAAATAAAATTATTGACAATTAAAATGTCACTACGTCCTTGCCTACAATGTGGTTTCAACGAGTGTGTCATGGAAAACTACAAGACTCTCATGGGATCGACTGGCGTGACTACATTTTGATCATTTTATCATGTAGATTGGTTAACACTGTTTCTTTAGGGTATATAAAAGAACTTTTCCTCTTAGAATTTATAATTCATAAGTTAATATATAAATTGAAGAAAAATGGTGCATGTATCAGCCTTGTATGTTTGAGGAGTAAATAAAATAAAATATTGGAGGAAACTTAATTTTAATGAATTTAAATAATCAGCGTTGAAATTCACTATGAAGTTTTAAGAAGTAAAAAAAGTTTTTCGCAACTATCATGAGTTAATCTCAATGCAATTGTGTAACAAAATGTAATTATTAAAAAACTGATAAGTTTATTATAATCAAATTGCTTAATTTTATCCATGCATGTAAGATAGACGAGACATTAGTTTCCCCTATTTGATATGGACGAGTTTTGAGTGTGGTGGAGTAGGAGTGGGATATAATAGCAAGTATTGAGATCAAAATAATTTAGTTAACTTCTTAAACTGATTTACACTTGAAAATTTTATAAAAGTTATTGGTTCGATGACATGTGTGGTTATAAGTTAGTAAAAAGGAAAACTTTTTGTCTGTATCATACAATAATTTTCACACCAAATATATATATATATATATATATATATATATATATATATATATATTGTAATATAAAAAAGAAACTAAATGATGCATGTTAACTGCGAACGTACTTAGTGTGTGTATATATAGTTATTTAGTCACCAAATCTTCCTCTCTTTTTTTTCTGGGTAGTAATTGTATAAGAAAAAGCGTTATTTCCAACATAATTAATTTCAACTAGATAATTCTGTTAGAATTAAGAAAAAAAATATCATGTTACGTTCGAAATGATTCAGTCAAAAATAAATATCATTCCAATAAATTTGGTAGGAAATATTATTCATTATTGTAAATTGTATTATTTATTTACTTTGTCATTTTTACTTATATAAATAGGAGATGCATGAAGAGGATCGGCGGTGGCACGATGATAATATTGACAACGACGACGATTTTCTTACATCTGAGCAGCTAAGCGTATTTTGAGTTAGTACGGAAATAGGATCCCAATAATCGGAGACAAAAAGTTCATATGAGAAAATATAAATAAACGTGCTTCTGCTCTCTCAGCTGATTGACACGGATCATCCCCACAAAATACCGTAGTTTGTAATTTAAATTGTGTAGACATTGTTATGCATATATTTTGTTGGATTTGATGTTTTGTTGATTTACTAGGAGATTTTAGTTTATAGACTTACTTAATAAAGGTGCTGGTTTTTTAGTTTTTATTACGGTTTTCAGTATTTTGACCGTAGATTGTTCTCGTTTAATTAATGGTATGGATGGTTTTTAGTATTATGTATTTTTCAACTTGGTGCAATGAGAACACGTGAAAAATAATGTGGATTAAATTCTTGGAAAATATATATTTCAAATTTTTTTAAAGAGAATGCTACCTCGTTCCTTGAAAGGTGTCTTAGTTACACACATTTTAATATGAGATTTAATACGTATTCTATATTTTAAATAATTTTAACTTTCCATTATATTAATCTTCATCAATTATACCTATATAATATTCAATAATTTTATGAAATTAAATAACATATCTAATACGTATTAAACTATACCAAAAAATATCTGCAAAAAATGAATTTAGATATTCTTTCGGAGATAGAGGGAGTAATTTATTTTGACAAAATAATATTTTTTTCAGAATTATGCAAATAAATATAAGCAGCGAAAATCGCATTTTTGCTCCACATGGAACAATAAGTGTTTTCTGAATTAATTTTAATCTACTTTCTCCGTTTTTATTTAATTACTTTTCTAGAGTTTGACTCTCTTTTTTTTTTACTTGTTTTTCTCACATTTTAAGATAAAGACAAAGTTATTTGTCTTCTATTACACTTTGCATTTATCAAGAAAATATAAGTATCTCTTTTTTTTATACATATTAAATAGGGATAATTATGGTATAACATTAAAAAAAATTAATATTATTATACTTATTAATCATTGATCTTGATTTATGTGATTTAAACTAAAAAATTAACTAATAAAAAACATAGGGAGTATTAATCAATTTCTTTCGTTAATGTTGTTGTCAAGGATAGACAATTATGTCGCTCATTATGTCATCCAAAGCGGTCGCAAATGTACATTCTGTAGTACATTTTTCTTTTTTCTTTTTTAATATTTGATATGCCAATTATTTCAACTAATTCAGATCCTATTATACTTATCTTTTACCTCTATAGTTGATCTGTCGTCAAAGTTTCCATATGGCCAACTAAATAAGACCTAAGAATCAGATTCTGAAAAGTTTAGTTGGGTGGGGATGGGGTTGGGGTTGGGGTTGGGGTTGGGGGTGAGGGGTGGGGCGTGGGGCGCCGGTGGTGGTGCACAATAGTACATTACATATGAATGAAAAGAACAGTAATTAGCTTTTTAGCTTTGATAATTATCCAAGCAAATGATGAATAAATGAACAGTAATAACTGCATCTTTATTCATAATATTTAGCTACATAACCAACCAAAAACACAAAGCGTCAGAAACTTAACCAAGTTATCGACATTCGACAGCTCACCTTTACTGCAAGAGGTAGCAACCATTTTTTTTTTATTTTGAGATGTCTATTGTAAGAGGTTAAATTAAACATTGTTAATGTTATAACTTAAATTAAAATGAAAATCCCATTTATATAATAATATCTTTTTCATGTTTTGTCAAACTTATAAAAAGCTGCAGAATTCATAAACCCTATATAATACATTATCACGTTGCTCGTGGCTAAGATACCATATAAGTCACTTTATCCAACTTATATCCTTCCTTTTCAAAAATGGAGATTTGTACTTTTTGCCTTTTTTTGGATTCAGGAATTAACGATTCATTCCTCATCTCGAAAATAAACATGATTAATGTTCTAAAATGCTATCATGCTATAGCCTCCGGTCTTTACCAATATTGTCAATTAACATGTCGTTATCAAATACGATTAATATTTAAAAGAGAAAAAAAAAACATAAAACAACAACTTGTCCAATGTCAGTTCTCTCAAAGTCAGCATGGATTCGATCCATTGGAGTCGATAATCATGAAGGACCGTAGCAATCAAAACAAATCCTAATCATAGATTGTAATTATAATGCAATTTCTAATTTTAGGACTTGAAATATAAAAAATTCAAAATGTTGCTTTTTTTTGGAACAAAGTGTGTATTTAATTATAATAAATTAAATTGTGATTGCTTGTGTGTTTTTAATCATTGCTTAATCAATTATGTTATATGTAATTACTCTATAACTTGAATTGAAATAATTAGATCATAATTATGTTTTACTATACAACTTGAATTAAAAATAGAGATAAATGTATAACCCTCAACTACGTTCTAGTTTTCACTTTAAAATTGTTCTTTTAATTTTTGCAATTAAGTGATTCAACTATGGTTAATTTCCACTTTAGTTGCTATTCTTTTCATTTTTATAATCAACGGATTCAATTACAAGTTAGTTTTAACTTTAGTAACCATTCTTTTAATTTTTGCAATTAAGTAATTTATGTATTATGTTTTTTTAATATGATCTAAAATTTGATGAATCAAAAGTCCTTTTTAATAAAAACAATCAATTTTGTTATTATTTTCTTTCAATTACTCAATTTTTAATGGACATATCATGATTTTTTTATTATCTATTGATGACATGTCAATTAAAATCATTATTTAATAAAAAATACTATTAAAATTGAGTAATTAAAAGAAAATAATAAACAATGAGAAAATTGAGTCTTTTATATTATTTTTTTAATTAAGTCATTTTTTATTATTATCTTTAAATTGAGTCATTTTTTTTTATTTTCTTTCAATTACCCAATTTTAGTGATATTTTTCATTAAAGAATGACTTTAATTGGCATGTCATCATAAATCATAACACATTAAGGAATAATAAAATATGTGGATATGTCCATTAAAAACTAAGTAATGAAAAGAAAATAATAAATAATTATGTTTTTAATAAAAATGCCTTTAATAAATCAAGTTTTACATCATATTTAAAAACATCATTGGCAAATCACTTATTTGTAAAAATTAAAAGAATAATCCCTAAAGTAAAAACTAACTTATAGTTGAATTTATTAATTTTAAAAATTAAAAAAACGGTCACTAAAATAGAAACTAACCATAATTGAATCTCTTAATTACAAAAATTAAAAAAATAATCTCTAAAATGAAAACTGGTACATAATTGATGGTATATTTTTGTAATTATCCCTTAAAAATATTAAATCATGATATGTTATACGGAGTATGTAATCATTATTGGATTCTAATCGTTTAAATTAATATTTGTTGTATAATTATGTGCAACTACAATTTTGATTTGAAATAAATTTATTTTGGTAAGAGATGATGCTAGCAACATAATTGCAATTACAATATCCAAATCTTATTTGGATTGAATTTTCTTCTAATAAACTGATATTATTATATTAATTGGTCCAAGTTGATTGAGTTAAAGTGAGACAACCAGATTATATTTTTAATTAAATTTTTTGTTAAAGTGCGTTGCTGCAACAATAGATAATTATAGACAAATAAATATGGTCATAGATTTACAATCACAATATAATATACTTTACTTGTCATAAGAATAAAGGTAATTATATAAAATTCACAATATAAACACCCTAATATGAACTAAGCATATTTATCGGACTTTATAAATTTAAATATTATATAAAACAAATAGTTTACACCACCAAAGTTTATTACCGCACTTTTTGAATATTACCGCATGCCACCAATATCATTTTTTTTTTTTTGTCACAAAAAATGTCACGCAATGCCTACCTTCTGCACCGCAGAAGAACCGAAGAAGTGTCCAGAATTATGGCTAGAAATGTTCCGCTGGAGAGCTACTTTATCTTATTTACATTTTGGTTTTAAGTAATTTTTATTATTTAAGCATTTGAATCTAAATCTGTTTTCTATTTAAAAGTTAATTTAAAGTCAAAAACATGGCTTCTTCTTAGATTAAAATTGAAAAGGGTGACTTCCATTTAGATTAAAATTGAAGAGTTAAATTCTGACTTTGAGTTAAAAAACTGGATCAAGCAAATTTAAACTTTTTAACCGACAAAAGATTAGTTGGTTTTCGAGCTGAACGAATATTAGTATTACAGATGGGGACGATCCTAAGATAATACTGAAATAATTTGATTCACACATAAGTGAAGACCTGAACGCACAACAATTACATCAGAGGACAGTGGAGGAGGTCCTCCAACAGATACATTAGATTGCATTTGGACTAGGGCTGCATATAAGTCGAGCCGCTCGTGAGCCGATCGGTCAAGTGTTCGACTCGAAATCGCGTTGACCGATCTCGAGCCGATCTCAAGCTCGCTCGGAATTAAAACGAGCCGATTTCGAGTTTAAGAAATACTCGCTCGTTGGCTCGTCGAGCCTAAACGAGCCAAACATAAAATATTATTTTTATTTTATATTAATTAATAATACATATAATTTATATATTATTATTATTATTATTATTTAATTTTTTTGTCCGCTTTACCCATTTAGGGTTTCACTCTTTCAAACCTAACTAAAACCAATTCCCCAACTTCTTCGATACTTCGAGCCTTCCGCTACGCCCCCTTCCCCCTTGCGCCGCCGCCCGTCAACAACCCTCACCGTCAGGCCTCAGGCCTCCTTGGATTCCCGGTCAACTACTCAACTCCATCAAGATCCTTTATCTTTCCTCTCGGTGCCCAATCATAGACCACGGCGCCCGTCAACAACCCTCACCGCTGCCAGTGCCTTCTCGATTTTTTCTCGTCAGCTCTCTCTGCAACCCTTGTTGGTGTTCTCTTCGTGGCCGCTGCTCCTAGTTGTCTTCACACGGCCTTGTTGCTGTTTGGTTTCTTATTCATGCTTGGTTTGTCAAATCTCCGCCGCACCAACGCCTTTCGCTACCAATTTCCCTTATTCTATCCCAATTCGCAGCATTCGAGAAGCTTCTTTGGTTCATCCAGCGATTTGAGCTCCAACAAGCCCTTCACCTCCTTGGCCAGCAGCTCTCTCGCCACCAAACCTCTATCGGTATCGCCACCAAATTTTCTTTTAAAATTTTTCCTTAAAACATATTGATGATTACTGTATTTTTTTTCTCCTTGCAGAAAGAGTCAACTTATAAAGAATTTTTCATTGAAGTATCTCGTAAGTTCATTAATGCTTTTAGTTTTGCAGAAAGGGTACCATCTGATTTTTATTTGTGATATAGTTTTGCTGGAAATTCTGGTTTTTTTAGTAGAAAAATATTTTAGGAACTTCTGGTTCTGGTTCTGGTTTTATTAGTATAGGGCTGGAAATTCTGGTTCTGGTTTTGTGTTTCACTATTCAATTTGATTCTATGACTATATTTCTGAATTCTGAATACAGGTGTTGAAGAATCAGGAGCGCATGTTGATTAATGTGGCTATCGTGTTGAGTTTGACATTGAAGTTTTAGGCATTTTTTTGTGGGATTATGATCCAAATTTTTGGCTATCATATTGATTGGTTTTGTAATCTTGGGCCAAGTTTTGTAATCCTGTTGTTTTATTTTGTAATAGTTATTAGTTGTTTTTATTTGTAATAGTTATAGTTGTTTTGATAATAAATTGTATGTGGTTTGATGTTTTTGAGGGTTTGGAAATGTGGTACATTTGCAAGTTGTGAATGGGGTAGGTGGATGATGGTTGATGTTTGAACTTTGAACTTTGATAATGGTTTCTCATTTGGTTTGGATTTCTGATTCTGTATGAGAATTTTTTTGGCCTTCGGTTGTGGAACTTGGAGGTGAACTTGAATTTTTGAACTTCTTGATGTTTTCTCGTTTGGATTGAATTTTTTTGTTTGATAAACTTGGAGCTTTATTTATTTAAACAGGTACAAATTTTATAAACGAGCTCGATTTCGAACCCGAGTTCGAGCTTGATTTCGAGCCCAAATCCGAGCTTGAGTTTTTTTGATTATTCGTTCTCGAGCTCGAGTTCGAGCTCAGTAATAATGTATAGATCTCGAGCTCGAGCCTAAATTTTAAAGCTCGATCGATCTCGAGCCGATCTCGAGCAAACTAAAATTAAATCGAACTCGAGTTCGAGCCAACCTTTGTTCGGGCTCTGCTCGGCTCGTTTACACCCTTAATTTGGACAAATGAAATACAATTGTGTAAGAATGGAATGAATGGATAAAAAGAAAATGGTGATAAAAGAGAAAAATCACAAAAATTATGAGGAAAGTATAAGAATGAAAAAATGGTAGATTGTATATAAAATTTTGGTTGGAATAGAATGAACAAGCTCCATCTTAAATGGTGAATTTAAAAATACATATTAAAGTGTGGAAAAAATGAATAAATGAATTAACTTTACGCATAAATAAATTAACAAATAGTATAAAATTTATTTCATTCTCATGTTATTTCATTCCGTCAAAAATAAACTTTATACATAAATAAACTAACAAATAATATAAAATTTATTCAATTCTCGTGTCATTTAATTATGTGAGCATCATAAAGTATACATGGAACCGAGGAACCCTAGTGAGCCATCGGAATAGGGGAAAAGTAGTGCTCCCCCGTGATGGTGGGGTTATGTCATATTTATATCGGGAAATTCCTTAATAGGAGGGGTTTCCTCAAGTTGGGCCCGTTGGGCAGATTGGTACAGTGGGCCTTTGGGCCTATGGTGTGGTCTGTAATAGTAGGCTGTTAAGTTGACCCTATCAATTAGCGAAACAAAAGAGTCAATCTATTTCGACATATGTATCAGATGCATACAAATTTTTTTTGTGATCTCTTAGTTATACATCTTCCACGCACGTACCCGAAGTAATCCAGCATGATATACAACAGCAAGAGATGATTTTGATTAATTATTAGCCATAGCCGGCAAGAAGAAATAATGAACAACAAAATACTCTAATTCTATTATAGTGGGATTTGAGCATTAAGATATTATTAAATTAAATAATCGTGTTTAAATTTGGGTATCAAAAAGTTTGTTAGATTAGAATTTAAACACGCTAATATTCTCTCAAATTCGACTCATTTACGCCCCTAAAGAAAAATTGAAAGAGAGAATCAATGAATATGGCTTTATTTGTGGAGCTTGTATGATACATGTAGAGAATGTACTTGGGAATAGTTTGTATGCTACGAAGAAAATGGTGTTTTGGGATTTGTTAGCTCTTAAATTAGATGTCGAACATAAAAAAGAACATCGAACGCCTAAACAAATTGGTCCAAATATATCAATCCATTGGTTTTAACGGCCTCAATCGTAAATTCAAAAATAAAAAAGGATTTCTCTAGTCGGGGTGTTACGAAGAAAATAATTTGAGAAATACAAATTATTTTATAACCCAAAAAAGGTTCAATGATGTACTATTATTATTCATTTTTTCGAATTTGGAGATAGATTAAATGTTCCATAAAAGAAAATTTTTGGCAACCAATTGACGGCCAAAAAACCTTTGTACTTTGCCTACCTTGTAGAATCTAGATTGTAGAAGTAAAGAAATGCCCAAAATTATGGCCAGAAATGCTTGTAGTCTTGTACAATTACTTCTCACGTGATCTGACTGAAGCAATACCAACAAAGAAGCTAGTGGCCAAGTGTTTAAATGCCTGCCTTTAACAGTTTAAGCAATCTTTTCTTCTCCACATACATAAAGAGGAGAGATTCACGGAAATACAATCAAGATAATCTTTTTCATGAATTATTATAACAAGGCCTACTCTAATGCTGGAAAACATCCCCATCAGTCTTGTGAGATTGATAGAGTTGTGAAAACTAATTAGGTTCAATTTTCCTAATACAAGTCGGCCTAGCTTGATGGAGTTCTTGGAACCTAACCCCTCCTCTTTAACTAAGAAGACAACAAAAGATTATATTTGAAATAGATTCATTATATTCTTAGATTCATAAATTTTTTATTTGTCAATTCATAAGTTTTGTAAGCAACGCAAAGCAAACACTAATAATTCAAGCCAGACAAAACAGCCAAACGAGTTGATTTCTCAAATAAAAATGAGATCACAAATACGGATCTTAGCTTTAGCACAGACCGAGCCCCAGCCCTTCTGCCTTTTCCTCCTTATTCTTCCCTTTGCCTTCTCCTCCTTATTCTTCTTGATTCTTCGTCTACATTTGACAACCTTATCCCGGGAGCCAGACAAAACAGCCACGAGTTGATTTGTTTACGGCACTTCATCAACAAATGCATCAATTCATCCAGAAAATTTTGATTTTTCATGCATGTAAGCTTTATTTTATAACACCCTAACAAATCAGCATTATATACAATAGATCAGTACATTATATTCAACAGGTCAGTATTGGTATGATGTAAAGAAACCATGTAGTACAATCAACTTGCGGGATGGAAAATGTTGGCACCTTTAGAAGTGTTAAAAAGGCCAATTTGATATGCCTGAATATCATGTGAGAATTATATAACAGAAGATTGTTTTGATTAATCATTGGGTAATAGGGAACAACAAAAGCTGTTTGTATATATGTTCTCATTATCGACATCACTATCATCCAATATTACAACATAGGAACTACAACAGAGTGAGTTTTATTACACCACTAACATACAGCTCTTCGATTCAGATACGGCACAAACACTACAGCTATAATCTTTTAGTGCATGAGAGCAACAGCAGCCTCCTGCACCAATGGCTGAGTCACATGCACAAAATGCTCTGCCTCCCGTTCAACCTGCTCCCAACACCGGTTCGTATCTTTTCCTTCTTTCATCTTCTTTACAAATGACACGAAGCGTCTCCAGTTATCAGGTTGAAATAGGTCCGGATTCATTCTCAAGTATGTAAATGCACACATTTCTTCTGCCACCGAGTCGTCATCCAAGTTCAGTGACGCTGCTCGCAGTATCTGTTCATGTGCAAAATCGTCGTATCGTGGCAATGCATTTTCCCCTGCAAGTGGAACCTGAGCTTCCCGAGTTGCTAAAGCCACTTGCCTAACCAGCTTCTCAGGTGCACATTGGGCATCTTGTGGCTGCTCGTGGTCACGCATCTCAATACAAGTGAAATTAAATACCGCACCATGCCTGGCAAGCATCTGGGCAATGGGGAGATACCCATCACGGAAACGAGTGTTATAATACCCTGCTGTGAGCTCGGGAGCATGAGAACGGGTCCCATAATGCCAATGGATACCAGCAACCTTAACTGAGATTTTAACACCAGTATTTTCAAAAATAGACTTGGCCGATGACAATATCCTCTCACCATGATCTAAGAGCAACTGCGAATACCATGTAAGGAAGAACTCCCCGTAAGGACCATCCCATCCACCACCTTCCTTGCGGAAAAAATTGGTGTCTTCTGGCCAATTGTTATAACTGCCAGCATCAGTAGGACCAGTGTGGCCCCATTCCGGCTTCCCAATACCTTCAGCTGCAGCTTTCAAGCTACTGATCATGTACTGCAGCAGAGAATAAAAATCTCTTCAACAATGATGAACTGTATAACAAGATAGACTACGAACATACTAGAAAACAAGAATGAAGAAGCAGAGTCATGGACTACCTTGTCATAACACTGAAAGGCACCAATTCCAGGAAATCTCCAGGTTCCATTCTGCTCTGGGTATGATGGATACCGCAGCTCACCAGCCGGACCCATTCCAACTTGAATTTCCTATATACACGAAGTTTAGATATTTCAGACTACAAATAAACCAGGGGAGAAAAAACAAAGGTTCCACCAGACCAATGAACCACCTATAAGCGTTGAAAACAAAAAATGTGAGAATGCACAGTTAGAGACTTACCACAATGGTGTCACCAAGAAGGTGCGCAAAATTTTCCTTGAAAGCACGCATGTAATCAGAGTAACACTGAATAGGTGATCTTCCCTTCAAAACAGGGAGAGTATCACAACCAAGGGAAAGATATTCAAAATTTCTCCTCCCCCATTGATCAGTGTAGGCAAGATCAGGGTCATTCTCCATCTCCTCTACAACCCATCTAGGAAGAGGGATCCTGAAATAAAATTTAGAAAATTAACTGCAAAAACAATGATCATGCCAAAATTATCTAATTAATAGATGATGTTAACATAAAGAACATTGAATAACCAAATTTCTCATACCGGAATTAGAACACTTCAGAAAAGTAAAGGTTTACCAATTCCCAATTTCCAGGGTACACCAAAGATTTTCTGACATTAAACAAAATTTGAAACTTTGCTCCAGTATCTAATTTGTTATCTTGATTCATAATAATCTAAACCTCAAAGACTCATCACTCTTTGTTGGATGAAGACAAATGAGCTCCATGAAAGAGCGAGTCCTAAATCAGAAGCTAGTGGAAACTTCTAAGTCCTTTCATATGCCCAAAGTTCTTCAAATTGGAAATTGATTGCATTTATTCATATTGAAAAAACAAGCAATTAACGAAAGATAACTACATTTGGAAATGTTGCAGATGCTTATATCAGTACCAAATAAAAGTTTTACAGCTAAAACTTCTTAATTAAAAAAAAAAAGCACTACATTCTTATTTATAACTTCAGACAAAAGACAAAATTACTCCCACTAACATTAAGATTAACACTAATGGCTACATCAAGGACCTTCATCCCACTTTCCTTTCAAACTATGACAACTTTGATATTTTCAACAAAAAAAAAATAAATCAAAGTTTATATGCAAATAAGTATAAAGATTGTAATAAATCAAGGGTACCCGTGTAGAATTCCATTTCCAATTAAGCATATACAACTCTTAGTTAAACCTTCAACATTTGCGCTAGCAAATGGAGAATATTCTCTCTCTTTTTATTCCATATTTAAACCAACATATATGCATAGTATCAGAAGTATGATATGTGAGTTTGATTCAAAACTTTTCCAAAAAGCTAGGTAGTAGCTTTCCAGAAATTATTCATGTGAACAGGGAAAAAGAAAGTTCAAAAGAGAAATGTGAAGCTTTTAGCAACCGTACAACTTAAAAGTCAAATCAACAAAAGCAAACACTTACGTGCAAGAATCGCCTACGTTACCACCGCACTGATGAAAAGACATGACCGCCTGAACTTTAAGCCCGTGCTTCTTCGCCATCTCCAAAAGCTCCGAATACCCGCCCCAATTATACTGACCCGGCCCCTCTCTCTCCACCAATCCCCACCACACGTCCATCATTATCCCCTCCACTCCGGCACTCTTCAACGCCTGCAAACTCGCGTTCATCGCCTTCCTCCTATTCACCGTGTTCCCCATCGTCACACTATCCAACGGCATCATCACGTAAACCGGCACCCCCTTTCCCTTATCCTGCGCACTACCACCTCCCAAAACCCCGTGCTCCCTCACCTCCGGCGCCGCCTCTATTTCCGTGGCGAACGCCTGGCACGCGACGGACAGATCCGCCCGCATTCCTCCCCTAACTGGACTCATCGGCGGAGACGGCGAAACCCTGTCAATCTCCGTACCCGGTCCCTTCACCGCGCAACGAAGACTAGTCGCCGGTGACCTCCACGCCGCTGATGCAGTCACCGTCGCCTTCGCCGGCTCTCCGGCCACAATGGTACCCGAATCCGCCGTGATTTGTGTTGTCGGAATCACTCCCAGCTGTGAAAAACTCATCGCCATGTCGACTAAATTCCCAAAAAAAATTCAAGAAACTGTATGACAGTTGATTAATTTAAAAATATTCAAAGAAAATTGTGTTAATTTTAGAGAGAGAAAGTAGTGTCTTGATTGTTGTAGATTATTATACAGTTGAAAAGTTCGTGAACTAAAATCGAACGAGATTTGCTAACAATATATAGGCTATTTTGTGGGATTCGGATAATAATAAAATAGTGAATAAATAATCCAGAATAATACCGTCAACTTGTCGACACGTGTCCTATGTACACATGGAGGGTAATGGGCGAAAGCGGAGGGAACGGTTGAGATTTCATTGGATGCACGTGAAGGTGGACGGTGAGATTGTGATCAAAGAAAGTGAAGACGCGCTTTTGGGAAGCGTGCAAATGAGGTGGCGACGCGTGTGAAAATGGGAACAATTAACCGGCTCTATTTATTGTCAAAGCTAGAAATTTATTTTGATCAAATTTTAATTTTAAAATTATATACATATATTATCAATTGTATCATTATAAAAATTTTATTGTATGAATTTTTTTATAATTATAATTTTGTCATATATATTTATAAAATAATAAAAATTTTAGGTGAAACACTGATTAAATTTTATCAGAACAAATTTAGAAATATCAGTAAATTAAAAATGGATGGAGTAAATTATTTTTATGATTAAGAGTTTGAGTATTGTCGATCATCATTTTTTGTGAAGTAAATCTTTTTTGTTAAAATTTAGTAAACACTTTCATAAATTAGAGTTTTCGAAGTATTGTAGGTATAAAGTCGATGACATACTCTAACAACTGCTAAAATACAAAGACTTGGCAAATACTATCATTAAATTTAGATTTCAATAGGTTACAAAATTTAAGTACCAACCGTTATTACTTTTCCTATTGTAAGCCATCAAATAGATCCAACCTCGATTAGTGATATACCATGACCTCAGACTCTTGAACCTCTTAAATCCGAAGGTCAGTAGATTTAAGGGCGGTAACTTTTTTTGATTCTAAACTAGAAAACTTTCCCCCCAACCTGAACTCCCTCAACTAGTTTGAAAGTCTGAAGGTTGATAACATATCTTGAAAACAAATAAAATTTAACAAGTGTTCTTATTAAATTAAGAATTCAAATATTATCATCCTAAAAAGAGTTCAGAGATCGATGATTATAAGGTTGACGGTATATGATGACCTTAAAGCTTCATGAGACATGAAACAAGTAGGCATAAGGTTAGTAATATGTCGTGTCCATAAACTGAGTGTCTCCCTTTAACCTGAACTCTCTCAACTTGTAATTAGATAATTGGTCACTGAACAACTTGAATTGAAGAGTTGAACTTATTTTGTGTATAATATATATGTATTTGTGTCACATCCGTGTCCCAAATCGTATATTCGTGAACATGCATTCCATTTGATATTTGACATTTGCATTGTTTTTATTGCATAAACAATAATATATCAGTCCATATAGATTAAGAATACATCATTTAGAAAGCAAGCATAATTAGAACGCTTTTAAAAGGAGAGTTAGGATGTCAAAAATGCAGATTTCGTTTAAGGGGGTAATTAGCGGTTATTATGAAGCTTTTGTGCCATTTTGCAATTTCATATTAGTTGAGACCCTTAGTAGAAAAAGTAGAAATCTGCACCTACTTTTGGCTGCATTAGGCTGCTGTCTTCAAGTCAAAAAAGGAAAAATAAAAAGGGGTGGGCAGCCTTGTTTGACCAAACCAAGCACCTTGCCACCTCATGCTTGGTTTGGACTAAACAAGAAGCCACTAGAACATGAGGGACAGCCCATTTTCGGCTGGAGAACACTTAGAGGGACAGAAATCAGTAGGAACAAAAGAGAACAGGGGAGAACAAGCTGAACAGATTTTCTAGCATAGCAGATTTTCTAAGTTGTGCAGTTTTGCAGCTGATCAAGTGAGTTCTTCCCTTCCTTTCTTTTGTGTTTAATAACCTTTCTTTTGGCTAAAAGAAAATAGTTTCTGCAGCTGAAATTAGCTTTCTGCTGCACATAGAATCTGCTGCACTTAGCTTGCTGCTGTTGCTGAAATTAGTATTCTGTTGCTGTTGCAATTACGTTTTCTGCTGCAGCTAGCCTAAGTCATGCATCATAGCAATGTTTCATGCATATAATTAGTACTTATGCATGATGAATGAGTTTTAAACATGCCAATATGTGTTATAGGAGAAGAGAACTTCGGGGGCAGCGAGAGGGAAGGTCAACAGCGTTAGTTTCGCTGAATTTGTGAGTAAACCCATGGTATACTTATGTGTTATACTTGTGTATCTTGGATAATATATGATTGTTTACTTATTGTATCATGTCTATATGGGATTACTTGCTGTGTTTGATGAGTTAAATGTGTAATTGACAGTTTGGTGTACAAGCTGAAAATATGTGCTATTGGTAATTGTAGTGATCCGAACTATATTTGGAATGTTATCAATATAAGGAATTATGTATATGAGCTATTGGTACTGAATTGAAATGAGAACTATATGTATATTGTGCATTTGATTTCATATGACTTAAAGGAAATGGTATGGCTGATGTGTTCAGGTATTTGCAAATATATTGGTTATATTGGTTACATGAGAACATAGGTGGACTAAGTGCTGTACGAGATGAAAACCCGTATGAGCCACCTCTGGGATCCATCCTATTACACTGGCTGGCCAGCAATTTATTTGATTAAACCTACGGGTTCATACTGTTGGTTATTGGAAAGATCTTTGTGATCTGTATACAGGAATTTCCGGGGCAATACTCTGACATATCGAGCCATTACCGGAAAAAGAAAAGAATATAGCATTGCATATTTGATATATCTGGACTGATTTGAGTTATATGAATTATATATGTAAATTGTATGATATGGTTGGGGTTTACTCATTGAGTTGCGACTCATATAAAGCGCTAAATGTTTCAGGTTGTGCAGTATAGCTTTTGAGCTGTTTTGCAGCTTTGTGCATACTTCGACGCAACAGAGGTCGGGAAGCCGTGATCACACTCTCTCTCTCCAGTCCATTTGTGCATATAGTTTTTCTTAGAATGTATATTTCGGGGCTGATTAGGATTTTGGCTTGTAATGTATAAGATATGTTTTGTATAATAGGTTGTGTTTATGTTGTTTAGAAGTGTCTAATATTTCAGATCGTATTTGTTGAATTTAATGACTTGTTGAATATGGTATTTGAAATGTAATTGTTGTTTATTTGTTATTCGAGTTGAGTCTTTACAATTTGTGTGTATCAAATCTTGATACACATCTTAAATTTTTAACCTGTGAAATTTTTATTAGTTAATTTAGGTTGTTGAAAAAAGATCAAATTTGTGACTTTTTAGGGTTTATAATTATAATATTCCCTCAGTCTCTTAATGAAGACAATATTCCTTTTCGGATTTGTGACACAGATATATAATGGATGGAATCTAGGTTTATGTGAAATAGAAATATAAATATATTTTTTTAAAAGGATAGTAATAAAATAAATGAAATAGTCTCCCCGTTTTGAAAAGATAGCAACATTTTAAAAAATTATTAAATATATTACGAAAGTTTATGATTAAAATTTAACTTGAATTTAATTGATTAATATTACAAAATATATTAAGATTCTAATAAATAAATTTGTCATTATACTAAACATTATTAAACTATTATTATAATTTAAATTTAAAAATTTACAACTTAATACAAATAAAATAAAATATTACTTCCACGGCGTATTAATTAATATAGAATGTTTTTCTAGCCAAAAAAAAAAAGTAATAATAGAATGTTTGATCGGGTGATAAAAGTGGGGTGTGCTTTAGGCCGAAGACAATGGAGACGGAGATTTACTGATTTTAGTGATTTCTGTTTTTGTCAACTAGTATTGAGAGGATGGTGTGGCGTCCACGGAAGGCAGTATTTGGGAGCAGGGAAATACGTGGAGGTTGTGGTGTGAGGCTACGATACTTGGGGTGCCGACGAGGGGTTTGGGTAAGGACATGTTTGGCAGTTTTTTTTACTTTTTTTTTTTTTTTTTTTTTTTTTGAGGGTGGTAAAGTGTATGAATCATGGATTTGACTTATTTTTTGTGGCTCTATAATTTTTATTTAATTTTTCCTTTTTTCTGGTGGGGGGCGGGGGGGGGGGGGGGGGGGGGGGCAGGGCGCTTGAATTCATTGATTAAGGATGTGGTGGCCCGCTTTGAGCCCATAATATATAATAATTTCTGGTGTTTCTTGGATCTTGCAGATTGTGTAGCTATTACACTGGTCCCATGAGTCCATATAACATGATGGCGTTTATTTCCCTTCTCTTTAAAAGATAATTTATTTTAAATATATAATGGCATTACTACATTACAGAACTCAATTTGTTTCGAGATTCCGTCTTGTTTTTTAGTACTTTCTTATTTTTCTTTTATGCCTCTTGTTGGCATGGACAGTAATCTCAGTACTGTGTTTTGGTACTAGTGACGATAATTTGTATTAAGAAATAGACATATTTTGTAACATCTTTTAAGTTTATGCAACGGGGAAAGTATACTTAGCCAAAATATACAAGACTATTGTGTGGAATATTAAAAATATGTACTTCTTTTAATTTTCATTTATTTAAAGAAATGTAGAGCGATTGTGTGTGTGTATATATATATATATAGTATCCTATAATAAAAATGGTAGTAGTTACCAAAAAAATGTTAGAAAATGAAAATGCATTTATAGATGGATTGAGCGTATGATACATATATAGAGGTGATCGAAAGTGTCCGGGGAAAGGGTTGCAAGAGAATTATGTATGTATTGTTTGCAAATACTAATATTATTTTTAAATGCAGATAAAAAAAATACTTCATTATTCATGTGACAAATGAGTTATTCAATATGTTCATAAAATTAAACACTTTATCTAATTCGTAAATGATATTCATTACTCATTTATTTGTCGTTTGCCAAGTTTATGTTTAAATACTAGGTATGTGATGCTATTGAAGTATGGACTCGTGGTATTTTTAGGAGTTTTCTTCGATAAATAGCATATATCAGTGCGATAGACGAACATCATAATAATGAGAAGAGAATGACGTTTCTAAAAATGCAGAGAATGATTGCTAATTTCCCATACAGGTAGGACTCTTGGTGTATGAATAACAATGAGAATGGGGGTGAGTGCTTAAACACCAAGTGTGTTGATGAAGAGGTTGAGTGATCTAGTGCTCAAGAAAAAATCAAGAGTTCAAAGATCAATAGAAGTCTACCACATATTGAGATTTAAACGCGCACACGCACGCGGGTACACACTGCCATGAAAGAGCTAAAACCGCGTTGCACAAGCCATAGAGATAAGCATCCCATGAAAACTTAAACCACATTTCTAAGTATAAACGATTGGGACTTATAATGTGACAATTGACAAGCTTCTGATAAGCAGTAAGCAGGGGAACATTCCTCCGAACCCACTGCGAAGGAGGCCTTGGTTAAGGACATTATTGTCATCCATACATTGGATACTAAACTTGCAATCAAATTGTCTTTGTTGTCTAAAAAAATTTGCAAGCTGGTTAATTGTCGAGAAACGTTGTTTCCGACACTTTATTTGGTTGTATGCAGAAGCTGCAGCGTTCTCCCTAGTTAAAGTTGAGCTTTTGCTTCAGAAAATGTTGTTTATCGTGCTTAATTTTGTTTTAATCGAAAGCTTCAGCACCTTGCCTATTTTCCCTGCAATATTTTCCTTTGTTTGAATCATGAACAAATATCCTAGACAAGCCTAAAAATGAGATAGCCCGTGTACATGTATGTAGCTGCTAAAATGGCACGGTCACACTTGTGTGCAACCCCATCCATTTATTCATAATATGTTCTTCTAACATGCTGATTATCATGTTCTACAAGCACTGCTGTTGGGATCATATACATAAGCAAGTGGAGGAAATATTTCTATACTTGTAATTTCACTGCTAATATATATCCCAGCACGTGATTATGATCACTATAGAAGTTTCCATATTTGAAGCAAATGTTACTTGATCAAACCTTGTCGACCCACATGGCCACAGAGCTCATGCTTGTGTTTACCTTATGCACAAGCTTTAAGATTGGTTGAATGCTCCAAAAGATTCCAACTTCAAGCATAACTCACGAATAAAAATGAGAAAGCAAGAAGATTACAGATTGCTAAAAGACCAAAATGGATTATCGCAGTGAATTTTGCTTTCTAGTGATATATTTTTTTCGGCTTGTGACAGTTATCCGTGGCAGATGAGAAGCTAAAAAGAGCACAAGTCAAGCTATGAATATGGCACCACAAAAGCAATACAGAATCCTATTATTTGTTACAATATTTAGTATAAATGCCAATTCTAAAGAAAATTTTAAATATCACGGGAGCTAGTGAAGCAAAACTTCTTTTTCTTTGGTGTTCATAATAAACCAAATTCAACAAGAGCGACCGACCAATCCCTACAACCACCATCTACTATACTAAGTGTGATAAATATGTATATACCCAAGCTGGTCAGTAAGTGCTAGCTGCTCAAGGAATGAACAAATTTTACCATCATTCCTTATTTTCTCATGTGTACCATTACTTAGCTCAGTTTCATCATCCGTTTGCTAGGATCATCTAGTCATAACCAGATTTTGCCGGTGTGCCACTTTGATTTGCAGAAAGAAGTAGTGCTACTTCATTTTAGACGAAACAGACCTTTCAGCTTGCAGGAAGAACTACAGACCTTTCCCCAACTTATCAATGGCATATAGACAGAAACCAAATGAATCTAACTGCAAGACTGATAAACAGCTACCTCAAAAAACACAAGGGACAACAAGAATAAGCTATGTTACGCACATATTTTGACTAGAGCCCAATTCTAATAGAATTAAACCATCATATCTCAACTTATCAGACCCTAATGCGAGTTCCAAGAGTTGCTTGTTTAATCCCTACAAATTTTGAACATTTAATCCCTAATGCCCACTAATAATATTCATTTCATCAAATAGTAAAACAGAACATAACCATGATCATAAAGCAAAATATTAAGATAATTCCCTACATTCTACAGTTGATTAAACACATCAATTACGAATTCGCAACAAAAGATTGTATTCAACATTTCAACAACATAAGCTCCAAATACGAACATGACTAAGATGATGGTGAAATTGAAGATAAACCCTAAATAGATGTTAGGAGGAGGCAACTACAGCAGGGAATTCGGGTTCAGTTGATGTCCGAGTCGTCGAAATCGTCCTCGAACGAGTTGAAGAAGTCGGCATCGGCGAGGCGGTGGAGTTCGACGGCGAGGGGGCCCTCACCGAAAATCTCGAGGGCTTCGACGTCGTCGACGTCCATAGCCATGGTGGAGCCCTGCTCCTCTAGCTCCGCAAAGTAATCGACGGGCATCGGCTTCATCTTTCTCTCTCTACAGTTCTCTCTCTAGAAACTTGGCAACGATTTCTGAAAAGGAGCCAACGTTGTTCCTGTTTGTATGAACGAACAAATTATAAGATGACGTTTTTTCGCTTGTAAGTAAAAGTGAAAGGGCTTGTTTGACAAAACCACCTTCTTCTTCTTCTTCTTTTTTTTTTACTTATAATTGAAATTATAAATTGAATATAAGTTATTTTGAATTGTAATTTATAGTCGCTAGTGTTTAAAAATAATTTTATTTTATAAGTTAAAATAAGATAAATGATATTTAAATAATGATGATTTATACGTTCAAATATATCATAGATATACCAAGCATGAATGATTTGTAAGTTAAAAAAGAACTTAATAAAGAATTTATAAATTTAGTCTAACTTTACTTTTTTGATTTTTACTTATAAGCAAAGAAAATAATAAACAAGTTTTATTTACTTATTTTCTTATTTATAAGTAAAGAAATAAGTAATAGTCAAACACCATTATTTTATAATGACCTTATAAGTAAGTCTACTTATAAATATTTGTCGAACACCCTTTAAATAACTTTGATAATCGACTCTATTTCCAATTTTTTTTTCTAATCATATTTCATTTTTTACTATCACAATTTAACAAATCATATATCTTTAATTAATGTGATAAAATACCAACTGACTATTATTATAAATATAAAACATTAAAAAAATCATCACACACAACTCTTAAAACATCACGACAAAAAAGAATAAAAGACTAATAAGTTAATCAACAATTAAAGAATAAAATAAAATAACTTCTACAAAAACTTGTTGAAACAACCAAAAATAAACACCACAATAAAATTACTAAATAAATAAAATTATGAAAGATTGAATATATTATATTAAATTAAAATAACTAAAATATATGCAATACTAAGCAACGTAATTATTCTAGATAATTAAAATAACTAAGAAAACAACTTCAAAAATATAATTAAATAAAATAATAACTTATTAAATATTTAAAATATAAATAAAATACACCTATTAATTTTAAAATATATAAATACAATAAAAATGATAGTGTAAAGCAACGATATTAACTACAAATCTTGTATTGTAATTGACTTCTAAGTTTTCAAGTTAATTATCGATCTATTTAATTTCTATTATTTAAATTGACAACTGATAAGTTTTTGCTCGATACTTTATAACTTTAAATAATTTTTAAAAGTTATAAATCTTTTTACGAATTTAAGTTTCGGACTACGCACCACATTTACGGCCCTAATTGTGGTCAACAGTCAACACAAATATGCTACAACAGTGGCTCAAATGCTCAATGTATGTACGCATTATGCTCGCTAGTTCACTCTCTCATTTCAAATTTTTGTTACATGTAAATGCTCAAAGTTGATCATTTTCAAAAACTAAGATGAAATAGAAATTCACGAATAGTGCTCCCATTTGTGTTAAATTAAATTTTAAAAATTTTGCATTATCATAGAGTAAATTATCTTAAAAACTTAAAATTCAAATCGAAACAAATGAGAACAATGTCTCAAAAGTTTCATACTAATCTGCAAAAAAAGCAATGAAAGAAAATAAGGTGATGCACTAAAGTAGCGGAGGATGAAAAGTAATTTCATGAAGTTTTTATTTTTTGTATTAACTATTCAATGTATTATGTTATGATAGTGGTTTTTGTTGCTCAAATTTCAGTTTTATAACCAAATATATCTTTTAGTTTAAAATTATAGAAATATAATTTATTTTGGTGATTGACAAAATTGAAAATTAACAAAGTAAACCATTTTGATATATGATATTCTGTCTTAAGTGAAAGAAACCCAAAATTCTAGGATAACAGTTTATGGAATTAATCTAACAAAGGCAATGACTAAACCAACTAGGCCTGGTGTTGGTGCTCATTGGGCCAGCTGGTCCTAATTTGTATTGCATACTCATATCTTTCGTATTCGACCATTTAGTTTGGTTACTCCCCAAAATTCAAAAATCTAGTTTCATCCTAAAATTCATAAATCGTATTTAGTACTCCTTATGTTTAACTTTCTTAATAAAATTAGATAACAATATTAAACATTTAATATTAGGTTGGTTCTGCTAACTGACCCAGCAAATACTTCTATTAAATTGCAAGTTCAAGACTCTATTAGCCATCCTTCTTAGTTCAAATTTTATTTGTTGTCGTGGATAATTTTTTAAATATCACGATAAGTTCTCAAAGACGAGCGACACACTTGACCCTAAAGGATTGTACTAGGGTAGCCTCCATCACCTAATTTTTTACGATCAATATACTACATATATATTAAAATTTTAACCATATTATCTTTAAATTATGTCCGATAAGTGAACATAATATCTTAAAATGTTATTATGTGAATAAACAATAGTTGTATTTTACAAAAAAGTTGTGCATATGAAAATATTGACTTAACATGATATAACCTACATTTAATTTATGGAAGAGTAAAAAGTTTGGAGTTAAAAAAGTTAATTCAACAAATGCTCTGATTAGGATTAGGGTGAGAGGCTGAAAGTTCGAATTTTAATGGATATCCTTTAAGAAATCTCACTAAAAGTTAAACTCTATCTTACCCAACAAAAATTTGAATATATAATGTTTGAACTTGATTTATTTAATTATTGATTAGAATAAAACGTTACTAGAGTAAGAAATTAAAATAATAAAAGTATAAAAGATGTCAACTACTATTCTTATTTTCTTTATAAGAGGATTTGATTCGTGCTTTTTTCCCTTTCATAACACGAGGATAATTCATGCAAGTTTTTTTTCCTTTGGAATATCGTTTACTGCCTCCATAGGTTAAACTCGTTTTGGTTATAATTATACAGATTTACACGATTCTTTGAATTTTTATTTATAATCTTTATTTCATATCACCATCGACAAACAAATCATATATTGATTTTAAAATTAAACACTCCCTATAAAAAGATACTGTATCAAAAAAAATTATAAATAAAACACCTTTCATAGTAATTAGTATTTTCTTTACGAATATGATCTTTGGGGATTGAATGATAAAGATGCATACCAATCAAGAAACAATCCACTTTATGTTTTTTCAGAGGCATAAAGTTTGCTTTACAAAGAAAGCTTTGCTTTTGGGCTTTAGCTTTTGATAACTAGACATTGACTCACAAGTCGAGTCAACTATTATTCGACTTTTGCTGGAACCTTTCATTTGGCATTCAAGCTCAAGTTTTTTTGCTTCTCATTCTTAGGTTAGGTTTGATGACTTCCAAAGTTCTACCTAGCTCTGAGAAATTGGTGTATAATTCTTTTTCTTTGATATATGTGTTTTAAGCTAAAATGAAATTTTCGTCTAATATCAAAAATAATCTGGTACTGAAAAATAAATTCGATGGATTATAAACTTGGATAATCTTATGAACCATAGGTTTACCTTATGTCAAAAGTGTTTCGAAGCTAAAAAAGTTCATATATCATTCATAAGAATGTTGATTATGTTTTAGATTTTCCACAAGCAACTTTGTCAATGCGTTGTTTTTCATCATATTTCTTTCTCCTTCAAGTGAACATAAATATAAAAGTTTGCTGATAAGTGATAAATGTATGAGCACTGATAGATCCATTGAACAAACCAAAAATAAGTACGGAAGGAGCTACATTTTTTTTAGTAATTTTACATTTTTATTCAACCATATATACATGGGGCAATTTTTTGTAAGGATATTCAAGAACTTTCACATGTTTATCGGGCCATATCATTTTTCTAAATATGTATATATGTACTTACTTTGTATTGATATTTTGTATTTGTGTATCCATTTATTAGTTTTATACAAGTTTAACCATATTTACATGTTAGAGTGTATAATTGTCAACACCAAACATTATAACTACACAACCATAAGAGAGAAATTTCTGAAACTTTGAAGTCGGGCCTCAACTACTCAATAAAGCCAAAACCAAAAAGATACAATTCACCATCTCCACTTGACACTGTCAAGTCTTCAACACTATATAAATTATATATGACCATCATTAAGTAATAGCGCTGTCTTTTGACTATATTTATATTACCACCATCCCATGGTCCAATCATACACTAAAAGTTATATAATTCAAACTCCTACCACAAAACAGTCATCAAAATAGAAAAACACTATTAATATTTAAGCACCAGTAATTTATATATATATATATATATATATATATATATGACATTAATGGAAATAAAATACAAACCTAGATATTCAAATGCTCTTTTTTAATTTGATAGAGTTGGTTCAATCCTTGTCATCTGAGTCCCACGTTTGCTCCCATCCTCTTCATCATAAGCATATGCAAACCCACCATGTCGGGTCATATCCATACCCGCCATCTCATCCTCGGCTGAGATCCGAAGCAACTGAAGCTTATGCAACCCATAAAACAATGGACCCATTGTGGCACTGACCCACCCGATTATCACCAAAATCTGGATCACATGAGCTGCCAATAGCCTTCCACCACCACCCATGAACAACCCGTATGGCCGACCAGCTTTACCCGGGTATATCTCATTTACATACTTCTTCCTTGCAAACAAGCCTGTGAAAATTATACCCCACATCCCACAACCGCCGTGCAATTGGGCTGCCTCCAATGGGTCGTCGTATTTGAACCTCTCAGCTAATTGGTTAAACCCAATAAGCACCAACGCCGCCACGAAACCGCAGATTATGGCTGCCCATGGATCCACCACCGAGCAGCCGGAGGTGATCGCGGCGAAACCACCCAAAAGCCCATTACAAACATCGGTAACATTCCAATGACCCGATAGGACTCTCTTCCCGAAAAGGGTCGTTAGCGCCGCCGTGCAGCCGGCTAAGGTGGTGGTCACGGCGGTTCTGCCCACCGCACTCCACTGACCGTAATAGCCGCCATTGTAGCTCACCAGTATCTTGTTAAACGAACCCGGGTTAAACCCGTACCACCCGAACCAAAGCAAAAAAGTACCCAGCACCACCAATGAAGCGGAATGTCCACGGAGTGCAATTGCTTTACCCGTGTGGTCGAACCGGCCGATTCTCGGGCCCTCGATAAGCGCGCCGTATAAGCCGGCGATTCCTCCCACCATGTGGACAACACCGGATCCGGCGAAGTCGATGACTCCGGACCCGAATAAGAGATCCTTATAAGTGGGGCTGGCCCAGCCGTCGTTGGACCAGAACCAATGGGCGACAACCGGGTATACGAATCCGGTGAGGAATGAGGAGTAGATTAAGTAAGCGACGAACTGGGTCCGTTCGGCGATTGAGCCTGAGGTTATTCCGGCGGCAGCGATTGCGAAAGCCCATTGGTAGAGAAAGTTGGGGTAATCAAAATTCGGGTCGGGTATGTCTCGGAGCCCGAAGAAATGGCGGCCGATGAAGGCGTTGGAGGGGGAGCCGAAGGCGAAGGCGAAACCAAAGAGGTAGTAGAAGAGGCCACCGGCGGCGGCGTCGAGGACGTTGGTGAGCATGATGTTCATGGTGTTTTTGGCGCGGACGGAGCCAGCGCAGAGCATGGCGAAGCCGAGTTGCATGGCGAAGACAAGGTAGGCGGAGAAGAGGAGGTAGGTGGAGTCGATGGCGTAAGAGGTATCGGTGAAGCGGTCGGAGACTGCGTTGAATTGGTTGCAGATGAGGGAGGCAGCGGCGGTGGCGTTGGTGGTGTTGGCTCCGAAGAACTGCGCCAGTTGATCGGCTGGGCAGCTCATGGAAGAAGCCATGGCTTGTGAATGTTGTGGGGAGTAGTGACCGAGTGAAGATTAATTATAGAGTTGGGAGTGTCGTAGTGAGAAGGGAGAGGGAGGGAGAGAGATTGAGAGATTTTTAAGTGGAGTGTGTTTTGGTACGATCCTTTTTTATAGGGGCAAGAGTTTTGACCTTTTCTGTTTTCGCCATGTTTTCCATCTTTTTAAACTATATTCTTTCTAAACCTTTCTGTTCTTTCTGATTTAACCATGTTTAAACTATATTCTTTCCAGTTTCTAACTATGATAAATTTTCTTGTGAGCTTTCTTAAGGTGAAGAAAGATAAATTAATGAAATAATTTGGAATATACATGCACATGAACAAATATATAAGAGAAATTTATGGATCAATACAATTTTGACATGTGAATAATTGTATACTCTTTTTCTTTGGAGTAAATTAATTATTTTTTCTATTTATACACTTTTGTGAATATAGTAAAATAATAAATTAC
>CM025781.1:10672771-10723299 GCA_014636745.2 Centella asiatica | reverse complement strand
AGAGAGAGAGAGAGAGAGAGAGAGAGAGAGAGAGAGAGAGAGAGAGAGAGAGAGAGAGAGTACGTTTCTTCTCCTCTTTTTTCTTTCTTCTTAAGTTGTCTAAATTTTTACGTTTTTCTGCTGCAACCTCTTTAAAATTCATGCGTACCTGAGAAAGAAAACAAGAACATTATGATCTACTTAATACATTCAGAACATCTTTCAGTTTGTCCTAGTTTTTTCTTAATATAAACATGTCTTCTATAAACTTTAGACTTCTGAAATGATGATGCACAATATATAAGCCTTTCCTCCTAGAAACATCTTTTGGAGTAAATCTAAGTAGCGTAATGTTTTATGGTGCACAAAAACGACCATATGTGGAAAAGATATATAACTGCATTATGGAAAGAGTTTTTTATAACCACAAGAACAAGGTAGCATCGACAGTATTGAGGATCAGACCCCTCAATAAGTACTTTTAAGCAAGGAAAAAAGTTTGAACAAGACTATTGCACGACTATAGCCTTCTAAACAAGACTATTTAAGGTATCGTAAAAACGGAAGCCATTGTAACAGACCTTGCAGTCTATACTCTTAACAGAAGCTGTTTTATCTGTTAATTGTTGCACTTAGATAAGCAGAAAGGAACCCCATATTCTATTATTTAAAATGGTAAAACACTAAGCACATAGAGTAAATGATACTAAGCCTATAGTATACGCATGCATGGTGAAAAAATTTACTAGAACGATCGGATAAAAGTGCTCCATGGCACAGCCCAAGTGTGGTGGCAGCAGGTCTGGAGGAAAAAATAGCATATATATTTTCATAAGAGAATTGCAACCCTTGCTGTGCTTGATATAAGTTTACTGAGCTAATACAGATGAACCGTTGAGTTAATAAAAAGGCTGCACTCTCCGAATTCCTCATATTCATCAAACTGAAATGGAACATAACTAATACAATGGTTATGATTAAAATCACTCTACTAACTCTTCTTTTGTTTTACAACTAAAAAGAGCCAAATGTTTTGAACATTTATTAATTTGAGTTGATTTTTTCCAATCATTGCATAACAAGTTATCTTTTAAAATTAGAAAGCTAGCTCAAGCATGTGCAAATAATTTTATAAATAAGTATTTCAATTCAGGAAAACATTCATAAAATAATATGTATTCAAAGGATTACCTCATGACCAGCACTTCTAAGCGCTTCAAGTGGTTCCACACAATCCTGGCCTATGACAATCAATTTCCTTCTTTTGACATCCCCAGAGTTCCTGGTGACATCTTGTCTTTGCCTAGTCAATTCCTCAAATTGAGTTTGAAGAAGGGGTGAAATACCAGCCTGGCAAAAAAATGTCATAAATCTTCATGATAAACAATCTGGAGATCTTATGTTGACCAAACAGTTTTTACATTAGTAAACATCATCTAGAAACAGTTCATCAATTAGAAGTAGCTTAAGGCCAATATACAGCAAAAGAAATAAATGGAGGAGTGTTTGATTTTTAAGTGATTACCCCTGCCAAATAGCGATGCGAGAAAGTCTTGGGTTGCAATGGCCGTGAAAGCAACAGTTTAAGCTCCTATGGTTCACATATTAAGACACTCAATCAGACCATCAGACAAGGACAATGTGCAAAATAAGAAATGCAGTTTAAGTTTACAGAAATGAAATTCCATGGTCCATGAAAACCTGCTGTAGCTTTTTTAGATGGATAGAACTTGCTTTCTTTTTCTTGTAATTGTTAACTCTTTCTTCCTCACTGTCATTGTCCTCCACAACTAATTCAATTGATTCAGCACTTCTTTCCAACCAGCTTTTGTTTGCCTTTTCCTAAGAGCAGAAAGAACTATTAAAGTCAAGAGGAAGCAACTTAAATATGCATCAAACAACTACAAGTACAAACAAACAAATGATGACGACTTCCTTGCTATGAAATGGAGGGAGTCCTAAATATTTCCATGGGTAGAGTGCTTACTAAAGTAAGAACCGGACGGAAAAATTCATACAAACATATTCATCTAGTTTAAAATGTGTGATCAGAAACACAAGAACAGTCTCAATTTCCAATCATTTTCCAGAGGCAGTATTGCCTTATCTTAGTGAACATTATCATATTATTAATTAGCACACCTTTTTGTCTTTTCCAGTATGCACCAATTTAGAATCAGATAGCATAGACTTGTGATTTTATGAGCCAGGTCTTGTAAATATAACATTTTCATCAAACGAATCATGACTTCCTTGCTAGTAACTATGAATATAAAGTACTTAAAAACTACGTTTCTCTCAAATTTCCTTTTTGCCTATGTATATTATTGACAAGTTAATTTAAGATTATGATTACCTGAGACTCCTTTCTCATAACCTTGTCAATTTGGCGTGCAAGGGACATGCGCTTTGTAACCTCTGGCATGTATGAGATTTCTACAGGAAATTGCTGAAAACTTTCCTGAAAATAAGATATATCAAACATGTAAGCTTACGGCTAAAGGTTATATATTAGTCAGGACACTTGTTAATCTAAACACATATACATCTACCCATTAAATTAAGCCAAGATATGACCTTCTCTTGAAATATAACTTCACATAGTTTGGTCCTTCCAAAGTTCTACCCTTTTAATTTTCGGTATATGCACCCAAAAGCACAAAAAATGCTGAATCCAGACTGAAGAAAGATTTACTGAATAATACTCCATCCACAATTAGGAATAACTGCATAGCAGTTGAGTGAAAGAGAAACATAAACAGTAAAGCAGTATATCTGTTACTGAAGAACTACATTACTCCCTCGACTCCAAAAAGTGTGTGATCATTTTGGACTTCTCAAGTCAAAATGAGATATTTCCAAATTCTAATTGAATTTAAATTACATATATTTTGAAAGAAAAATTAGTTCTGTTGACTGCTGAGTAGAGTACTATTTATATAGTCTATTAATATATGCAAGTGTATTTGCGAAAACTTTAAAGGAATATCTATCAGTTTAAATATTTTGAAAGTGTATCAAACAGGCATTAGAAAGTCAAATGTGGTGACTTGGAATGGAGGGAGAATCACACATCTGGTGTAACTTGAGTTTGATAGTGTCCTGATATTTTACAAAAATTGATCAAATTTTATATTCATCCCAACCTTTGAATATGTTTAAAATATAACAATATATACTTATATTGTAGATGGATATAAATATATAATCATATATTTATGGTCCTCACTCCTTTGTCATTCTACTGTAGAACTTTATTTACATTGCCATCATGTATGACTATTTCCATCCAAATGTAAGCAAAGGAGGTATTGAATAGGTACTATAAGGGTAGTAAAGGGAGGCACAAATGAACCATAAGCAAGAAGTTCAAGTAGGTAACAAACTAACAATGGTGATTCATGAAATAAATGCTCGTTTCACGTTTGTTGATGACACCAGTAGTTTATGAACACGAGACTTAATTAAGCAACAATAAATCAACTGCACTAGCATACATTTGATAGCATTTGCTGAAATTTCATTTTTATGTACTATGCTACAAATCTATGGTTAAGATGGCATCATTCTGATTTAACAACAGCAAATTGATCATTTGACCAAGTTCGTGCAACATCCTGAATCATACTTTGAAATTCCAAAACTAATTAAAGAAAAAGTTCATACAGGCTAAAACTACTGAACTTTAGTTCAAAATATGCCTCCATTCCAACATATCAAGATTATTTTTTACTAGCAAAACCATCTCAGGCAACATCTTGATAACTTCACAAAGACATTACCCTTGAAAATGATTTGCACATGGAAGCAAATTTTGAGGTATCATTCGGTGATATTAGGGCAATGCTGCATCCATCAGCAGAAGCTCTAGCAGTTCTTCCGCTTCTATGAACATATACCTGACAATAAGCAATGTCAATCCATCTGACAAACTTTAGGAAAGACAAAAGTACTTTTATAAGCATACTTCTGCTGAATGAGGAAGTTGATAGTGAACAACAGTTCGGACACCAGGTATATCAATTCCTCTTGCTGCAACATCAGTAGCAACAAGTATACTATCCTCATTTCCACGAAAACGGTCAATCGCCTGCACGAAAGAAAAGGTGTGAGAGCCAGATGTAGAACTGCAGTCTAAGTTTAAAAGTTGCATCATTCGACGTTTTATAAAAACAACTTCATCATTACTGAACCACAAAAGTGAAGCTAATAGTCAGGAAGGCATTCAAAGAAAAAAAAAACGGCATTTACCAAATATGAAATATCTCATATCCACGATCCCAGAAAAACAAAAATGACCCAAACCAGAATCATATGTTACGCATCTTTATGCAAAATATATGGTGTGTAGAATCAATGTATGTTGACAAGAAAACAAACCTTCAAACGAGCGCGCTGTTGCATCTGAGCATGAAGGGTCCAAACATTGACGCCAAGAATACGCAACATAGAGGAAATATGGCGTAAAGCTGCAATTGATGTGCAGAAGACAATTGTCCGTCCTTGTCCATGAACACTCAAAATATAGTACAAATAGGCATCTTTATCTTCTTCTCGGCATCTGCAAGATATTGTGGACAATTATCCCTAGTTCACTTTGTAACATGGACACTAAATTCCTTGTTATGTACTTGCAGTGCAAGAAGAAAGAGCAAGAGAACCTCGGGTTTCTTGGCTCCCTTATTTCTAGAACAAGAATAAGATAACAGGAAACAAAGAATGGAACGTAGATCTGCTCAAAGAAAAGTACACAGGTGATCCAAAACGCATGTAAATCGTATAAATAAGACAAAAATTTTGTCAAGTATTGACAATTTGAGTTTGTATCCTTGAGGTTATTACTCAAAGACTCTTACCAGTTCTCTCAAGTCTCCCATTGGAGTACAGAAAAGCATGATTTTTATGAATCGTGTATCCCTGTTCAAATTAGGAGAAACCAAGATATATAGGGCCCAAGAATGGGACCGTGATAGTGTAATTAGCCAAGACTGTACGAAGAACAAACAAAAGACTGGGAGAGAATTTTAGTAAAAATGTCAGCTAAGCAAGACCATAAAGAGATTAACGAATGCCAGGGAAAAATTGGGTGCAATTTACAGTAAGAGCAGTAAATTAGTACATTATTCCAGATTCTGTTAGGGCGAGGTATAATTATTTATTGAGCCACTGATCCACAAGCATAAAACACCAGCAACTTCAAAACTATAAGCAAAAAAATAAATAAATAAACAGGGACTACAACTCTACAAGTTATAATTTTCACAGCATCATTCTTCAGTAAAGCCATATAATTGCTGTTAGGAATTAGACATAGCTATTAAATGCAAAGGTAGCCATATGGTTCACATAAGGTAACTATCTCAAGGTCTTCTAAAGTCCACTTAGATGTTTGGTATATTACAAGTATTACAACAAAAAGATCAAACAACAAATATGTAAAGAAAATAACATGATGTTCTAGGCAAATAAGTAATCTATGCAAGCATTAAATGACAATAATTATTTTATATGTTAGTTGGCAGAAGAAACCTGTAGACCATACTCGATAAAAGACTCCTCAAGTTTATCTGCCATAATTGATGCATTTGTCAGGTCAATAATAGCAGCATTCGCTCTCATTCCTGCTCGCTCAGATAAATTTTCTATCGAATTTAGACCATCTTTAGGTTTTGATTTTATTGAGCCACGCTTTAGCTTCTTTCGGAAGTCAGCAGATAATGCAATAGTGGCAGAAAACACAAGAGTTTGCCTTTTCTTTCTCTGGAAGCTTGAAACAGTCACACAATCTTGTGTATTAGGAGATTGCCCTTCAACTGAACCAATAGTCACTGGAAGCATGTCTATTATGGACTGCAACTCATGAAAGTGACCATTTTCAATCATACGATCCGCCTCATCCAGCACAAAAAAAGATAATGAATGCAACTGTATAAGAGTCAAAAGGATCACATTGCAGATTTTACCAAGGAAGTATTATACTAATTATGAGTCTAAACATGTTCTAATGTTGGTGCCTGAAAATGAATCCACAATTATAATAATTTTATATACATATGAGAAAATTTGTTCTTATCTCTATATATAATGCAATATTACGTAAGATTTTGTTTATGTATACTACTTACATTTTGACATTATCTCCGGTGGCAGACCCACCATGGGGTGAGTGGCGTCATATGACGCCACTCAGAGTTCCAATCATCTATAATTAGGTATAACCATTACCCTTTTGTAGTTATCATGTGTGTTCCAGTGGATGGTATTATCTACTCCATATATATAGTAAGCAAAGGGTCATGAGATCCATTCCTACTCACAATACCTTTTCCTTCTATTTATGTATCTTTCTTTCTTCTTTTCTAATTCTTTTTCTTCATGCAGTTTCACATAACTACATAGTACAACATTTCATGTTATTCCCTCTCCTTCATATCAATGTTTTCTTCTTGTGTTTTTTTTCCTCTTCCACCTTTTCTATGCACGTTAGAAATTACTAATAAAAAACATGTTATAACTACATTATTTGTAAGACAGGAAAACAAAGATTTTCTTGCTACTAATATATAAATATATTAGGTAATGTCAATAAAAGGTTTTCTTAGAATTTTTTTAATTATATTGTGAATTATGTTTTAGATATTATCTATAAACAAAACAATAATGTAAATTACTTATTAGAAGTCATTATATATATAGTATAAATTACTATTAATAATATTATTATTGAAATAAGACATTTTATACGGAGTATAATAATTTACAAAAAGATAAATAAATAAACAATCAAACCCACTCAATAAAAAGTCTGGGTCCGCCACTGATTATCTCCATATATACTAATAGTGTACATTGTACACACACACACACACAAATATATGTATGTAAGTGACTTTTGAGTTCTGCTCCCATGCAGAATTTCCTATCATGTGAAAGAAACAAAAAGGAAAAAAAAACATAAATTTATAATAAATGTAAGATTTACTGCATGAGACACAATGATAACACGAAACTAACCTCCCCACACAGGAGTTCAATGAATAAAATGAATCAAAACCAACCTCAATGAGATGAATCTCTCCCCCAGACATAAGCTCCCACAGCCTCCCTGGCGTTCCAACAACAATCTCAGGCCTTGATTTCAAAAGTCTTTCCTGCTTTTCAGTCGACATACCACCCACAATGGGAACCACCTTAATGCTTGTGCCCTTTGCTGCTTCCTTCAGATGATCATTGACCTAGAAAAAGAAAACCCAAATCAGTATGCTACCGGTATCTGCAAAAGGTTCATATTATGGTGAGACGGTCTCCACAATATCATCCTAACAAGGACATCAGTATCCGATTGTTTTCTAATGTGCAAATAAACAAATAAACGCTGCACGCCTGCACAGAATTAGTATATGCACACAACAGGCACCTAACTGAAAAATGTAGCACTTGCATGCCAAATTTAAGGCAGTCTAGGAATCAGCTGAATATACTAGATTTGCTTTAAAATTTATATTTCCAAGAGTTTATGCAACAGAAACACAAAATTCTTGACCAAATATTTGTTTTTATTACGTTTTAATCTGGGGGTGAAAATCATCCTTCTTCTGCTTCCACTCCCTTCTCCCCAAATTTTAACTTTAGAAACACTCCCTAAAAGAAAGCAAGGATATGTCTGGTAGCTTAATATCTAATCCATCTTTATCTGACAAAGACACTTGAGGTCATACTACGGATTACTGCCCAGCTGCTAACCAACAGGCAATCAGCCAATTCTAGGGGTATCTAAAATAAGATAGCCTTCCATTACCTCTATCTCACACGGCAACAATCTACACTACAAGAACAACCCATCTTTATAATCAAAGTTCCTCAACATGGCATAATCACAGGATGATGGAGGACAGAAAATGGGGAAATCAAGCAAGTCAATGCCATGTACCGTTGCGCAAACAAGAAAAAAGAACCACCAACTATCTGTATGTACCTGAAGTGCAAGCTCTCTAGTGGGAGTAATAATGAGAGCCCGCATAAGACCTCTAGAAGCTATCTTTTCATCGGCATTCCCCTTTTCTGTCTGAAGATTATCAGCTTTTTCTCTTTCTTCAAGTAGACGTTGCAAAATAGGCAAACCAAATGCAAGTGTTTTACCAGAACCTGTTTCTGCAGCACCAATGACATCCTGCAATAGAAATTCAACAAAATGAACGTCATGCAACTCATTGGCACTCCATGCCACCCTCGTATTAGTTATAATATCAACCTTTCCTTGATGTGCAGCTGCAGGAATACAAGCTTTTTGTATTGGCGTAGGTTCCTTGAATTTGAGCCTGCATATAGATTTCATGAGCAAGGGATGAAGTCTCAGTTCATTCCATGCATAAAATTCAGCATCATCAAATGTCTCTTCTTCAATGTTGTTTGCTCCATCCGTAACTATTATTAAACAGTGAATTGTGTAAGGAAAATGACTTTGCGTTCAGTCTAATGTCAAATAAACAGAAAATCAATTGTGAGAGAAGGACATTAACACTTATGCAACAAGTTGTTGTATCTAAAATCCTAAACAAAAATTACCTATACAAAATCATGAAAGTTTATCAAACTTTATGAGCATAATCCTAACACAACTAGTCCACTGTACGTCAGTTTCTTCCGATAATAATTAAGAAATACACTAACCTGCCACTGCTTCCACGTTTTCCTCAGTTGTCTTCACCTTGCTCTTGTCCTTCTTTTTCTTTTTCTTCTTCTTTTTCTTCACTTCCTTATTCTCCTCCTCAACCTTATCTTCACTCTCCTTTTTAGCCTCTTCACCAAAACCATCATTAACAGCTTCATCATCAGCTACATTATCACCTTCTTCCCCCTTTCGCTTCTTCAACTTTACCTTCTGCTGTTGCTTCTCCTTTCGATTTCCTCTCTCAGTTTTAGGAATCTCCAATGCATATTTCGATTCATCAATCTCCTCAAGCGACAAAAACCCTAATCATACAAAACCGATCAAATCAGACCCTAAAATCAATTGCTAAATACATCAAATCAAATTTAAGCAAAAATGAGCTCAAAATTTGAACTTTAATTACAATATGAACGAAACAAAATCACCACCAACCTTGATTCCACCTTTTGTATCCCAATCAAAATAAATAGAAATTAATAAAACAGTTTAAGCCATATTAGCAAAAAAAAAAAAAAGAGGAACTTAAATTATTGAATTGAAGCTAAAAAGAAGTTCAAATTCTGTAAAATTAGTCGTAAATCTATAAATTTGAATTGCCTATTAACAGGAGGATAGAATAAGAAAGAGAGACCTCCTTCGAGTTCGTTTGAGCCGGCGAGGATTGAGAATGGATCGTCGTTACTGTTGTTGTCGGGGAGAGATGAGTACCATGGGAGTGAGTCGAGGTGGTCGAGCTGTTCCGAGTCGACTCGGTGGAATCGTTTGGCTTTCTTTGATTTTCTCTGAGAGGGAAGAGAAGCCATGAATGTTGGTTACGGGGGCGCGGGTATTCTCTAGCTTCTACTTTGAAACGGCTACTCATGCATTTATTTGTAAATTAGGGCAATCTCAACTACTTGCATTTCAGTCTGATAAGTAGGCCGTGTTTGGACATAAAAAACAGGATTTTTTATTTTTATTTTTTAATAGGAGACAGGAAATTACCGAGAAACTTACGGAATCACCGGTATAATTGTTAATAATTATGTTACAAGTAGGCGGAGTGAAACTTGAAGATAAAATCTTTCTTTCATTTTTCGACGGTGGAGTAAGATTAAGCTTATGAATTTATTATAAAATCTTTTTTTTTATGTACTCGCTCTATTTATATTTACATACTTTTTGATCTTTTAATATTTAATTTTAAGCATATTTTTATATGTGTTAAATATTTATTTTAGTATAAATATTTTATTTATAAAAATCCTCATTTAAAATATTTTTTATTTTTAAAAAATAAAATAAAAATATTTAACACATATAAAAAAGTCAAACAACTTAAATATGAATGGAGAAAATAGTTTACAAAGGTTGCAACCAACATAGAATATTATTTTTAATTTATTTAAATTATTAAAAGCAACGACGTAAGTACTGAAAACAGTTAAAAACGCTTCTCATATTTGCCCTGCGGAGAACACATAGCCCAAACTTGACTCAACTCGATTTTTACAATTATCAAACTTGACCAAAATCCAATCAATATAAAAATGATGGGAAAAATTAATTTAGAATAATATATTTCAAGATTTATAATTGTCAAATATGTGTTATTCAAAATTTACATCAAAACGTAATTATATTTTTGTCATCGTTACAAAATGATCACCGTGATAAATTTAAGTGACCAATTGCATATATGAAAGAAAATTCTCTTGATCCTATGAAAAATGCATAATCAAATCCTATTAACATCGAAGAGTTTAATTTATTCGGAAATTTAAAGGATGCTATTCAATTCAAAAGATATGGCATTAACATAGTGGTCCTATTGAGTTGATGTTGAGGGCTGCCCGATTTCATTTGGTTGGTGAGGAATGAGGATCCATAATTTTGGAGTGATCTAAGATTAAGATGTCTATATTTGATAGGTAATACTTTCGTTAGATTTTAAAAAAAAATATATTCAAGTATAATTTTATTCCTTCTTTGTTTTGTGGGATTTTCTGATCTCATTGTTATGAAAATTGAGTTTAGATTATTTATACTGAAATATTAGTGAACATAGTTGATTTTTAAGTATTTAAATATTATTAATATATTTATTTGTAATGTGTGTTCGTAGTTTGGAGCTTAAAAATAAGTAAAAACGTAAAATGAATTATTTGATTTTGAATAATATTGTGACAATCGATAATAGAATTTTTTTCTATTTTTTTTATTACATAGGTTGTTATTGTTGAAAAACTTACACATCCTCACATCCATCAATTATTTTGTAAGATTTTTTATTAGGTTACAAGATTCGAAAATATTCGATGACCGGCAAGAGACCAACGGTCATGCTATGTTTAGTAGATTTCATGCGATAAAAATCGAGAGGTAAAGTGTCAACTTTCTAACGAGTTATAGGGAGGTTTTGTTTCATTTTAACGGGATCTAAACTGTACGGTATAGTTGAGGTTTGTGGAACATGAATATGAATACGTGGGTGTTAATTTATCTGTCGTTTCGAATGGAATGACATTAATTTTTATCACATAAAATTATAAAAGGTTATATTCTAGAGTAAGGTTGATAATATTATTCAACTTCGTTAGAATTTTGTCTAATTCAAATTTTAATATGATGATTAAAGTAGAATATGAAATTTATCATATTATTCTACTTCACTTCACCTTCCATTTATTTATATATATTGTATATTTAATTTATAATTTATATTTAATTTTAGAATATCTTGTATGAGAAAAATGTAGACGAATGTAGGGGAAAAAAAAACATAACTTGGGATAATAGAGCGCAAGCGAGACTGATTTTATGACGGCCCTAAAATTTCACACGGAACTCGGGCACTATCAGTAGAAGAAAAACAGTCAACAATACACTCATACAACATTAATATACTAAGTATTAATAGTATATACTTACAAAATTCAGAGTATAAATATTACGGTGGAAACTAATCTATTACAACAGTTATAACTATTCTCCTCGGGTGCTCTTTATAGTCCAATCAATTCATTCCCTTCATTTCCTGTCATGGTATAGCGTCTAACTCAGATTCTGAAAATCATGAACTAAATAAGAATGAGCGATTTACGCTCAGCAAGTATATAAATACAGAAGAAAAGAAAATAAAATCTCTGAAAAACATAATCAATAGTATAATTTTGTTTGTGAGGTTTGGGTGAAATAATACCACCACCTCAGAGTTCTCATAAAACTTCTAAGGATCTCAGTTGATAACATAATCATATGATCCTTCTTAAATAAAACGACCATTTATCCATTGGGAGAAAAATCCGTTGAATCTGCTAAGCGTACTGTAATCAGTGGGTCAGACTGTACAGCATGATCCTGTAGTTAAGTTACATCTAGGTCAGGTGACAGAACACATCGGCACATGACCTGTAGTTACATCTAGATCAGGCGACAGAACACATCAGCATATTCCCTTTCCTCTTGCCAACTACTTGGCATATTCCACATTTTAAGGAACATAATAGTCTCCTCGCTTGAAACATAACAATTTCATTCATTTGCACAGATATAATATTGAAAAATAACTGATGGGAGGGGGGTTGAATACAAATACTACACATTTTTTGCTCTTTTAAAATTTACGTTGCAGAGGCTGAAATAGCTACCACAATCAAAAAAAATTTACTGAAATTAAGATGAACATATAAGTATTCAAGTTAAAATAATTGTATTATAACTTGATGTTTTTCTGGAAATCTGTTTAATCACAAATTGATTAACAACTACAATTTTGTAATAAATTACAGTTTCTCTTTTCTTACTCACTATCAACGTATTTTCTTTGAAAATATCTCTATTCAGATCTATTACAAAGCTTCCTTCTAGTGTTTTAGTGTTGTGGCTTGCTTGGTTTTCATGTAACAACTCTTTCTAAACATGTAGAAGATTAGTTGGTGAACAAACGTGCTAAACATGTTGCTTTTTCAACATAGCCGCAGTATGTCACATCAAGGTCCTTTCGGAGTGGTGTGTCAGACTATTGTGGCTTTTGTTGCTTCTTTTTCATCCCCTATCTTCCCGGTTATACCCCTTACTTCCGTGTCAAGTATCAATATTTTGCTTGTTAGTCCTGATGATGAGTGGATTAGGACATAACGATCCACTGATGACAAGCCCTGATGATGGCTTGATCAGTGCTTCTAGATCCCCTGATGGCAAGTTACTGATGACAACTTGATCAGTGCTTCATTATCCACCGATATCAAGCCCTGATGGAGACTTGATCAATACTTCTGGATCCTCTGATGGCAAGTTACTGATAGCAACTTGATCAGTACTTCATTATCCACCAATGTCAAGCCCTGATGGAGACTTGATCAGTGTTTCATTATTCACCAATGTCAAAACCTTCTTGTATCCACTGATGAGTTCCCCTGATGAGTTGATCCTTTGTCGTCGCCAAACTCGTCGCGCAATTTAAGTCATCGCCAAACTCATCGGGTAATCAAAGTCATCTCCAAAGTCGGCGCGAGATACTCTATCGCCAAAGTGATTTTTAGCCATCGCCAAACTCGTCGGGAGATATGTTGTTCCCCTGAGGTCTTCTCCTGACGGGTTTTCTTGACGAGGTCTTCCCTTGACAGGTTCCCCTGACGAGGTCTTCCCCTGACGGCTTCCCTTAACAAAGTCATCCCCTGACACAGTATTTTTAGGCTTCCCCTGATGGGTTCTTTTCACTGATGCCCTTTAAAAAATACTTGTTCTTTTGTTAATTGATACTTTGTTGGCATTGCATGAAATGTCTATCGTGCAGAATTCTCATCTTTTTTTAAGTAACAACAGTCATTCCTTAACACCGTTGAGTCCATTCACGTTATCACTGATGACTCGCCCAGTGCAGTGTAGTTCATCCCCCTGATGACTAAGTCGTCCATCAAAAGATGCAAAACTTTTGCAAATATACTAAAGTTTATAGAATACCTTGAGTATTTACAGATGCACAATTATTTCCTAAACATCATCATCGTCATTTATATCTAACAATTCATTCATATCATGCTAGCTAAAATTAAAGCATAGTATTTTGATATATAAGAAAATCTAAACATAAAAGTCATAACCTTGTCTGCGTGCAAATCAATTGATCACGTGCTTAACTGAAATAAGCTTAAGAGTGAGAATATACTTGCCTTTTTCTTTAGCTACTAATCTAATTCACTTACTTGGTGAAATGTCTCTGTAAAATATGTATGTTGACATAACACGAGAATCTATACTTTGAATATAAATGTGAGTATGTACATATGTGATGTCTGTGATGTCCGTGCATTTCTTATCTCTTTGATGTTTTAATTTAATTATTTGATGTGTTGAAAATTGAGACTTTTAATTTAAATAAGATTTTTTCAGACTATTAAATATTCATATTATTCATCAGGGGATAATTCACCCGTCAGGGGATAATTCACCCGTCACGGGGATAAATTTCTCATTAGTGGATAATTTACTCGTCAGTGAATAAACTGACCATCAGTGGATAAATTTTGTTCATCGTCAAACTCGTCGGTAATCTATTTGACTACTACCAAAGTTTCTTGGTTGTCGACGAACTCTTTTGGCTATCACCAAACTCTCTTGGCTGTCACCAAACTCCTAAGTCATCGTCAAACTCGTCAGTGGATAAATTGTTTATCACCAAACTCAACAAATCAGCGCCAAACTCATCGGAGCCTAGTATTTTTCTCTTTCGGAGACTAAGAAATTTTACATATCGGAAACTAATATTTTATCCTGTCAGAGACTAATATTTTATGTTATCAAAGACTAATTTATATATTATTGGAGACTAACTTATAATATCTCGGAGTCTAATTTATACTGTCAGAGACTAATTTTTATACTCTATCAGAGACAAATTCTGAACTGTAAGAGACTAATTTTAGAACTTGACTCGGTTAAAGTAGTGACTTTTTCATTCTTTAATGATTGGTGTTATCAATAGATAACCTTACTTAGAACATTTAATATTTTCTTTATTCTTTTCTTTTAGCATGCAAAACTAATAACTCTTGATATTATAAGTATGTTTTTAAAACATGTTTTTTGAACAAAGTGTTTTACAATATTATATGAATGAATAATGACAGAAATTAAAATGGAACAAAGCATACGATTGGTATAAAACTCTTACCTTTTTAAGCTTTAAAGAAGGAATTGAGATTCTCGTTCTATTCTTGAAAAGGATAACTGCTCTTGAAAAGGAAAAATGAAATTTATGTAAGTGTCGGATCGAGAGAATTTTTGGAAGTGAGGTTAGGATTACACCTCAAGTGATATATTTATAGTGCTTGTAAATCAAGTAGAGCAGTTGGATCATTTTGATGAAAAATTATCAGTCGTAATTATGTTTTTGGGGTGATGTGATTGGCTAACATGACCGGTGTAGCGGCTGCCAAAATATTATTCAATCGCTTAAAATAGTCGATATTCAGTTGGATAGAAAAACTTCTCTTGTAGGTATTCTTGCACAGCAAGTATCCTTTTAAAATACAAGTATATGTACAACCATGTTGATAACCGTGGTTAGACTGTATAGTTAAGCTGGTTCATCAATAGAGACATTGCATACAACCAACTTCTTAAAATATTTGGTTATATTATCAACACATAATAGTTCTTGATCAAGAATTTACATTGCCGTTTTTCTCTTATGCAGTGTATTTTCCAAAATCTCTCCTATTTCTTATTAACACTTGATTAAAATAATCATTTAAAAATTTGGATTGATATATTCATATTACTAACTTATAATAATCGATTATTTTAAACATCATATTAACATAAACCTCATGCATTAAATATTTGTATATCATAGAAAATTAATCATATTTACACTTTATTTCTATTCAAAATTCTATGACTTCACAGATTTCAAATGAGTGTTAAACGACATAGATTTGAGGATTTCACATTTTTAACAATGAGGGTTTAAGGAAGGCACGCATCTCGTACAGTCTTTTGTCACGTACATAAGCATAGTTTAAACACTTTTTTTTTTTTTTTTGGCTAAGTTAGTTATAGTTTAAACACTTGTTGAAGTAAATTTTAGTTTTTCCACATACAAAATATAAGAACGTGCTATAACGATTTAAATATAGAACATTCTTAGCAACAAAAAAAAGTCCATATCATTTTATACACATTATCAAAATTTTGAACTTATTGTGAATTTAATAACATCTATAAAACCTAGGCCCCGTCTATATTTTATGATTTGGGCGAGAGATTCTTCGTACATTTTTTGCATTTTATAAATTGATATATTGAACATATTTTTAGATCTAAACTTCTTAGTTTTTATTATCTGAGTTCAAATTTATAGATATGAACAATCGTCGGCCTCCCTTGTCACCGTCGGCCATCCATTTTCGCTTCATCTCCTCCATCTTGTCACAATCTCTTGTTTATCACCGTCATGGTTGTCGCTGACTTGTTTCTTTAACTACTTTTCCATTGTCATCTCCTCCACCGACCTCCTCCATTGCTGCCGTCATCATTGCCCTTCGTATGCAGCAGCAACTCTCCATCTTTGTCTCCTCCATCAAGTTACTGTTTTGTTCATCTTAGTATTCTTTTTAGAATAGTGATATAAACAAACATATCGTAACTTTTACTACTAAAGTTACTATTTTGTCAATTTTAATGTTATGGTTGAAATTTTTCTTCCTTATTTTTATGTTTCAAACGTTGTAGATCGGCTAATTTTGTAAAATATGTACATATTTGTTGTTATTTGAATCAATTAGATGTGATTTTATTGAAAAATATAATTAAAGACAAATAGTAATACGGGTGATAAAATATTATGACAAATAATATTACTATAAATATTTATCTTTTGAATCTTCTCAATCTTTTTTATTTCTTTGTCTGGAATATGTTCATATAATTTTTTTTATTAATTGGTTGTGATTCTTACAAATAGTAACTTGGGAAAAAAAGAAGTAATTTGAAAATAATAACAATACATGTTAGTGTTAATATTAGCTATTTGAATTTTTTTTTTCTTTGTTTGAAACAAGTTTAGATGTTTTTTTAACTAACTAAATGTCATTTTCTTAAATTAACATTAAAATGAACAATAATAACAGTAACAAAAAAATAATAACATATTTATATACAAATAGTAACTCACTGTATACAAACAGTAAACTTGACGAAAATACAAGGGCAACATGAATATTTTAACTTTAAGAAGCACTGCTTAAGAAAAATACATAATTGTTATTGAATTTTAATCTCTGCCCGAGATTTGCCCAAATTTATAACCTTGTTTGAGTTTCTTCGTGAATGGTCCTATGTTCTTGGCCTAGTTGACACGTTGACGGTAGAGTTTCATTCTAGGCCCATCATTTTCATTGATTGGGTCCCCTAAAATCTCCCCAATACCCCCAACTACAAAACAAAAGCTTCAACATTCAATAAACGACCAAGACAAAGCTACTCCATGACTCTGACTCTCTGTATATATTTCCTGTCCTAATAAACTCTAGATCTATCTCCTCTCTTCTTGTTTTTCTCAATCTTTTTTCACATCATAGAATCATTTTCCTCTTATTTGAGGCAATAATTATAGAACTCCATTTTTTCTTCATACTTCCAAATTTCTCTTGTTTGCATATCTCGGTCAATATTTACTCAACAATGATACCTTCAACTTCAAAGGGAAAAATACCCATTAATCCAATAGACCCAGTAATGAAAATCACCCCACCAAAATCAAGTTTCTTGAAGTTGAGACCAATCCATTGTTTTCAGCAAGAAAACCCCAATAACAGAAGAATGAAAATTACCCACCTTAGAAATCCAAGAGTATTTAGTCCTCCTAGCCAAATTCTTCATAGTAAGAGCAGTAAAAAGGTTTTAGATGGTAATGGAAGAGGGTATTCTCAAATGGGTAGTCAACAGATGATGATTTTATGTGGATTTGGGTACTGGGTTCAGGGTTTTAGGTGTTTTCCTTGGCTAGCCCTCAATTTCCACATGGCCCACAATCTTAATTTGCATCCATCCACATTGCAGCTTGTGCAGAGCAGTGGTAATCTTCCGATGGTGGCTAAACCTTTTTATGGCATTTTGTCTGATGCTTTTTACATTGGTGGAGCCCATAGATTACCTTATATTTCCATTGGAGGTCAGTCATTCAATTGATCTTTGTTCATGCATAGTTTCACTGTACAGTTCTTGGACTCACACTTCACCCACTCCACTTGTCTGGTTCTTGTTCCATTTTTTTTGTTATATTGTAGAAATCCTGCTGAATAAGTCTTTGTAATTTTAGCTTAATTAAGATTTTATTATACAATTTCTTCACCCACAATTGCTTGGACCCATATTATGCTATATTGTACAAATTTATGCGGAATAGTCTTTGTAATTTTAGCTAAAACTAAGGTTTTATTGTGTTAATTCCACTTGAACCAGGGTACTAATCAAATTATCTATAAATATAGCTGCAAATTTCAATTTCATTACCTAAAGTCAAATGATCGGACATTACTTGTACTAATAAAAGTAGTTTAGTGCTGGAAGTAAGAAACTTTCTTTTAATATTCTTTTCACTTTGGTAAACTAAAAGTTTGTCTCTTACTTGCAATGTGGTCCATCGAATATTCAAACGAAGAGCTTGGAAGATGATAAACATTACTCCCTCTTCCACAAAAAGAGGGAAATTTCAATTATTAGTAGTACACTTGCAAAATCCCAGAGTTTAAATTTATGTGAATTCATTTGATTTTGATAAATAATGCAGTAAAATTAGCTTAAGACAAACTCTGTTATCTAGAATCAGCATGTTCATAACATAATTTAAATACTAGGATTCATGAACATAGTATAAGTAAACTGAAACAAAGCACTTCTTTGTGGGAGGGGAGTAAAAAGATGAGATCATGAGACATAAAAGGTCATTATGAGTTTTTGTAGTCAGTGCTTTGAAGAAAAAATTATATAATTCTTGTGGTGACTATCTCTTGTCCCCATCTTATGCTGTATTATAGACATTCTGCTGCACAAGTCTTTTTAATTTTAGCTTAAACTAAAATTTTATTATGTCACCACTTAAACCGGTGTATTAATCAAAATCAAATAGAGCATCATATATATATGTCTACATGTAAGTTTGTCTCTCACTTGTGATGTGGTTCATCCCAAATTCAGTCAAAAACTTATAGGGAAGAGATTATCATAAATAGCTTCTTTTTTTTTCCAAAAAAAAGAAAAAGAATAGGGTGAGATTTCAATTATAAGTTGCACATTGCAAAATTCCAGAATTCAGATTTTATGTGAATTCGTGTGTCTTTAATGAATAAGAGGGTTAATATTGCAACCTAGTATGAGGGTATTACTTAAGACACTGTGTTCTTTGAAAATCTACAAGTTCATAACATAATTTGGATACTAGGATTCATAGACATAGTAGACGCAAGCTGAAATATAATTGTTATTGTGGAACAAGAAGATAGAGTTGAGACCATAAGAAATAAAGGACACTATTAGTTCTCTTGTCAACGCTTCGAAGATAAAATTCTACTCTCTCTGATCTACAAAAAGAGTTACATTTGAATTTCTGACTGATATTAATATTGCATGTGTGATTGAGAATTACTGAATTACATGTTCAAATAATAAGGTTTTTTTCATAAAATTTGTTACAAATGTTCAATTAATGATAGAAAAAGAAATTGTATTGACAAATTCTAAAAGAATAAGCATTCTTTTTATTTAAAAAAAATCATATAAATATAATTCTTTTTATCGAACAAATCTCATTTTCCAAAATAACTTTCTATGGAACAAATGGAGTAGGATTCATTAAAAACAATATGATACAATATTGGGCTAGAAGTTCACTAAAAGATGAATATTACGCGAATCTTTAGTATGACTTAATTTAAGTTATGAACAATTTGTGTTATCATATATAATTCTTTTGAAAACGATAACCTATAAGTAAACTTATACACATAATAGGTTAAGAAAAAAATTAATTGCAACTGCTTGGTAACATTCAATGTGATTGATGACCATGATGAACTCTATGCTCTTCAGTTCTTTTGCAGGTCTTGTCTTGGGGGTCATTGGCGTTGATCCCAGTTGCTGGTAAAGCCCTTCCAATTCTCATGGCATGTGTCCTTCTTAGTAATCTTGGAGCATCCATCACTGAGGTTGCAAAAGATGCTCTTGTTGCAGAATATGGCTTGAAAAACAAAATGAGTGGCCTACAATCTTATGCATTCATGGCATTAGCTGCTGGTGGAATTCTAGGAAACTTAATTTGTGGATATTCCTTGTTAAAAATGTCACCCGAATCAATTTGTCTCATCTTTGCAGCTCTCCTCTTCCTTCAACTCACAATATCTCTAGCAGCAAGAGAGGAATCTTTAGGTTTGGAACCACCAAGTGACAGTTTTGTGAGCATCTCAGTTTCACAGGTTTTCAAAAAGCAATATTCTGATCTTGTGATAGCAGTTAGTGAGGAGAGCATTTCTCGCCCTCTTATCTGGATCGTAGCTTCTATTGCTCTAGTTCCAATCTTATCTGGTTCTATTTTTTGCTATCAAACACAATGCTTGAATATTCATCCTTTAGTTATTGGAATGTCCCGTGTGACCAGCCAAGCGATACTTCTGGCCATGGCTATTTTCTATGGCCGCTTCTGGATAAATGTTCCTATGAGGAAACTGATTGGCATGGTGCAGATTCTATATGCAGCTTCCTTTGTTCTCGACCTGATACTAGTAAATCAATTCAATCTTAAATGGGGGATTCCAAATGAGGTGTTTACCCTTTGTTTTTCAGGTGTATCAGAAACTCTTGCACAATTTAAACTCCTGCCATTTCAAATGCTTCTTGCAAGTTTAGCTCCACCTGGTTGTGAAGGATCTCTGATGTCATTCTTGGCATCAACCATCTGTTTATCATCGATATTTAGTGGGTTTCTTGGTGTCGGGCTGGCTTCTCTTCTCGGAATATCATCTGATAATTTCTCTAACCTGTCTCTGGGAATCATGATTCAGTTTTTTGCAGCATTATTGTCATTGCAATGGATTGATCACCTTCCCCTGTCACAACCTTCTGCTGAAAAAGAATGGAAGAGAGGCAGAAGCAAAAGGATGCGAAAAAACAGAAGGATTGGAAGAGTGATGTATAGTTCACTATATGAGTACAGGCGAGAAAGAGAATCTGAGATGCAGAGATGGACAAGATAATGGTTTCATTTTCTGGAAAAAGCAAATGGAAAGCACAGGCTCCCTAATTGAACCAGTGTCTAGGGAGTGTTGCAACTCCCCACCAGGGTGCGTTACCACACACGCGCAAACGCTTTCTAGGACTTGCCCTTGGACTTTCTGAAAAGAATGCAGAAAAGGGTATATAAGAGCATGTCCAAGGATGATTTTTTCGTGGATACGTTTGTGTATTGCAATTTTCTGCATGCCACAAGCCCAGAAAGTATCAGAATGGACTCCTCGGTGAATGGTAGTGCAAATTAATCCGGACTGAATCACCACCACGAACAGATAATAGAGCACAAAAAATGTGAATGTCAACCAAGAAAGATGGGATTAACCAAGTCTTCAAAATCATTCTGAAATATTTTTGGAGGAGTTACTCTTAATGTGATTTATGTGCTACATTCATTCATTGTTTGAACTTTATGGCATAGAGCTCAATACAAGCAACAACTGAACTTATTATTGGTGATCACTTCGCTGGATGACACTTTGAAGTATGAACACCTGGAAGCAACAAGGTGATGGAAGAACATGCTCAAGAAAATATGCATTTGAACTTTGAGGTATGGTATTTGAGATTTTGAGTTATCTGAATTTTTTTTGCTATAAACATGTACAAATCAATGCGTCTAGAAGCCTGGAAGTAGAAGGGAATTATAGCATAAATAATTGTATCATTTCCACGTTTATATCATCTAATCTTCTTTCACTGTCAACAATAGGTACATTTGTTTATTGCTCCCTAAATAAATCTAGCTTCTTACCTACTGTTTATTTGATATAAAAATTTATTTAATTTCAATTAGCAATAAAGTCAACATCATAAATCACTTAAAAAAATAATGATGAATACTGATTTTATATTATAGATTCTTGATGCATGTAATAAAACATAAACTCATTTAGCTATTTCACTTGATCCAACATATTGATGAAAGAAAATCTTTATTCCCGCGTTCTAGATGGAAGAATACGTGAGCATAAAAGTATCAACTTATTCTTTAAGCTTATTTTGGTTACAAGAAGTTCAAGAGAGATAGAATCTATGCTATTTTAAGGTTAAGGCATGTTCCAGACTTTAGGACTTTTTGAAAATTTATGATAATATTTATAGTATTACAAGAGATTTACACGTATTGCGATAATTTAAAATCTCTATAATATAAACAGAAACAAACAAAAGAGATTTACACATATTGCGATAATTTAGATTCTCTATAATATAAACAGAAACATACAAGATTTATGTATATATTGAACTTAAATAAAGTATTCCAATCTTATCGACATTTAAAATTTTTAATTCTCAAACAGTTTTATTATATTGTACGGTGCAACACTTCTGCGGTATGGTAAGGCACACCTTAAAAAAATTTCCTTTGTGCATGAAAACTCGATAGGACAAGTCTGAGCAGAAAACTGTTCAAGCTTAAAATTAATAAAGACTAACTAATTAAATAAATAAATAAGAAAAAATAACGGGAAGGTACATCATGGAAAATCTTTCATATAACAGTTACGGATTATGAAAATTAAACTCATAAGTTTTTTTTTTTTTAATTTATACTCACCTCCTTAAAAACAATGATTACCATAGATATGAATTATCATTTTTATTTACTAATTCAAAAGTATCATACTTCCATTCATGAACAAGCTTCATTTGAATCGTTTGCAAGTCAGATATAAACACATACATCTATCAATTATTTTGAACGATTTTTTATTAGTATGTAAGATTCGAAAATCTAACTTAGATATTTTTTTAGAGGAGATAGTCGAGTAGTAAAGTCAACGGCCAAGTTGACGGAAGTTTTATTCCTCAAAGATTCAAAATTAATCGATAAAACATATATTCTATTTATGAATATATACGTGGACATGAATTCATTTCGTAATCAAACCTGCAAATTTTGTTACAAACATACTTTTTACGAAGTAAAAGATGATCTTTTGTCAAGTTGGATAACTTAAATTGTAGTTTTATTTATTTTTATCTATAAATTATCCACAAAAATTGAAAGACTAGTAAATTCAAATGGGGTGTTTTTTATTGCGTAGACGGATTTATATGTCTATATACTTACGTATATGTTGATGTAGATACTTCTTCACTTTTGTATTATGAATATATATATATATATATATATATATATATATATATATATATATATATATATATATATTTTTTTTTTATATTTATATATGGTCCTTTCGTTGTTATATAAATTATTAACTACAGGCGAAAGACTAACTAACCAAATCATACATTATTAATTTTTTTGTATGTGTGATTGATTTCCTTTGTCATGTTTGGTCTGTTTAGTTGTGGAGTGATAATTGAATACAGAGGTGTTTGTAGACGAAAGTAATAACCCTCTGATTTATAGTTATTGTTATTTCAAAATTATTTATTAATGAATTTTAATTATTTAAATATCTATTTTTGGTTTAAATATCTATTTTAGTTTATAAGTTTTAGTACATTGAAATTTTTATTTTATAAATTTGTGTCCAAATAAATTATACAATATGTAAATTTTTGTGGTACACAGCGAATCAGTATATTGTTGATGCTATTTTGATTCATAAATATATTGAACTGATATCGATTCAACATAATTTTGGTATAATATTTTTTATGAGTGGTGCATGATCAAATCATAAATTAACTAGAAACGACCATATCATTATCATCCCTACATAGAACAAAATTGATTGTATTTTGATTGTAATTTAAGTGATAAAATTTAAATTGAAAAATATAGCAATTAACGAATCGATCATCCTAATTTACTCTTTTACTGCATATATGCAAATTAATGTCCCTAACACCACTTGAATCAATTTAGTTGTTTTTATTTGAGATTGAAACTTAAAACTTTCTGCATTTTTATTTTTTTATTTTTTTGGTTTTAGATTGAAAACACACATAAAGTGTGTGAAAATATAATTATAGAAATTACGATACTTTGAGCAGATTTATTGAAAAAATACTTCATTAAAGGTAAAAGAAATCACGAGACTGGAGGGAAAAAGTAGAGGAAATTTTGAGAAATAAAAACTTAAAAAGAAAAAACAATGAAGAAAAAAGAAAGAGATAAGATGAGTATAGCATAGCACAGACAATAAAGTCCTTCGTGTTAGGTTTTCCGACAAGAAAATAGGAATGCGACTTCCCGTTCTATTTATAAAGTTAACCGTTAAAAATATTTTAGGCTAATAGATAACGAAACTTTGTAGAGCCTGTCTGTTAATTGCTCTTGTGGTTAAATATGTTTTCATTTTTTATTTTTTTTAACCTTTGTAATTTTTTATAATTTTTTATTTCTTTTACTCTTATATATATATACTTCCACCATTTTTGAAACGGTGTACGTGAGTTAAGGTGAAGAAAAAATAATATACTTATCTATTTTTTATTCTATATATGACTTTTGAATGTGAGTTAGAACTAAAATTAATATGAGTTTCACCGGTTAATATAAAAAGAAAAAATATAAGAAAATTATATACCTAATTTTTTAAGAAAATTATATTTAAACATATTTTTTAAAATATCTTGAATGCACTTAAACACACTTTTAAATACGGAGGTAGTATGTAATTTGACAATTCTCACTGTCTCATCACAGAGTTTACACTAAAAAAATTATCTGAGTAATTTGAAAGATGTGACAGATTAAGGCTAATAGAAAGAAGCACTAAGTTTTTAGTTTTGAAAAATAAAAAAGAAACTATAAATAATGTGAAGCCAATAATTTAACTTTCCAGACTTATTTTAAATTGGAGGGTAATTGTTCGTTTTGTACCTGAACTCCAAAACTAGACGGTCAATGGCGCCTAGTACTAACAAATTTCCTATGCATTCGTGTGAATTTTGGTGTACTAAATTTTAGAGCCAAAATCTGAAATTCGAATGTGATTTGGTCATACCCTCCTGGGAATATGCTCTTAATTGATGATGATATGTCCTGTGGGACCATAATTCCCAGTTGTCAAAATGCTTTATGGAAATTCATGATTTACCATTTTATCCCAGTAAACAACGAGTTTGTAGAAATATTAGTTTTGACTTTTGTATAATCCTACCCACAAAATAAATTAAATTAATAATGATGATAATAATAATAATAAATTGTAGTATTGTCTCCGTAAAAAGAAAGGAGAGACCATTTGTTTCATACATCACAGCTGTAATTTCCAAGTTTTTATCTTAAATATGCCTTACAACTATTACTAGATTAATTGTATTGATGAAAATATAAGTACAAAAAAGTACTTTATGTTTTTGGTCTAAAAATGTTAGGTGGTAGAAAATTGGATAATCTAAAAATAAATCGTAAATGATAAGAACATGGGGGGCAGAGAGATGGTAGGTATCTAAATAATTTACAGGAGTAAAATTATTTGTCACTGTAATACATATCACAATAAAAATCGTAATTTTAAATTTTTATCAATAAATTTATTTTAAAAATCGAGTGTTGTGAATTTCGAACTCAATTTAATAACAAATATCTTTTGTTATTGTGAGATGTATTACAACATCAAACAAAACTCTTCTTCAGATGTGACAATTATAATTAATTGTGATTATAATATATTTTATTATGAACATTATGATTTTACTAAAAGGATTTGATTTATTTGCTTCGAATCAAATTGATTTACAATTTAATTCACTCTCACTCCAAGCCGTACAAATTTCATTTTTGCATATTAAATACCGGATATTAATTATTAATGTAATAGCAATTGAGGCATTAATGTTTCTAAAGAAATTGGTAAAACTAAAATGAAATACATAAGTATACGAGGAAAGAAAACTTTTTGTAATAAGATCTAAAAAATAATATTTTACTTGTTTAAGGATTAGAGATATATTTTTATTATTTTAAAATGATATAAAATACACAATATACCATTATCATTGTCTCATTTACTTCGTTATCTCGACTACTTAGCTACCATATTTTCTTAACCACCTATATCTCATGATCACCATTAAAACACTTTAAATAATACTATCCCATCGAATTTATTTATCGCGTGATGATTTTTTTAGTTAAATTGACTAAATTATAAAATCATGATTTAACAAATATATTTTATAATTATAAATTGTAAAAATTATTTTTGATAGTATATTTAATATATTTTTTATGATAATAATTGTTTGTCTTAATCTAGCATATATAAAAATATATTTTAATTTTAAATATGATTAATTTAATTAGAAAAAGTCAAATTATGACAATTAAATATAGACGAAAAAAATATGACATAATTTTATAAATACATTATTACATACGTATTTAAAACTTAAAGCTTGTCTTTAAGAATCTTCGTTTTCAATTTTGAATAGAGGAAATGCTCCAAACAAATTATTTTATCCAGTTTAAAATATTAGCTTTCCACAACTACAATACATATATTAAAAAGTACTGCCTTTGTCCAATTAAATAAACCTTTTGGTCACTTTTGTTTGTCCCATCATATAAAAAAATTACACTTTTTAATGAGAATTTAATGATTCATTTTCAAAAATACTCTCAATTAAATATGATAAAAGTTGATCATTTAATAGAAAGAGAATAAATACTTATTCTTGTATATTGAAAAACTACAAGGTTATTTTTGACATTTCATATAAAGTTAATATAATAATTAGTGATTTCTTAAAATTTGTGAATTGTCAAAAAATGCTTATATAAAAGGACGGCAAAAGTACATATTTATGTAACTATTAAAAAAATATGTATTTCAAAAATAATTTACTAATGGTCTTTAGTTAATTAAAAACAAAATCGTCAAAGAGCTAGAGAAAGTAGAATGATACTATAAAAGATCAAGAGAGAAAGTAAAAGCATAGATAACTAAGGAAAGTATTGTTTTTGATTCAATCAAAGTTATTATTTGAAACTTACAAAATGACTAATAATTTGAAATTTAAAAAAAAAAAAACCTCTAAAAAATCTATTAATTTGAATCCCAACAAATACAAGTTGGAATCATGCATTTGATACTGCACAACTGCTCTAACGTTCGTTGCATTTATGGAATTAATATCATCAGAAAGTATATAAAAGTTTACTGCAATTTCTAAGGGTTAGGTAGTAATAGAATTTGTGAAATTTTCAAAACAATAAATGACCGTCATATATAAAGGTCGATACAAATTATTCCTCCCACCCACTTTGAAACGTCCTATGATTTTTTTATTTTTTGTATAAGAGGTTAGGTGATGGAACATTTTCTAGTCCATGATTTGGGTATGTAATGGATCTCTTTGGAATGTACTATCTCGTTTCATTGAATAAGTTTTTTTTTTAAATTTTTGTGAGTCATATATATATATATATATATATATATATATATTCTTAGAGATTGTTGAATGTTTTTTTTAATTTATCCTCAATAATATTTAATAAAAATCGATCATTTAATTGAAAGAAGAAATAGTCAACTTCATACATTAAAAAACAAGTAGGTGAGTTTTGATATTTTTTGGTCTCTATAAATTTTACTACATAGCTTCATAGTAAGTTATAGAAAAAATCGGTAACATGTACTCATATTAAAGAATTAGATTGTAGGAGTCTCTTTTTATTTAAAATTTTGTAAATAAAAAACATAATAACAAATGATTTTTAATTTATGTAGATTCCATTAGTGACTTATTCGATGCGAAATATGGAGTACTAAATAAACTAATGAGAGATTTAAAGTATAAATTAATATATTAATATATAATATATTATTTGAGAATTCATATTTTATTAATAACTCGGTGAGTTGACAACTACCAAGTGTGTTAATTTGACCGAGTTATATGTATCTATTTAATTATTTTTTATTTTAAATAATTGACTTTAGTTTACTTATTTGTCCTTTTAAATAATATTTTAATTTTTAATAGTTGACTTAATAATTTACCTAGCTATCTTTTAGAATTACTAGACAATTAGTAAATTTTTGAAATCTTTAATTATAAAAAATGTTTTCAAAAACTGCTACAATAAAAAATATGTAACAGGAGAAAATAAAATGAAAAATTTGAAAAAATCAACTAATATAATTAACAAAGGAAAAAAGTTAGAAAATAAGGAAATCTTTAACGATAAAACTCTCCACAAATCTAACATAAAATAAACAAATTTCCTTACATTAAATATTTTTATTCGTAATTAATTTTATATATAATTAATCATAAAAAAATAAAATTACAAAACCTTGTAATCATATAAAGTAAATTGAAGAGTTACATTTTGTTAAATATTGTTAAAACGAATTTCAAAAGCATTAGATATACATGTGGACGATCTGATATATAAATAGTATAATATTAACCGTCTAATCTTTTATTTTTTAAATATAATTTTAAACAATACAAATTAGTAATGAAAATGAGCTACACAAATTTAAGTGTAAAAATAGAAGACAAAAGAAAAGAAAAGTATAAATAAAAAACTCACACAATTTTCAATTATCTATTCAAATTAAGTACATATAGTAAAAGTACGACAAATACAAATAATAAACTTTAAATCAAAAAAATTCATAAACACGTTATAAAAAAGTATAAATTTAAAAAAATATATATATCAGAACCAAAACAAATTAAAAAAATTTAAATTAAATAAAAACATGTTTTAAAGTGTTTACTCTTAAACTTATTAATACTTTTATGAGTTATACTATCACATAATATATTGATCTTATAGTTGTTATCATACACTAACAAATATATACAACAAAATGTAATAAAAATATTTTAAAAGATAAATAAAATAAATATAAATTAAAATTACATTTAAATAGAAATAGTCATTTAAAATTGGTCTGTGTTGTGCATGGACCACACATTTAATTTTTACATAATTATAAAACTTTGTAAACGAGTCTAAAAAATTTAACATTATATCATTTATACATGGTTTTTACGATCCGTGAATTTTTTTTCATGTACTTTCAAAACCGAAAATTAAAATTCTATCTTTTTTTTTTTATCTTTCCCTTATAAAAATAAAATAGGCGCAATAGCACTTGCCATCAAATCAATTCCAAATTCAACGTGAAGCGAGTATCAAAGATTTTAAAACCGAGGGTTTGATTAATTCACGTTTAGCTTCTTGTTTTTTTTGTTTTGTTTATGTTAGAACAAAATAAGTTAAAGTATTTGTAAAAAGGAGTTAAATATAAATACGATAATTTTTTCATTCTTTTAAAATTTAATAAGAATAAATTGGAATAGCTATAATATCCAGAAAAAAAATACATATATTTAATATGAATACACAAATATTCAAGTTAAAACAATTGTATTATAACTTGTATTTTTCTGGAAATTTTTATAATCACAAAGTGATTAAACAACTATAAATCTGTAAGAGGTTACAACTTCTTGTTTCACGTACTAGTTACGCTTTTCTCTTTGAATATTTCTTAAAAAACTATTTCAAAATTTCTCTTTAGTGTGTTAGTTATTTGGTTTTGTGTACCAACCCTTACATATATAGGAGAATATATTTAGAACACATGTGCAAGACATGCTTCATTTTCAACAACGTAACCGCAGTATGTCATGTCATTGTCCTTTTGAAGATATAAGTGTTACACCGCTATAGGTTGTTGTTACTTTTGTTTTTGTTCTTATTCTCCATGCTTTTCAGGTATAAATGTTGCTATTGGACCACTATATTTCAAGAAATATATTCTCAGTTATATATTCATTGCTTCTTTGTCAAGTATTAGTGAATGTCTTTTAATCCCTTATGACATATGAGTTAGGTATTTACAATCCCTTTATGACAAGACTTGATGTTGACTTCATCAGTACTTCTGGATCTCCTGATGACAAGACCTGATGTTGATTTGATCAGCGTTTCTGGATCTCCTGATGTAGATTTGATCAGTGTTTCACTTTCCACTTATGCCAAACCCTAATGTAGACTTGATCAATGCTTCACTTTTCACTGATGACAAACCCTGATTTATACTTGATCAATGATTCTTGATCCCCTGATGTTAAAATTCAATGTTATCCACTAATTGTATCCACTGATGTAGTGTATAGGCTATCCTCTAACGATATTCTCTGATGGTCAAACTATACCCCGATGGTTTCCCTTGACAGTCAAGGTATTCCCTAATAATTAGACTATACCCTAATGATTTCCCTGACAGTTAAAGTATCCTCTAATGGTTTCCTCTGACAGTCAATGTGAGAAACCGAAAATTCAAATAAAATGTACGAATATTAAATTCGTTATTTATGAAATTTTCGTTTATTTTCAACGACCGATAAATTTTATGTTTTAGTTTACCCTCAAATCACGTTAATCGATGCGCGCACGTCCACTATTGATAAATCATAATGAACATGATATTTTAATATTTATGAGGCACAAATCATGTCAAGAATTTCATAAACACATTTTTATCTCACCTAAACGGTTAAACTTTTTGGTTTATTCATTAAATCAATGTTTAACCATTTAAAATTGTAATTAGTGAATAAACAATTTGAATTAAACACTAATTACTTCAATTTTCAGCATTTTTTCTCAAAGTGGCAAAACAAAGAAGTGTTTTCAATCCAAGGAAAAATCTTTCCAATCCAAATAAATTTTTCAAAAATTAATCCAATGGCCAAGAATGATTTACAAGTAATATATATACATCTTATTGTCTAACCCTATCCTCCATCAGTCAAATCCTTTCAGCAAACTCACTAAACACAAATTTAAATTTGGATTTGCATTTATTGAAGTTTTGGACATTTATTCCTTTAAAGCTCTTAAGAGGTATACACACTGTTCCTTTATTGTTACAGTTATTGTCATTTCTGTTCATGCCATTGTGTAGAATAAATTTTTCAGTATCATTTTCATGTATAACACATGTTTATAGCATTATGGTTTGTAAGTTATTAATTTTTAAAGTTTGAACAAAAAAATAAATGAAAATTCAAGAAATAAATTCAAAACCGAAGAACCCTAATTTCTTTCGACGGATTTCCCTACTAGATTCTTAGGTTTTTATTCAAATTGATTTTACAAGCTTGTTTCTACACTTGTGAGGATCATTTTGTCTCAAACAATTGGAGAAATGGTCGAGTATTTCGGACCTTTGTGTTCAACCAAAGATTTCAAATTATCCGAATCCTTCTCCTTTAATTTTCTTACGATTTAGTTGTTAGAAATTCAAATAGATTGCATGAATGAGTTCCTGAAAGTCTCTAGTTTCATTTCCATGCTTGAATCATCAAAAATGATTAAAAAATGAGGAAATGGAGCTCGGCCGCGAGCACGCCGCCGTTAATGGCAGGCTCGCCGGCGACTACTTGTGAAACCGTGTTGTGGTGAGCTTCCGGCCGTGGCATGGTGGCTAGGACCATGTTTGCCTATGGCAAACACCACAACAGTGCCTCCACCACTTTCCAGTGGGTGTGGGCGTGTGTACGGTGCTGCTGCGGCAAGCCGCGACGCCCGTTCAGGCGAGAACGGCGCCGCTGGCAGTCTGCAGAAACCCTAACTGTTAGTGACGATGATGTAGTCGGGTCGGGTTAGGTTGACCCGGTTTAACCAGTCTGTCCCGAACCTTGACCCACTGTTGACCTGACCCGGTTTAACTCGTTCGACCCGGTCCGACCCACTGTTGACCTGAATCCGACCCAGTCCAATTTATTTTTGGCCCAATCCAAATTTAACAATAAATAAAATAAAATAGCTATACATTTTTTTTAAATTGAGCAACAAATGATTTATGAATAATTATTTTAACTAGTAAATAAACTTTTACATGATTAAAATTTTATGATTTAAAAACAATAATAATTTATGATGTTAGAGTCTCTTAATTACCACAATTAAATGACGAGTCATTAATTCATAAATAATTATTATTTAATTGAAACAATTAAATAATAATTAAGAAATAAACTCTAAAAATTTATTAAATGATTAAATAAATCATTTAAGCTAAGGATAATTGAGGAATAATTCTCGATTAATGAAATTAAGAAATCAAGAACAATTATTATTTAATTAAAATAATTAAATAATAATTAATGAATAAATTTTACATGATTATTAAATGATCAATAAATCATTTAATTTAAAAGTGATTAAGAAATAAATTACTTCAATGATCGATAATTATTATTTAATTAAAGCAATTAAATAATAATTTTAGAACAAATGTTTAATAATTGATAAAAGATCTCCAAATCTTTTATGATTAAGATTTTGATTAAGAAATGATTATTGTTTAATTAAAAAAATTAAACAATAATTAAGGAACAATTTTAATAAATGTTAAATGATTAATAAAAATCATTTAAGCTAAAATTGATTGATTAATGATAATTAATTAATCTAAGGCCTCTAATAATTAAATTTAAATTATTGAGAGCCTATGATCGACGTTTTATCAGGTCCACAAATCTCTTGGACTCCGATTCGGTTCTAACCGAATCCCAATTCAACGAATGGCGACTCAATTAGTCAATCGCGGACTTGAGACTTTCACAAACATCTCGCATGTGCATCCGCATGTGTTTTTAAGTTGAAATTCCTCACGTTATTTCATGTAAATGTTTTACAGAATCTGTTGTACACGAGTGTTAAATTATCACTAAGGACTCAAGGCAAGTATATACTCACTCTACTTTCCTTTCAATTAATATGTATGATCATTTTTTCGATATACGTAATGTATTCAAGATTTTTGCATGTCAATATTTATGATTTAATTTCTTCAAAGTTAAGTAACGTATGATCCCTTGATCCGTTGTATGTGAAAAATGTTGTATTCGAATCAAATGCTCTTTGGGCGGTTGTTAGCTATTTAAATTCTGCTAACACCCCAAGGAAAATCCTATACGGATGTAGAAAGCTTATTCTTCACCCTATACTTGTAAGGTATATCCGTGTGCGTAACTAAAGGCTAGTGGGATGCATCTGCCTGACATCCCGGGCCTGAGATTTATAGGGAACGGGAACCGAGGTATCGGTAACTGGGCCCTCGCAGACAAAGGGATTATGCAATTGACTACGTATGTCATTATGATGAAGTCAAACGGTGGTCAGGCTGGCCAACTAATAAATTGTTTGATACGAGTTCTTAAGGGCACGTGCGCCAAATGAACATGGTTATAAGGCGCATGTGAAGGTATTCTTTATTCATCTAAGTAAAGGGTCAGATCCCTCGTTATCACTCGGGGACCCTAGAATCCATTGTTTCAAGATAGTAAGAGGTGTTGATTTCGTTTCCGTCATACCTTATAAACACTTACGCTCATTAAATTACTTCTCTTTCAAAGCATACCCAATACTTGTGTATATATAATTAATCATGAAAAAAATAAAATTACAATACCATGTAATCATATAAAGCAAATTGAAGAGTTACATTTTGTTAAATATTGTTAAAAAGAATTTCAAAAACATTAGATATACACGTGGACGATCTGATATATAAATAGTATAATATTAATCGTCTAATCTTTTATTTTTTAAATATAATTTTAAACAACACAAATTAGTATTGAAAATTAGCTACACAAATTTAAGTGTAAAAATAGAAGACAAAAGAAAAGAAATGTATAAATAAAAAACTCACACAATTTTCAATTATCTATCCAAATTAAGTATATATATTAAAAGTACGACAAATACAAATAATAAACTTTATATCAAAAAAAATCATAAATACATTATAAAAAAGTATAAATTTAAAAAAATATATATATCAGAACCAAAAAAAAATTTAAAATTTAAATTAAATAAAAACCCGTTTTAAAGTATTTACTCTTATACTTATTAATACTTTTATGAACTGTACTATCACATAATATATTGATCTTATAGTTGTTATCATACACTAACAAACATATACAGCAAAATGTAATAAAAAATATTTTAAAAGATAAATAAAATAAATATAAATTAAAATTACATTTAAATAAAAATAGTTATTCAAAATTGGTCTGTATTGTACACATACCACACATGTAATTTTTACATAATTATAAAACTTTGTAAACGAGTCTAAAAAAAATAACATTATATCATTTGTACATGGTTTTTACGATTCGTGTATTTTTTTTTCATGTACTTTCAAAACCGAAAATTAAAACTCATCTTTTTTTTTATCTGTCCCTTATAAAAATAAAATAGGCGCAATAGCATTTGCTATCAAATCAATAGAATATTTCTTAAAAACTATTTCAAAATTTCTCTTTAGTGCGTTAGTTCTTTGGTTTCGTGTTCCAACTCTTACATATATAGGAGAACATATTTAAAACTCATGTGCAAGACATGATTCATTTTCAATGTAACCGTAGTATGTTATGTTATTGTCCGAAAGATATATGTGTCACACCGCTATAGCTTGTTGTTACTTTTGTTTTTGTTCTTGTTCTCCATGCTTTTCAAGTATAAATGTTGCTATTGGACTACTATATTTCAAGAAATATCTTCTCAGTTATATACTCCTTACAAAGTATTAGTGAATGTTTTTTAATCTCTGATGACATGTGAGTTAGGTAGTTACAATCTCCTTATGACAAGACTTGATGTTGACTTCATCAGCGCTTTTAAATCTCCTGATGACAAGTCCTGATGTAAATTTAATCAGTGTTTCACTTTCCACTTATGACAAACCCTAATGTAGACTTGATCAATGTTTCACTTTTCACTGATAACAAACCCTGATTTAGACTTGATCAATACTTATTGATCTCATGATATTAAGACTCAATGTTATCCACCGATTATATCCACTGATGTAATGTATAGCCTATCTCCTAACGATATTCTCTAATGGTCAAACTATACCCCGATGGTTTCCCCTGACAGTCAAGGTATTCCTTAATGATCAGACTATATCCTAATGGTTTCCCTTGACAGTCAAAATATCCCCTAATGGTTTCCTCTGACAGTCAAGCTATCCCCTGACAGTATTCTCTCACGATCAAATTATTTCCTGATGTCTTTTTGTACACTAACATTTTTGATAACTGGTACTTTGTTGATTTTATCTTGAATGTTTAATGTGCGAAATACTTAATTTTTTAAGTACAATCAAACATTCCCTGACACTATCATCATTAAAAAAACTAATATTTACAAATGCACATTTATTAAAAAAAACTACATAATAAATATATATCATCATTCTTAGCATTAAACCTAATAGTTTTTTTTTTCTGTTTTTGTTTTGAGGAACTTAGTTTTCAAAATCTCTATACTCCATTATACTTAATTATATATTCAATTATATCTTGTCTCCAAACTATTCTCTACATAGCACTTGCTCACTTGATTCAGCAGTCATTACTCTCTATCAATGAAAATATATATGAAAAACTGCATTAAATTTAATTTAAAAATTTAGATAAAATAGTTGTGTACAAAAGTTCTGTATTTCTATATTCAAGAAATTAAAAGGGTCTATTTTGGGGAGAAAATAATACACAAATGCCTTCATTTGCATTTCGTCATTTATTACATTCAGTTGTCTGTATTTTTTTGTTCTTTCTTTCTTTTGTACTTCTCCATAGACACGCCCGCACTTCTTCTCCCTTCTGCTTGCTCTCTCTTCGCCATGAACAAACCTTGAAAAGAGCTCAGAATCCTCTCTCTTAACCCATTTTCTCTTACCCTACAGTCATACTCACTTTCTCTCTCTAGAAAATGGGATCCTTGATTCAACCTCAAGACCTCAACCACTCCCCCAAGTCCACCTCCGTCGCCGGCGTTGTATTTTCCTGCGACGTCCTCCCGAGAATTGAGCCTAAACTCGAACCCTTAGATGAGCCACTCGATTTTACTCCGGAAGTTCACCCACCGCGGACCCCAACGTTATCTTACCCGCCGGCGACATTCAGAAACCCTAGGCTGAATTTTGATTCAAACCCGAGCTCGATACCTGAGCTAAATCCGATTCCGAACTTCGATGCTGGCGAAGCAAACAACGTGTACTCTGAATTCAATAGAATTTCTGAAATGTTCAATTCTGCTTTCGCGAGACAGTCGGAGCAACCTCAACGGGGTGATACCGAGACGGTGGACCCTGATTCCATGGCTATTGTATCGGTTCCCGATGCAAGTCAAAATGAGCTATCAGCTGTCGTCGTTTCGCCTCGGCGCAGGTATGCACCTCGTTCATCGGAACTAGTTAGAGTTGTAGATATTACCAACGAGGATGAGCGCTACTATCGCGAGACTGTTAGGAAAGCTCGGATGATTTTCGACTCTCTTCGTATTTTTTCGATTGCTGATGATGACAGGCGTCAGGGGCTAGGTCTAGGGTTTGGAAGGCGAACCAGAGGTGACCTGAAGGCTGCTACATTGATGAAACATAGCGGGTTATGGTTAAATAGGGATAAACGGATTGTTGGTGCAATTCCTGGTATCGAGATCGGTGATGTGTACTTTTTTAGAATGGAATTATGTGTTATTGGACTTCATGGCCAAACTCAGGCTGGAATTGACTACTTGCCTTCAAGCAGGAGCTCAAATGGGGAGCCAATTGCGACAAGTATTATTGTTTCTGGAGGCTATGAAGATGATTTGGACTCAGGGGATGAGATTATATATACAGGGCATGGCGGGCAAGATAAGAATGCGAGACAATGTGTGCATCAGAAGCTGGAAGGTGGAAATCTTGGGTTGGAGAGGAGCATGCATTATGGAATTGAGGTGAGAGTAATTCGAGGCTTTAGGTATGAAGGTAGTGTTAGTGGTAAGGTTTATGTTTATGACGGGTTATACAGGGTTGTTCAAACTTGGTTTGATGTAGGTAAGTCTGGTTTTGGTGTATATAAGTTCAAAATTGTTAGAATTGAAAATCAGCCTGAAATGGGCAGTGCAATTCTTAAATATGCTCAAAATCTTAGGTCTAGACCTTTGGCAGTTAGGCCAACAGGTTATGCTTCCCTAGACATATCAAGGAAGAAGGAAAATGTGCCAGTCCTTTTGTTTAATGACATTGACAATGATTACGAACCTATGGATCATCAGTACTTGGTGAAAGCAGTTATTCCTCCATATGTGTATCATCTCGGGAACAACAGTGGTTGTGATTGTGTTACTGGATGTTCAGGGGGTTGTTTTTGTATTATGAAGAATGGGGGTGAGTTCCCTTATGACAATAAGGGGATACTGATAAGGGGGAAGCCACTGATATTTGAATGTGGTCCGCATTGTCGTTGTCCACCTACTTGTCGGAATCGTGTCACTCAGAAGGGCATCAGAAATAGATTTGAAATCTTTCGCTCAAGGGAAACTGGTTGGGGTGTTAGATCGTTGGACATGATACCAGCTGGTGCTTTTATCTGTGAGTATGCAGGAGTTTTTCTCACGCGTGACCAAGCGCAAGTAGTTGCAATGGTTGCCGATAATTTGGTTTATCCACACCGGTTTGCTGAGAGATGGACAGAATGGGGGGATTTGTCACAAATTTATTCTAATTATGTGTGCCCATCACAACCCTCTATTCCTCCATTGGACTTTGCCTTGGACGTGTCTAGCCTAAGGAATGTGGCTTGTTACATGAGCCATAGTTACTCTCCAAATGTTTTTGTTCAGTTTGTGCTGTATGATCACAATAATGTGATGTTCCCGCGTCTTATGCTGTTTGCAATGGAGAATATCCCTCCGCTGAGGGAGCTTAGTCTTGATTATGGTGGGGCAGATGAATCAACAGAAAAGCTTGCTATCTGTGACTGACTAGAGTTTGAGGAGTTATTGCTTTCTAAATGAGACAATTTAAGATGCATAGAGCACTAAGGTACATACTTTTTATAGAATTATATTTTAATTGTAGCAACGTAAGAGTGCTGTTTAATTTTCATCTTTTTCCTATCACAGTTCCAATCTGTTGGTGAACTAGTGGTTCCTAGATATGCTGATAGTGAGTAGCGACCTATGGTTGAGTGGGTTTTGAGCGGATCCTTTTAATACTTATAGTTTAGAATTTTGTTATCTGGTGGCTATTTCAAACTGCAGTTAATATCTATATGAAGCATATTCTGGATGATGAGACCTATAGGCTATAACTCTATGCCTCTATGAGATGGAGAAGCCAACATGTCTTTCTACTATAAAATTTACAGGCTGTTCAACAGTTCTCAGATGTTTATCTTTATCTTCAATTTTTCTTTGTGCATATCTATTCTGTTGGACTTTCTTCATACTCGTAAGATTGTTTATTTATTTTTATTATAGAATTTTTTTTTCATGATCTGTTTTTTTTCCTTCATGATTTTCAATTATAATTGCGTTTATTAGTTTTAAGGAGTAAGAGTTCAGAACTTCAGATCGAATATACGCACTTCCTAATGTCTGGACACTCAACAATTTCTGATTTCATTTTCATCTTTCCTCCTTCCTCCCTATTATTTTTGTATTTTTTTTATTTTTATAAATTTGTTCTTACATGTTAATGATATTTGAACTTTACCTCTAAAACTAGCAATACATAATCTACTGCTGCAGTGCCACCAATTTTATAATGATTTGGTGAAAGAGAATGAATTCATGCTAATACTTAGACGAAGAAAATTGAATACAGTGCAAACGATCTTCAAAATCATCCCCAACTTGTATAGGTGTATACCTTGTATGTACACACACACACACACAAACGTGGTTTTATTATATGTGTTGTGTGCGGGCGGGGAAAGCAAGCAAAGGGGATTGTAAATTGAGGGATATGCTTGAGTGGTGTATTAGCATGAGACTGCAGATATCTGGATTGTAGCATGGAAAATGACTGTTCTTGCAGTATATTGCTCTTGTTTGAGTTAACATTTGTCAGCACTTGATCATGTGTAGTGGTCTCATTTATTAAAAGTTCAAAATGTGGGCTATATACTTATTAATTGATGTGACTTGCATTCTCCCCTATATTACTGTTTTGATCTCGTACAATGCATGCATACAAAAATTAATAGATTTTCTGATAGTAACATGTAATACCATAAAAATAGAAACAACTCCCTCTATTATTTGGAATGAGATGGGTTGTTTCTTTATTTGTTCCATCGCCTGCTCCATTTTCTCTAGGGTTGTCACATGCCCTCTTAGGGTTTAGTTTTTAAACTAAGAAAAACTGAATAATATGCCACTTGTCGATTCAAAAAGGAATGGAACAGAGGATGAACTAACAAATAGAATAGTCCAACCAACTTCCTATTATTTTGGGAATAGAATGTTATTTGTTGCTTATGACCCTGGACAACCCATGTCTAACATACGGCTGCACTTTTATGAGCAATGCATGGTTGAATATTTGCTTAAATGCAACATCAGTTGTTAATACTTCTGATTGTTTTTTTAAAGTCAATAACTGTGTGAATCTATTTCAGAACGCGAAAGTTCCATTCTTAATGATTACCATCCATTAAGTGCTATTTATTGAACTCCGAAATTAAAATTTTACTCGTCAAGAGAAAAGAAGGGAAGCAATAAAAATAGAAACCAGAGCCCAAATCAGGTCAAGTTTTTCTTAATGCATAGGATATGCCTTTCGTGCGGGTCGGAACTTACTTGACAAGGAATTTCACTACCTTAGGATCATTATAGTTATGGCTGTGTTCACCAGGTGCTGGTTTATATATGCTTGATGCACGACACTCGTTTGAGTCAAATGAGCATCAAAATAAATGTTGACTCTACCTTCCCAAACTAGTTGAGGGACAGTCATTTGAGTGTGTAGTAACATCATCAACAACGCATTTATTTGGGTTGTGGTCATTGAACCTATAAAAAGTACATAAAAAAATAAAAAATAGAAATAGAAATGCAGAGAAAAATGAGTCTGAATGAGCATACATAACAGATAGATGAATATAGAAAGAAACCAAGGACAAGACGGTTTAAAAGAAAATAATAGTAATTAAGAAAATTTGAAGATATAAAATACAAAATAAAAATCGAGAGAGGGTGAGAGAGATGTTAAAAGAAGTATAAAAGTAAGGATACTGAGAGAACAAAGATAAAAAAGGAAAAAGAAGAAGGTAGCAGCACCTCTACTTCTCGACTTTGCTAATGGCTTTCCTGCACTCCTTTTTAACACCCACTATACGCCAATCTAATTCCTGATCCTTCAAATCTTGCTTAACCACCTTATCTCAAGGAACCTTCATCTTACCTCTTCCTTACTGTCAAGATCTCGACAATACACTCCTTTCCTAACTGAAATAAAATAAATAAAATAATTCATTTAAAATATTTTTTGTACAGAAACTACTATTATGAAGTTCTAGCTGACAACTACTATGAAATTTCTATTGTAGAAGAGTTGAAATAAAGAATACGCTATTGAGAAAGAGAATATTTGGTTGCATAAGAAACTGTTGTTCATTTGCGGAGTCCAAGAATTAGTTTTGTGGGTTCTGATGTTGATACTTATCTCAAACATGGTCGATGTAAATGCATGATGAAGCAGCTAATTGATACGTATCAACTATGTTTTGGTGAAACGTAGTTGATAGAAATGCATGATGGAAATGCATTTGGTTTATAGTTTTGTACTTAAGCTTCTCTCTCTGTAAAAGTTACTTATCTCAAACATGTTTGATGGATTTCAGTAGTTACGTATCAACTGTCAGGTGTCTTAGTGCCTTTATTTTTCTTAATTACTGTTAAATCAGATGCAGGCCTTTTCTCTGTTACTCTTAAAAGATGATGAACCAATATCTTTGTCCGGAGTATTTATTGTTCAAGTGTGCAATGTTTTACAGGCCTTGTTTTGGGATATTAAGTGATTGCTAAGTTTCTTTTTATGCAGATTCCGAACATTTGTGAAATGGTGATCAATGCTGTATGTAGTACACCAGCCATCTTGAGGAACTATCGTCACCAATTATTAATAGGAGTAGATACAGCGTCGTTTTGATACTTGCATGGAGATGCTGTAAGCTATTTATCTAGCTTCTTGTATATATTAAGTCCTAATTGCAAACAAGTCTGTACAGGAATCTATTGATTCACTTGCTGATGAATGAAAGCCGTCCTGTTTTATATTATTTGCAATTTTGGCATTCCACCACCTAGTTCCTTTTCTGTTGGATCTATTTACGTTTAACTTGTAAGAAGAACAGGTTTCCATAGTGTTCTTACAAATGTCTATATAGCAAAAAGTAACATTGAATGTGCTAGATTTGAACTGGTTTCATCTTTGTTTTCTATTTGCCTTTACTCAGGGCTGTACTTTTTTAGCGCGGCGTCATAAGTTTCAATCTTTTGCCCTCTAGAGCATTCACTAATTCAGCTTGTCCGGATTACAAATTCTGATGCTTATCTTGAAGTCACCTCCAATGTGGAAGCTGTGTTATGTCCAAACAAGTTCATGTCTGGTGGCACATATAGCCCACATTTAAAATCCTTGTATCTTCCTAAAGGTGTCCTTTTTCTTGATAGTAGAAGACATTTCAAGGGTGGTATTTTTGGAAAGTTCATGTCAACATGAGTCCAGGAAAGGGCTGTGTTCAGATGTATTCTATGTTTTGCCATTTTAACAGCTTAATATCTACCATAGCTTTTGGTTTACTGAAGGTTCTATGATCATAGCTGTATAGTTTTTGCCCTCTGTTGAGAAGTTAAATAAATGCTTTTGACTTCCGAGAACGCAGATAGGTTGTGGGTTTATTCTGCTTTTATAGCCTTGGGATGCAGTGTTGCACACTTGCACCCGTAAAAACGCATAATTTTTTTTGAAAATCTTGAATATCTTTTTCATCTTGTTTTAGCGGCTGCAGAAACGAGGAGTTGGTGTTTGTTAACTTACTTTTTACCTATGTATCATCATTTTATGTGTAAGATAAGGGTGCTGATCCCACATTATATGCACTACCAATATTTGTTTTCTTCTTGAAAGATGTTCGGTTTGCCCCTCTTCCAAAGTTTGGAGTACATTTTCGTTTTGTATTTATTTAAAATTAGTGATCCATTTATTATTTCAAACATTAAAATGATTTGAAGTTTTCATCATCATTTTCTTCAATATCACTATCATCATTATTAGCGGTAGTTTTCAATATCAGCAAAATTTCAATTAGGTTGAAAGTTTTGGTCTTGCCAAGTCTATCGGTCCTTATTAGTAATAAATATTATATATCCTCTTAATTAAAAATGGTGGTTTTCACTATCAGCAAAATTTTGGATTAGGTTGCAAGTTTGCCAAGTATGTCATTATTGGTAGATATTCCATAACTGTAACTTTTTCTTAGTCTAAACTTTTTGGGAAAATAACATGGACATCATCTCGGTTAAGTGCCATATCAATGATATATGGAGTATTTGTAACACAGTTTATTTTTTCAAATCATCCTTATTAAATGAAAATAGTTATCATATAAGGAATTTTCTTCGTATTTTATCAGAATTATAACTAAAAAGTTGAAAAAGTATTAGAACTATAAATAAAAAGTTGAAAAAGAAGCATTAAAGATAAACCTAAACAAATTGAGTGTAAAACAATATTTACATCGAGCATAATACAAACGGGATCTGTGGATCATTATATTTCATCAAAATGAATAATTTCATACCGCTTGCATCTATAAAATTATACATTTTCTTTTCTGAACTTCTTGCAAATGAATGAAGGTTATTTGACCATGGGATTATTTTGACCATAAAATATTTTAGTAGTAGAATATCTCTACAAGAAGGTTGCAATCTCTACACGAGAATACATCAAAGCACAATCCTTCTAAACCATTGAATAAAATTTGACAAAAATCTGAATTCATCATATGTATAACTAGACATTGAGCAATGTCTCTGTATTGATGTTCATGAAAATTATACGTCTTAAGCAATGTCTCCCTCCTTTAATCCCTCCAATCTACTGAATTGAAAATAAATATTTCATCACATAAAATCTATACTTTGAGCAATGTTTTGATACAAGGTTTAAGAAAACTATACTTTTTGCAACTTCTCAATATTAATGTCTATGAAAAGAGTCCATATTTTGATATCCATGACAATTTACGAACACGACTTTACAGAGGAAGATTTTGTCCACTGATGGTTGCATTTTTACCAAGTCCCCGCTGTTTTGCTCGTTCCATCTTCCGCTTCCTCCATTCCTCGAGAGCTATTCATCACCAATAAAAAAGCAGGCATAAAAACCATTTTGGTGATATAACTGAATAAACCTCGTAAATTAGGAAAAAAGTAGAATATCAACTTAATTACTCAAGAACATATGATCATCCTATCTCCTAAAATTGTGGGTAGTGCACTTGTTGGTGTCATCTGAAAGAGTCACATCTTGGTCACTACACTAATGCTGAGTTTAGATTGTGGTAATGGAATTGTGGGGGTTGGGGGTAGATAAAAAATTAGAATAAATTTAGTGAAATGTAGTGATGGAACGAGAGACAAGAAATGAGAGGAAAATTGCAATGAAAAAAAATGAATGAATCATTCCTCCTCTTTACTCGTGGAATGAAATTATATAGAGAAGAAATTGTTCATTCCACCACCATCTCCTGTAGGGATCATGAAACTTTGTGATCTCCTTTGGCGATTATTCTTCAATCAAATTCATTCTCCCTCTCATTTCATTCCTCCAATCCAAATGCAGTCTAAAGTTAAAAGCTCATTTATACAGGTTAACGGCTGAAGCGAATAGTAGCAGACGAATAACTAAGTTTCATATGAAACAGACAAGTATCTCCCACTTCTATAAAGCTTACACAAAAGATTGGGTTTGCAAAGGGGATATAGGCTTCCGCTACTGCTGGATTACTGGTCAATGAACACGTATAAGTCAAATCAGAAAAAAGAAACGAAAAAAGGTATCCTTTAGAAGCAATTTTTGTCAGTTCGTCATAAACTACAGTTCTAAGTCAAAATCAGTTGTTTCAATTTTGATGAAGTCTTGTAACATCCATAAAAGGATGGGATATAAGAAACAATCAGATACATTATTAGGGGATGGGAGGTGAGAATTGATTCTGAGACTTGAGTGATAGTATGGGTGCCACTACATGATCCTCATCGGGCATCACTGCATCAGATATGTTATTAAGATGCTTATGGTTCATTATTCAATAACTTAATAAAAAATCATTTTGAGAATGAAAATTGAGGCTGTTTTAAAATAATCAAGCTTAACTCGGACTTTGATATGATAGGGCTAGCTAATGATGTCCAAGCATTGTCAACTCGATACAAATCCTTTTATATCTCAAGAGTAATACGATTCCCCATACCAAGACTAAATATTGAGGATCTTAACCTCTAAAATAACTTAAGACTCGTCAATACATAGCCATAATATGTATTATGCATCACCTATCTGACAGCAGCAAAATCATCCAGCTTCCACAGTTCCACTACTTACAGAACTTAAGAATCATTTCCACTTATCGCGCTCACAAATAATACAGGTCAATCATTAATATTTTCTCTTTCTTTCCCAACAGAAACAGCGGTCCAAGCATATATACATAGCTCCACATGTGCACTACAGTGATTACAACAAGTAGTACCATTACAACTTAAATAGTTAGAAGTGATTATTATCCAGGACAAACCCCCCCCCCCCCCCCCCTCTCAAATCTTCAAAGGTCAAATGAAGAAGAATATAAACCTCACTGAAATATGAACACTCAATGCACACACTGAAGTGTGAACTTGCAAACTTAAAACAGGCCACTGGGCCAATAAGAAAATAAGTAGGCCAAATAAGAAAAATTGAGAACATTTAACCTGAAAAAATAAAAATCGGAGATGCCAATGTAACAAAACTATTAATTGTAAGGCATAGCTCGACAAATATTCTGTTATTATCACTTCCAAGATAGAGATTAACAGAAGTAAGCATCCACAGATAAAAAATCACCTTTCATGCTGTCAGCATCTGTGTTGACATGAATATTGTTCAGCCTTGACATCAGGTCAACTGCAGCAGTCTGCTTTGTATCTTTCTGTTGGATGGGTTCTGTTTCTGTGTTTGCTTCTCTCTCAATTTCTCTAACCTGTATAAAGAAAGTTTGAATTCTACTGCAGTTTGAAAAAGATTATTTGAAATAGAGACACCCTGAAGGAACTTAAAGAAAGATTACTGTCACACCCTTTTTATCAGTTCTGTAGGTTCCATGGCACGACGTATCTCTTCAGATTCCTTGATATGCTTGATCTGCACTGCATTTTGAAGCTAAACTATAAATACTCTTTGCATTGACTCCATCAAATATGTCATGATATTCAAAAAAGTCTTCCATAACCATCTAACAGCTAACCAGAAGTAATTAATTTATCGATCAAAAGTTTATCGACATTGTAAAATTGTGATACTAAGTACAAATATATGATTTAATATTATCACAGGGACTACTAAGAGCATAGCACATGGACTTAAAAAAGCACAGCTCCCTCTTTTAAGTTCCTCTGATATTTTGCGTAGGTAAATTGTTTGCTCATTTCTAATCCTTTAAAGCACAATGATAGATTAGATTACACCAAACAAGTTATATGTTTTCATATTTAAATTCATTGAATGTGGTCTCAGGTTATCATTAGCTGTCACTGATCCCAGAAGGTAGGATGGTGCTCTGCGCAGTACTCAATAATCATCACTAAACTATTAGCCTAAAAGTTTAAGTGATCGTTGCTTTTCCCTCTCACCAAGCTAAGGAACCCCTTTAAAACCATCGCTTTTCTGCCTATCCGAGAAGAATAATGCCTATTCTTTTTGCCCTTTCTATATCTATAGAAGTAAATTATCGGTCATCCAGAGGTGTATATTCCCATTCTGCCTGGATCCGGTATTGTAAGTCATATCGTTTCAACTTTTTCAGTAAAACCGGTCTTCGGGTATCTAGGCACTTTTCGATAGCACAAGTACAGGTCTGGTGCACATAACTGATACCATATTCAGGGACAGGGGGCGGAACGACCTCGGTAAGGCAGAGTAACTTCTTTTTGGAGGGCATGCGGTGAAGAGCGCTTTCTTACCTCCTTTCGAAAATAAACCAAGCCTAACCGGTCACCACATGTTTTTCCTTATGAAATGCATTATTGACGTACCACTATAATTTGCTACGAACACATAGCATATTTTAATAGGGCATCAATAGCCAGGTCAAATTATACTAATAGAAATGTCATTGTGCGGAAGGACTCAAATTAAAAATATTTCAATGAGGGAAAATTTTGCTTTTTACATTTTCCTGCAACAAAAAGTGCTATGATGTGATTCTAGAGTTTAGCACCAAAATAAATTGTAAATAGTTCAAGCTGGGCAAAGAGACGACAAAATCTTTAATTTTAAAACAGGATAAGTGATCTTCAGGTTTGGAAGGAAATCATTAACATTCCCAGAGAACATCATAATTTTCATGTCAGGGTTTAAAGAGTAAATACTAGACTATAGAAATACAAAATCCACAAAGTGGTACCTGTCCTCTTGGACATCTACACTGCAGAAGGATTTGCAACTTCATAATTTTTTATCTCAATTTCTACTCATTTAAATCTCAGACGAAAGTGGAACAAGCCACTCCACTATTGGACAAATATTAACACATTGATCACATTAGGTGATCTTGATCCATAGATAGCTGAAACAAGTTAAAATTGGGATCTTGGGGAGAAACAACGGGGCAGAAAGAACAATTTGCAGAAATATCAAACTCACCAGAGACTTTTATTTAGTACAATGATTTTATAGCCATTTATCTTAGATTTTAAGACTACAATTTGCTTAAACAACCAGACTTAACCTAAACCCAGAACTATTATAACATTATCAAAATATCTGTAGCATATTCTTCTATTCAATGAAACATAAAATCAAATTTCATCAAAGATAAGAACATTAAAAATCATACCCACAACATGTTATCAAGAAAAACACGTTGATTTAAACACGAAATTCGAATAACATAGCTCAACAGAAAACCCCAAAATTAATTGTTTGCTATAAATTACATACAAATACACGAAACCCATTACCCATTTCACTTGTTCAGAGAAAAGCATATAAATTGTGCAGAAAAAATGCAGTAAGAATTCACAAAAGTGAAGAGAGAGAACTAGCCTGCCATGGATGGATCGGCGGGGAGTTTGCGAGCAGTTAGAGCGGAAAGGAAACCGTGAAGCAAGACGATAGCAGTGAGAAGATTCAGAAAACAGACCAAAATGGTAGCATTTCTGAAGGACAGCCTCACTCTACACCATTGTTTTAGCTTCTCCGTCCTTACTGCAAATAACACGCCCATTTCTCCCTAGTCTTGCCGGGCCGGACGCCAGTCAAGCCCCAAATATATACGTTGAGGAAAATGGTCTGATGGTCTACCACTCTCCGCTCGCAGTTCAGCAGATTCTTTAATTTATTAAAATCGGTAAATAACATTTTATACATATCTACTTAATAGTATCTCCAAACTAACTCTATTAAATTTTTTAATATACAGATTTATAAAGTTAAATTAATACTCTCATACACTTTACAAAGTCTTTGATATTTATTTTATTACGTCACTAAAATTGGTTACAATTAATTATTGTATACTTTCGTCCGAAATATTATATAGTACATAATTATATAATCATACACACACCCACACGCGCACGCGCGTACACACACACACACATATATATATATATATTATAATATAGTATATGATTTATATTATTATGAAATTATATAAATTTTATTTTATTATAATATATTAACATATTATAACATAGTGTATATATTATAATATTATACTTAAATATTATTATGGTTTTAAATTTATTATTTACAGTGTATTATATATTATAAATATATATATATATATATATATGATATAATATTATGAAATACTACATAATATGTATTAGATTATATAATTAATATTGATACCGAGGGAAGCGAAATGATGGTTCTTTCTAGGGATGCGATGGGATGATTTGAGCGTGGGCAGTGCATTATCCGACCCGATTTTGATTTAAAATTATGGTATTCGAATTAGAAATTATTGGGTATTTTTACTACATGAACTTGTCGAATAGTTAATACTCGCATTAGTCCCACTGATATCTAAAAATTTAAATCATGTTAAAAAAATTAAAAATAGCGAGATTTTTATGAAAATTTATGAGTTTAGAATGTCTTGTGTAGACACCTCATTTTTATCGGCTTTTGTTTATTTATGTGTACTTTGATATAATAAGAGAAAATAATAAGTTATACAAATATGGAATAAGGTATTGTTGGATTTTTTATTTTTTTTAGAGTGCAGAATTGGTAGGATCCCCTTTTAGGAGTGCATGAAATTGATAATTGCATCTCCTAATAAACTAAAATTGGAGATTGATGAACAAAATGTAAAGATAACTAGCGCCAAAGTCATTTTGACTGGGGTCAAAATCAACAACACCAAAATCTGTGCATCGGAGGATAATATCGCCATCGGGGGGTGATGGAGTGATTGATACATCTGCAGCTACTGATAAGGTGTTGAGTTTTGCGTGAAGAATGTGTCCTTAGACTTGTTTTACATTGGTACTTGTGTTGAGTATTGGTTGAGAAGTTCAACAAGATTTGTGGGGACTTTAGTAATGAACGAAATATTGAAAATATAAGGCAAAGCAAGACTGCAGTGTGGGCGTCAGGGGGATAAATAGTCATCAAGGGTTAAATAGTCATCGGAGAATACTCTTCTCGACATCAGGGGATACTTGTCTCAATGCCAGGGGATAGGTTTATTGACATCAAAGGATAGGTTTCTTGGCAGTGTTTATTAGCTCATCATGGATTATTTACTTGTCAAACGATAAATTAAGCTTGCTGGAGACTAATTTATAATTGTTAGAGACTAATTTGCAGAATTGGTGCAGCAATGGATAATGTCATTCTAAAATGTCTAACATCATCAGATGATGTTATCCATTCAAAATGCATTGTATCTTCAAGAGAAGATGTCCTGTGTTGGCAAATGAAAACTCAAAACAATTCTTTCAACTCACCTATAAAATCAAACTATCAGAGACTAAGAATTAGCCTATCGAAAACTAAAACTTAGCTTATCAGAAACTAAGGATTAGTCTATCGGAGACTAAGGTTTTATAACCCATTAGAAACAATGAGTTGCCCCATCAGAGACTATTGTTTGAAACTGCACAATAGCTCCTAATATGCATCAGAGACAAGATGATCATCAGAGATTAAAGATGACATGTGAGATTACACATGATTGACTCCAACAATCCACTAACTCAGTTGAATCTATGAACTAAAAAAGAAAGAGGGTGGTCCAATAAAAAGAGACCGGCTGTCATATAGGTCACATAACAGGTTTGACGTGCAAGAAAGGTTGTTAGAGTTAAATAATGATGATAATGTTTAGAGAATAAACTGTGCATTTGTAAATACTTAAAGTATCTTATAAACCTTAATATACCTGCACAAGTTTTGCATCCACTGATGATAAACTTATTCATCAGGGGATGATCAATACTTCACAAGACAAGTCATAAAATGGAACTTCTAAAGGACTTGATAAGTGAAGAGGAATGTCTATTGTTACTCAAAGACAGTTAAAGTATTCCGCACATCAGACATTCCAAACAAATTCAACAAAACTTCAATGATTAAAAACCATCAGGGGAATCCGTCAGGGGAACCCATCAGGGGATGACAAAGGCAGACCAACCCGTCAGGGGAACGCGTCAGGGTATGAACAAGACATGTCAACTTGTCAGGGGAAGACATCAGGGTATGATAGTGTCAGGCTAACCCATCAGGGGGAATGCTCAGCATTACATCAATGGAAGCCATCAGTGTATGTCGTGAGTCATAACATCAGGGGATCTAGAAGCACGTAGTAAACTCAAGTGAAGTTTGAAGCACTGATCCAGTATTTGAGAAGACTTGTCATCAGGGGATCCAGAAGTACTGATCAAGTTCACATCAAGGCTTGCCATTAGTGGATAATTATGACTGCATACACCCGTCATCAGGTCTTACACGCAAATCAATGAATCTTGTTACAGAAGCAAGAGATACAATCTGAAAATATATCTCTTGAAGTTTGTTTGGTCCAATGACAACTCTCGATCATTAAATGCACGCAGATCAGGGGATGAAAAAGAAGCAACAAAAGTAGCAGCAGTCTGACACATAGTTCCTAAAGGACAACGATGTGACATATATGCGGCAAAGTTGAAAAGAGCAGCACGTCTAGGCACATGGTTTCAACTACTGATCTTCTATATATGCAAAAGAGTTCTCATTACACAAAAAAGTAATCCAACAGATCAATAATCTCAGAAGCACACAAGTCACTAGAAAGAACCTTTGTAATATATCTTGAGAGAAATATTTCAGAGAAGATTAGAAGCTAGTGAGTGTGAATGAGAAGCTGTAATTTTATTACAGAATTTGTAGCTGTTTAATCACATTTGTGAATAACCAGATTTCCAAAAAAATCTCAAATTTTAATAGATCTATTTTAATTTGAATATGTGTGTTCATCTGATTATCTGTTATTGTTTTTCTAAATATTGTAGCTATTTCCTTTTGTACAAAAAGTTGAAAAAGAATAAAAAGTTTTGAGTGTATGTATTCCCCCCCCCCCCCCCCCCCCCCCCCCCCCCCCC
>CM025781.1:10524452-10672671 GCA_014636745.2 Centella asiatica | reverse complement strand
CCCCCCCCCCCCCCCCCCCCCTTCCCCTTTTATACAAACACTTTTGGCTATTTTATTCTAACAAAGGTCATATAAAAAATGAAAGTTATGTGACATAACTGCAATTAGGGGTAACAAAATGGCTTGGTGGGTTGTGTTCGTGTCGGGTCGACCCATTATAACGACACGATTAAGTATAACACGAACCCGACATGATTAATAAATGGGTCAAAATGTGAAACCTGAACACGACACGATTTTTAAACGAGTAACACAACACGACACAAATAACACGATTAACCCAGATAACTCGAATGACCCAGATAACCCAAATGACCCAGATAACCCGAATGACCCAGACAACCCGAATAACCCATATAACCCGAATAACTCGAATAACCCGTTTACACATTACTACACGAATAACATGTTTAAACATTACTATTTAAATAACCAACTTAACATTACTGTAGAATTAAACTTTTACAAATATGTAATTCAAATTCCACATCCAAAAGACCAAAATGAGAGTATTAAGTTTTAAAAATTCAAAGTGAAATATTGACATTCATATCTACAAATCTACAATATTGACAATAAACTCTTCCACCTCTTTTGTCATTTGTGAATCTACAAAAATAAAATGTTATTAGTTCTTATATTTTACAATCTACTCAACAAATATATAACAAAATAAATTAAAGAAAAGTTAGTACCTTCATTTTCATACAACCAATCTTTAGTACAAATTAAAACTTCTACCACAGTACTTTTTTGTTTGTTATAAATATTATTTTGTAAGTTAATCTATATAAAATAATATCAATAAAAATAATTTAATAATTTATATTATTTATAAGTTATATATATAATTATTAGTTATTATTATATTAGTATGTTGTTATTCATTAAAAATTATATAAGTTAGTCTTAATTACAGTCTAGACTCATCTTCTATGTTTGATATATATATTAACTTAATGTATATATAGAAAAAATTATCACTTCATATATATTACCCAATAACTAATGTTATAAGGTTAGTTTAGAATTTTTAGAATGGTAAATAAAAATGTTAAATATATATGACTTACTAAGTCAATATATACTTAGTGAATATGATTCACAAATTTATATATACTAATCAATAACTAATTGATGATGTTTAGTCTAATTCAAATTTATAATGTATACTTAATTGGTTAATTTAAAAGAAACAATAAAAATATAACATGATTACTTTAATAAAATGTTTAAATATTCTTATTTTGATAATCGGGTTAAATGGGTCATAAATGAGTGTTGACGGGTTGACCCGTCAACCGGTTATTTTAGTCGTGTTTTAAACGGGTTGACCTGTTTATGACCCAAACCCATATAAGCAAACCTATACCCTCCTAAGTCGTGTCGAGTTATCGTGTCGTGTCGAAAATTGTCACCCCTAACTACAATTATCGAAACAAAGATATTTTGGGAGGCAGCCCGGAGGACGAGGGAGCTGAGTTTATAAATAGAGACCCAAAACAACTTTAAAAATGGTGGGGAAAAATAGGAGCTGTGGTACCTTTTGAGAGGAGAGAATTTCATAACTTTTTCTTTAGAAATTAGCTAGAGAGGAAAGGTTTTATTTCTTCACACATAAATTATCTTTGTAATCTCTTGTTCTATATCAATCCAACAGAAGTTTTATCCATAACTGATTCATTATCTCATCCATTTGATCCTTTATCACTTGTTTTGGTCAAGGTTTGTTTATATTCCGGGAATAGGGTGGTTTCCATTTAGGAATAACTTCTTCTATGGCTATCTCTATTTCGAAGCACTCTTATGTCCAATCTCTTATACACCTGCATATCACTCGATCTCATACTCTGTCATCTAAATATAATTTGTCCTCTCGTGATCTTTGTGGTTGTTTCAGGTGGTATAACATAATCTAAAATGGTTTGATTTTATTATGCTATCAATAGTACATATTTTTACAGTTATGTTTTCTTTTTTAACAGTTGTTTTTGTATTGTGTTGAACTAATGATTCATGAATTTTAAATCCTCCCTAGATGGTCAAGCCGAGGGTCTACACTACAGGAGCCAACACATTGTAATATGTAACCAAAAATTGAATAATAAAAATACACGAAGTGCATACATACTGGCACACACATATGCTTTGGGTTATGGTGTTTTTCTTTTATTGAATTTCTTTCCAGCTCATGTGAAAAACATCACAGTTTAAAGAGACGATTTTATAAAAAGCAAGATCTTTTAAAAATAGTTATTACTTATTGTTAGGTCCCAAAGGGTAAAAATACTAGAAGGGGGGTTGAATAGTGTTTTTCAAAAATTAAGTCTTACTTAGAAAACTTTACTGAATTAAAAATCTTCTTGCTTATAAAAAGGTTTCTTATGATTTTCAAAGAATTTAGCAGCGGAATTGTTTTAAGCAAGGAACCCCTTAGATTTTGTATCAAAAGTTAATGGCTTGAAGTAGCAAAGATAGTAAGTCTTTGCTGAACAAGTTCAGCAGGACTAAAGCAAAGCACAGCAGAGTATGGAAGCAATATAAAAGATAAGCAGGAGAAGAGAGAATTTTTATAGTGGTTCAGAATAATCCTACTCCACTCTTCTTCTCTTTTACTTGAGAAGGCTATCACTATAATTTGTTCACACAGAACAATCAGCAAGAGGACACTTAGTCCAATTTACAATGGGTCACTTAGACCACTTTAGCAGGACACTTAGTCCAATTGTCACACAGACACCAGAAAATCTTGCTTGCTATCTTTAAGTAGATGGCTCCTTGGTTGAGCAGATAGATAGCACTTGTTCAAGCTTTATGATGTCTTGCTGTAGTCTTTAAGATGTCAGAGAGTTTTGCTCAGAGGTAGTTGGTTCATTGATTAGTCATAAATGAAATTTATGACTTCTATTTATACTCCTCCAAAGAATCTATCCGTTGGAAATTTGAAATAGATCCGTTGGAGTGTACTGTCCTTGATGTGACTTGTACCTTTTCAGCAGTCCTTACTTAGTTCAAAAAGTTAGCCGTTTTTCTGTCTTCTAGTGCCCTTCAGTAGAGATTCCTAGAAGTTGACTAAGCAGGGAATAAGATAGTTTTTCTGACAATCTTCACTTTGATAAGCAAAGGATCTTGCTTATTAAAGTCCTTGCTTATTTCCATTCTAAGCAAGACTATACTTGGAAAATTCTTCGTCTTCAGAATCCTTCATAGCAAGCTTATCAGTAGACTTCAATGGTGATCAAAGGTCCTTGCTTAACTATAAATTATATCCACCTAACATGTTGGATATTTTTCTGAGTCCTTTTACATTGTCTAAGCAAGGACTATATTACATCATCAATTCTTTATATATTAAACACACAATGAAAGTTTAAGTAAAGATAATATAAGTAGGGGTGCAACAACACTTATAACGAGGGTAGGGGGGGTGCCTAACACATTCCCCTATTCAATCTAGCAACGAACTCATTTTTTTTTTGTTTTGCGTCGATCATAATTTAAGAGTCAACTTGAAATTAAAAATAAAAATTAAAAATGTGTCCTCACACATTGTCTTAGATTTGTTAGGTGTCGACTTGTTTTGAGAAAAATAAAACAGTTTCTAAATTACTCCATCGCATTTATAAAAACTCGAGCTTTTAAATTTTTGTGAGAACAACGAATTTTAAAGAAGTAATAAAATGAGGCAATCTCACATCATATTTTTCAAAAAAATTTCGGACACGACACCTTGCTAGTATTATTATTTGATTTTCTTTAATTAATTAAACTTGATAAGATTAGTATATTGATTTTTTAATAAATAACCAATAAGTGTAATAAAGAGAGTGAAAATGAAAATTTTGCAATTTTATTCATCAATTAAGATTTTAAGATTGCATCACTTAATTTATAAACATATGTTTGTTCATAAATAAAATGACATACAAGAGGTTATTCAATACTAAGATAGTAGAGAGAAGAAAATAGTCGGATTTGAGATGAATATTTATAACTAGTCATATCCGAAACTAAAAATGTTATTTGGTTAGTACCTGCATCCGATCATCAATCAAATTATCTCACTTGACTAGGTCGAATTCGGGTAATACTCACAAATTCAAGTTTACATCGTCTGTAGTTATTTCACGCCATGAAACATATATAATATTGTACATCTTAATCCACTAAAATACATTGTACCTATTAATGAAATGTAAATTAATACGTTTAACTTGTCTCCGATAATTCTCACAACAAAAATAAAATTTAAATAAAAGGAAGACACAAATTTCAGAAAAAATTTACAATGATAATATTTATATATAAATTATCCACAAAATGAAATGACTAACAAAAATTAACTTTCAATTTAATGAATCATTTGCCTAGTCGATCAACAAATAGATTTATATTATTATTATTTAATTTTGAATAATTTTAAAACCAAAATAAAAAATAACAAGAAAATCAGTTTATCGAAGTAGTAGTTGCCGAACAGCCGCGTGCCATTCAGACAAAAAAAGGATGAGATATATCATCTTCTTCTTTCCCCACTCAACGATTTTGCTGATTAAAAATAGAATCGAAACGAATCCCTTTCTTCTTCCTCTTTGTGGCGGGAAAATAGAAAGCACTTCTCAAACTCCATACCTCCCCAAAACCTAATTTCTGCAATTCCAAGTTCCAATTAGTCAATATTACCAATGTACCGGTTAACTGCTAAATCCGTCGTCGTTTCGGTGCCTTGGTGGCGCTCTCGTTCTCTTCTTCTTCGCCCCCCTCTTCTTTGTTGTCCATTTATTTCCACTCCATCCTCAATGTAATATCTCTCTCCTTCTCTCTCTCTCTCTCTCTCTATATATATATATGTAATGCCCGTGGCTGTCTCTGTGTATATGTCAATGTGTGTGTCTGTATGCATATTCTTTTAAATATATGTGTGCCTGCTAACTGGCTTCTAGTTGTTCAAATGCTTATTGTGCTATGGATTTAGGAAAGATGCTACTTCTTGTGTCAGTCCACGAGAAGAAAGAAAGTTAATGGTTCACAAAAATTATTCTGTATGGGTTTGTCATAAGCCTTTTCAATTTAAGGTGTATATGAAGTTCCCAGTATACACTTTTTTGTATTTGAATGTCATTAATACCCGAATTCTATTTTGTATTGGGGATATGCTCGAAGTATTTGTGAATGGAAGGAGTTCTATATGTCTGCAATAGAAATGCTGCGGTTGAGCTACTTTAGCATGCTGTTCTTGGGTAAAGCTTAATATTTAGTACGTTTCACTTACCCCAGGTTTCCGTGTACTTTGAAACGAGAAAAAATGAAAAAGTTGATTAGCTTCTATATATGTTAGAGTGTAGTTGACTCAAAATTAATGCCGCATGGACACCCTGAAGTCTGCTTAAATCTTTTTATTTTTTTATTTTCATTGTATCAAAATATGAGAAAATAGCAATTTGGGTTGATTAGTATGACACTACCTTCTTACGATATGAGGTCATTGTAACCTTCTTTGTCATTAGTCAACTGGTTGTCTCTCTTTCCTTTATGAAAATCAGTCTGCCATTGTACTGTCAAATTCTCTCTGTAGATTATTGAAATGAAGTGAAAAGGGCTGGGCTACTTATCATTCAAGAATATAAACATCAAAACAAGAAAAGTTAACAGCTTCTGTAAGCATTACTAATCTGTTGGTCCTAGAATTGAAGAACATCAACACCTTTATTTCCTCTTCCCTCAAAAGAAAAAAAGGAGACAAGTTTCTGTTTCTATTTCTGTTAGGGCTGTAATTCAAACCGAGCTACTCGAAACTTGATTGACTCTACTCGATAAATACTCGACTAGACTCGATTGCCTTAGCGAGTCGAGTTCAAACACTTTTTATTGATCATTAATTTTTCGAGTCGAGCGGAGTATTTTATGTACTCAACTCGATACTAGTATAAACTTGATTTGAGTCGATACTCGATAAATTATTTACTATTTTTTCAATTTTTTACTCGACTCGATATTTAGCAAAATATTTGGTACTTGAAATTGTGTTTGGTAAGTGCTTGAAAGATCGAATTGTTCCAGTAGCTCGTGAGCTAGTTGCGAGTAGGTCGATAAGAATTCGAGTCGAGTTCGAATACAATGATGAATGTTCGTTAAATACTCGGCTCAACTGGAACTCAATAACAAGCTTAATGAGTTGCGTTCGATCGTTTAATACTCGACTTGGCTCGATTTTAGGCCTAGTTTCTGTATATAATTTCTGTTGTATTTCAAAATTCAAAATTCAAAATGTGAAGGGTATACTGGAAAGTATGGTATTACTTGGAAGGCGTCATACCTTTACGACAACAATTCAACCTTCATTTGTGATAAGTGATAACTAAACATTTTTCGGCAATTGCCACTTAATTTCTAATATATAAACAGTAACAACTATTCTTCTTTCATCATTAGTATTAAGGGCAGCTAGGGTATGACTACTTATTGTCTATATATAAATGAGGGATGGCTTTTAGATATTCTCTATATTTCATTATCAACTAGAACATTTTTATTCTATGTGTCACATGGTATGAATTTTTTTTACTCTAAATAACAGCCAATCTATGGAAGATTGGCTATGGTTTCCATATCTGTATTTTTCTAATGAACTGACAGATGGTTTACTTATTATAGCATATCTGTTGATTAGGGTGAACTCTGTGTTTATTTTAATATTTTGGTTGTATTAATGTGCAACATATCATTCCTATTTTGAATATTTTAACAGTATTGGGCAGTGTAGATGTTTTTGTACCTTCAAAGAAAGGAAGCTCTCAAGGGGAATAACAAAAGCTGTAAAGAAAGTAAAAGAATTAGGAAGTTCCCTAGAGGAAAAAGATTATTCTAATATTATGTGGTGGAATGAGGTATATTACATCACAATTATGCGGTCTTTACTTTAGAAGTTGCATAATGAGTTATTTCTTCCATCGGCTAATGCAATTTTATGTGATTTTTATACTAAAATTCCTACATTTTCATGTTTTCTGTTTCAGAGAATGCAGATGTGTAGGAAGCCTTCCACCGTCCAACTAATTAATAGGCTTACTTATTCTAATTTGCTGGGTTTGGATGTCAACCTGAAAAATGGAAGGTAAGTTTTAGTAGATAAGATGTTCGCCATGGTCACAATCAGAGTCTGTATCAGTTTATTTCATTAGTAACAGAATAAGGTATCAAAAAATCTCGAATCCGTTATTGAAGTCCAATCATGATTAATATTTTCGGTTTGTGCATTAGTTATGCTTGAGATCTTTTATGTTTCAGACAGAATTTAGTTTCAAGTAGTAATTATTCATATGTATATATGAATAGGGATTAAGGGAGGTGCCAAAGTTGGCATGGAAATTTCCATGTGAAGGTTTTTATAACTCATATCTCTTACATCTATCAATAAATATAATCGTATAGATGAAGATGACATTAAAACATATGAGAGTGAGTCAATTTTCACAATTTTTAGTGATGTCTAACATCATTATTATAAGCATGTAAATTATGAAAAACAGACCCGTCGGATATATCCATACTTCTACGATTATAAAAACTGGGTTACACATTACCAAAATACGCGAAGATTTGCACATTCTCATATTTTTTGATATTCTTTCCATATGGTTGGATCTACGTAAAGCGGCACAAAATACGAGGTATGGAAACCTTGGCATAGAAATTTATATGCCAAGGTTTGTAGCTACCCTTAATCCCATATAAATATATATTCTTTCCTTTTTGTGTAGTTTGAAGGAGGGATCACTTAACTGGGAGATGTTACAGTTCAAGTCAAGATTTCCACGTGAAATTTTGCTCTGCAGGGTACTTTATTTACTCCTTACTACCTTTCATCTTCATCTTTTAGCCTTACACTCGTACCTTGTCTTCTAGTTTTATTATATTTTTCTCATGGTCTGTCTAGCATAATTGCTGTTTTCTTATTCTTTTCTTAGGTGGGTGAATTTTATGAAGCCATTGGCATTGATGCTTGTATTCTTGTGGAGTATGCTGGTTTGAATCCTTTTGGTGGTCTGCGCTCAGACAGTATTCCAAGAGCTGGATGTCCTGCCATGGTACTGGGTTGTTCCCACTCTCTTTAGGTTGGCTTCTTTGGGTTTTCAGGTGTTGCGCTTTAAACTGCATAGAATATCTGAAAACAACGAATCGACGCCTTTCCATTGCTTTAACTTTTTATTCAAGATGTTATTGGATTACATCTGAAATGATAACTTTGTTCCCTGTTTTACTCATCAGAAGGTGCTAATGTACATCTGAAATTTTAGCCTTATTTTAAGTTTGCATAGAGACTGTTTTAAGTTAGAATTGAAGTCTTATGCTGATATACGTTTTTGGCCTTTTGTGAAAAGTTTAAACATACATAATAGCGAATTTCTTGACAATGGAATCAAATCTTTGTTCAGGCTAAATCTTGGTTGATGTCTTCCATGTTCTCCTGTAATGTTGTTAAAGTGTATTACCTTGGTTTATTTACCTAAATTGACAGTAACTGCCATTCGGATCAGTACTGAGTTATATAGTTAATAGAGTTAATTTGTTCAGGCAATTTTTTATAGCAGTAGCTTTTAAAGAATTTGTTGCTACTCAGCTGTACTATATTTTTCGCTGTTCATGTTTATACAAGCAAACACGAACACTCAAACACTTAAAGTGTAAAGATATATGTTTCTGATGTTTACTATGTTTCTTTGCTCAAATACTCTTATGCAGAATTTACGACAGACTTTGGATGACTTGACAAGGAATGGATATTCTGTAGTAAGTTCAATGATTTCTTATCTGGCAATGTAATCTATCTCTGATTTGCGTCATATCAAATGCTTGTTTCATTTTCTAACAAATGTCTGTTGTTTGTGTAAATAAGACAAAATAGGATTTGGTTTGCTTCGGGCTCTCTAGAAAGTCACAATTACTTTGTGTTCTATTGATGAATGATGATTGACTGACTTCTGACAGGTCTATGTGTTTCTTAGTCCTTAAACACTTGTGATAATCAGAAATAACATCCAATGGGGGAATTAGACCTATTATCTCCCCGACTCTTTTTACACCTCCTGAATTAAATCCAGTTCTGCACACTGAAATTTCCAAGGGCTCACATTTATACAATTAAATACAACAGTACAATTACCAAGTACAAATGATAATCATAATTACATACGAGCAAGTAGAAGATCATAAACAATCCTTGTTTAAGAGACTCTTGATTTGGGTACCATAAGGTAACACAAATCTAGATTATGATCAGACAGATGGATGAAAATTACAAACAGTTCTTAACCTATATATAAATGAAGAAAAGTTGGGGCACAAGTATCAATTGTGGAGACTCTGAACATTTTAGGTTGCTGAATAAGAGCAGCAACAAGGTTTCCTTATAGTTGACCTTTTTCTAGATTGAGCTCCTCTATGAACAGAAAGATCCAAATTCAGGAGCAGGAGAGTGACCAGCATGTGCTCCTATTCCACCTGCCTTTATTAAACTACTTGCCGCCTTAAGAATATATTTGAACCTCAATTCCCTATGTTGACGCACTTATATCTACCATTCCATCTCCAACTAGTATCTTCCCTCAGACCAACTTTTAATGTTTTCATGTTCAACGAGGCTGCATTAAAGATTGGACTGGATTGGAAATAATTCAAGTTTTTGGAAAGCTGTTAGTAACTCAATAAAGGCAATCATGATGGTCTGTAAGTGGTTTGATAATGATTATATTGTTTAAGAAACAGATGAAAAACAATATGGTTTGGCTTCAGGCCCGTTTCGAAGGAAGGATAATCTTAGTATAGTAAAACTTTGGGAAGGAGATAATAAGATAATGAAACAGAGAAATGGCGGTAAAAAACTTTACAGGTTCATTATTGGAGGAGTTATCTGGTTATTTGTTTTCTTTTCTTTAGCAGGTTAAATTATTTGCTGTTCTTTATTTCTGTTAGATTAAGTTTATTCATAAGAAGATATCAAAAATGAATTTTGAAATGGTCTTCTTTCATAGTGCATAGTCGAGGAAGTGCAGGGTCCAGCTCAAGCCCGCGCTCGGAAAAGGCGTTTCATATCTGGGTAATCACATGCTAATTTCATGTTTATTGTAAAGTGATTTCTGGATTTATTTGTATAACCTTTTCATATCCTAGTAAGTTTATCATACTCATGATTCGGTGGACCATGTTAAAGAGTACTTCTGGTTACACAGAGTAGAGTACATGTTCTCGGATGGAATTGGTTTGATTTTTTTGGGTATAAACTGAATAGTCTGGGCCTGGCAAATGGGCAGGCTTGGGCGGGTTTGGACAGGTTTGGGCAGGTTTGGGCAGGTGAAAATGAGTATGGGTCTATAAGTGATGAGCTTTAATGGGTGTAATATTTTATAGGTTCTAAATGGGTGATAAATAGACATGGCAGTTAGGGGTAACTTGTTTACCTCCATTACAAAAAATCAATTGAACTTTAATGAAATTTTTTGTTTCACAAAAGTTACATTTAAAATTAATATACAATTTCTAATTTACCCTCTATAAAAAGATTAGCCAAATCTTTATTAATCTTGAAGGATAATAGGTAAGTACTAAATGAATAACCACGTGCTTGACATGAGTAAAAATGGACTCTATTTATGTCCAGGCGAGGAAAAAAGGAAACTTTTAAAAAGCTAACCTCCAGATTCCATAAGCATGCCTCCAGGTAGACCTCAACACACATGTATGTAATCATATGGCTGTGCTTAAATGGATATTTACCATTAATAATAATTAGGCTCCATGGCACACACAAATACGTTTGCACTGCATATAAAATCATACTGCTTGTGGGTAAGAAGTGGTAGTTTATCAGAGAAGTTGGAGAGCAAATAGGAAAGGATGAGGAAGTGGGTTTTCAATATTATTTTTTGTTTTCTTTTTTAAATTTTTTGTGCGGCACTAATTCACACATAAAAATAGGAGCTATGGATCTTTAATATAATAGATATTTGAGAAGCTAAGTCTGGAATTCAAACAAATTCTGGGCCAAATTGTACAAATAAAAGTTTTTAATATTCCAAATAAATTTCATTTCCTGGTATTAAATACCAAGACTAATAAATTTCACAGCAATTGGGAGAAGAGAAATTAAACACAATATATAGCTTTGCAAGATGGAAAATTCTGGAATCTCAATTGATGGGTATAGATTTTAAATTGCCTGTAATCTTGTCAATGCTACATAACTTCAAAATACACCACTGCTACTTGCTTGTTAAATGGCACCCAAGGTTAGCCCATGTCCATCCATTTAATAATTGGTTGGATATGAGTTGGCCCATTTATTATATATATGGTATAAATGTAAACCCAGACCCATTTAATATGGGTTGTTTATTGGGTGTTAACCCATTTTGCCAGACCTAATGAATACTGTTATATGTGTGTCCATAATTGTTGTTATTTGTGTGTCCGATGTTTTGGCAGTGGATAGGTTGATTTTGTTATTAAGGTTTAGCAATCTCACTGGGTAATTATCTAACTCAGTGTCAACTTTCAACATAAAATTGACCATAAGTGTTTGTAACACAATGTATTTAATATGAATAACTTTTCTTTAGATATTCCAGTGGTTATGGTTGAGGTGAATTTATGTAAATTGTAAATTCTGTTATGATTTTGATTTTCTCATTACAAAGATTTCATTGTGTTTGATTTCTGCACATCTTTCTCTGACTTTTTTGAAGTATTCAGGCACGCACATCCAGGCAGTCCTTATGTTTTTGGACTTGTGGAGGATGATCATGACCTTGATTTCCCAGAGCCAATGCCCGTAGTTGGTATGAGAATAATTAAGTGCATCTATTAACGTTAAACTGTTGGAGATGTTTTTAATAAAAACTTGTTACTTGAACCTTCTTTCTTTTTGAACAACTCGTAAGTTTTATAGTTAGCTGTTGTCTTGCATATATAGGTGTGTCTCGCTCCGCAAAGGGGTATTGCCTAATCTCAATACTTGAGACCATGAAGACATATTCTGCAGAGGATGGCCTAACTGAAGAAGCTTTAGTTACCAAGCTTCGTACTTGTCATTATCACCATTTATTTCTGCATAGATCGTTGAAACATAATTCTTCAGGTTTGCAGGACTTCATATTCTTGTAACTGGTAAACTTATAAATTGTTATGTTGAAGCCATTGGCATCTTTTGATTTTGTGGACATCATTCTATAAAAGTGTCTTTTCATATGATGCATTAATGTCCTCTATAAAAAATTAGTTTAAATTAATAGCTTTCTTGTTCATCGCTGCCACCTCTTTGTCTTCTGCTGTTAAACTACAAAGATAACAAATTATGATCATTTTAGGAACTTGTCGCTGGGGAGAGTTTGGTGAAGGTGGGCTACTGTGGGGAGAATGTAATGCCAGAAATTTTGAATGGTTTGAAGGCAATCCAATCGATGAACTCTTGTTTAAGGTTTACATATTATTTTCTGGTTCCCTCGCCCCCTCCGTACGAATATAACAATTCCATGTGTGCTTCTGCTTTCCTTCTGAATTGTGAAAACTTCAAAATCTCATGATTGCATTTGGTTGTGAAAATTAAGGTAAAAGAGCTCTATGGTCTTGATGATGATGTGACATTTAGAAACGTCACTGTTTCTTCGGAGGAAAGGCCTCGTTCTTTACACCTAGGAACAGCAACACAAATCGGTTAGGATAAAATATATGGATTTGTGAATTTTTGCCTATTACTACCCTACTTCCATATATGCAGAAATTATTGTTTACTATGGTGCATGCTTCCAGGTGCTATATCAACTGAAGGCATACCGTGTTTATTAAAGGTGTTGCTCCCATCAAATTGCACTGGTCTACCTATTTTGTAAGTTGGGAGCTGAGTTTCATATTATTCTCTTATTTAATCTTTCCCAAAAATCTATGCTTCTTTGGGTGGGCAGGTCCAGTAGGAGGTCAAGTCAACTAGCTCTCTGGAGCTGTTGGTCGACTAAACCAATTGACAGTTTAGTCATCCATTGAACCTCCACGTGCCACATGTAACAAGTTCGGCTTGTCTAAAAAATCCACTTCAGTTTATCCCAAATTTCTGCGTCTAAAAAAATCAACAGCTCATGGTCTGGTAATACCACAAAACATATGAAAAGACATGAACTTGAGGTTACACATGGTCCATGTAAAATTTGAATAGGAATTGAGAAATTTCTGCTGAGTTTAATATTGCATAGAGCTGCAGAACTAACAACTATCAGAAGGAGACAAAGGGGCTTTTGACGGGATTGTGACCTAGGTAGTCCCAAAAGAATAATAGGTCATCTCCAAAAACTTTGGATTGGTGATCCAGTTGTCAGAGGCTGGAAATATGAAGCTAACCAACCAGGTTATGTTAGACACTTACACATAGTTGTGAAAGGCAAAAGGCGCAGCGAGGCGCAAAGGTCTCTTTGGGGCCTAAGCGCAAGGCACAATGCGAGGCGCGCGCCTTATTGAAGTGAGGCGCACCTAGTTACAAAAAAATAAAAATATTATATATACATACAAACTTATAAAAAACACAACCAATGACATAAATATATATAAAACTTATATATTTGTCCCAAGTGTTAGCAACCACATAAATAGAACTTCTAGCAAAATAGCAAATATGTAAATACTTAAGTTGTCAAGTGACTCAAGTTCGAACCCAGTAGCAACAGCAAAGAAGAAACAGAGGAGGGGGGAAAAATCAAAAAAAAAAAGGGAGTAACAGCAGCTGTCAGAGGCAGTTCAGAGAAAAAGAAAAAAAAACAGCAGCAACATCAAACTAGAAACAGAGCAGAAACAGGGAGGGGGAAAAAACAAAAAAAAAAACAGGGGAGGGGTAGTGGGGAACAGAAGCAGAAAGTCAGAAACAGAGGGGGAAAAAAAGAGGAAAGAAGAAGAAAAGAGAGCAACAGAGGAGGAGAAGAAGAACAGACGAAGAAAAAAATAAAGAGGAAAGAAGAAGAAGAAGATGACTTACCTGGAGGTCTATTGCAGCAGGTAGTCTTCTGTTTTAATTAGAACTTTTTCTTTAATTTTTTCAATCAAGGGTCCAGATCTGTTTTTTTTGATCTGAGATGGGCTTTAGATTGTTTGAAAGAGGAAGACGACTTACCTGGAGGTCTATTGCAGCAGCTAGTCTTCTGTTTTAATTCGAACTTTTTCTTTAATTTTTTCAATCAAGGGTCCAGATCTGTTTTTTTTTAACCAAGGGCTGAGATGGGATTTAGATGGTTTGAAAGAGGCGTGCACCTCTTGCGCCTCAAGAAAAAAGTGCGCCTTGGCTGCGCCTTATTGAAGGGGCTGCACCTTACATGAAAAAAAGCCCAACAGCTGCGCCTCACCTCGCCTTGCTCCTAGGCGCGCCTTTCGCAACAATGCACTTACACACTGGAAGATTAAGACTAGGTAAAGGCAAATGAAGGGTGTTTCTGGCAGGGGCGGAGGGAGTAAGAGGCTAAGGGGTCGGTGGACCATCCTTAATTATTTTACAATAATTTATTTGTACGAGATATTATCTTTATTTCCTCTGTTTCAAAGAGATGTATAATGATTAATAAAGATAACTTTGAATGCAAATATATTTTTACTAAATATTTTTTTAATTTCACAAAGATAGTGTGATGTTTCCTCCTGCACTTCAAACTGTTTCTTTTATTTTTCAAAAATAATTTATATCCTCTTCCGTATTTTGGTTTTTGGCTCCTTAGAATGTCTCTGTCTTCTTTCAGTTATGTGAGAGATCTTCTTTTGAATCCTCCTGCTTATGAAATCGCATCAACAATTCAAGGTGAGTGGTTGCATGTATTCTACATCTTGCGTCAAATTTAAGGTTGACTTTATTTTGAAAAATAACGAAATTTATAAATACTTGTATTTTTCATAGTTTGTAATAGTTATTATTGTTTTGAATAAAATGAAATGGACTCATAGACAGTTCCAAATATTAGGATTTCACAGGTTGACTTGTTATAGTTGAAAAAAGACCTTTCAATTTTGTTTGTTTGCGTGTGTTGGATAGAGTTTTGACCGAGTTTAATAACTTTCGTTAATATATTTTTAATCTTATTTGTTTACTGGTGTTGCAGCAATATGCAAATGCATGAGCAGCGTCACTTGTTCGATTCCCGAGTTAACTTGCGTCTCATCTGCCAAGGTTGTATTCTAGTTACCACTTTTGTAATTTCAACAGAACATATCAGCATTTGGACTGAGAAAATTAAGATTCTACTTTTGGTATTACAATAATGCCAGCTTTAGGTAACTTTGAATGAAATATAATAATGCGCCCATCTCATCAATGCAGGTCTTTCTGTATGACAATTGACAAGTTTGATTTTTTTTTTCTCTTTTCACATGGGTCTTGTCCTGATTTCATATTTATATGCAAAAGTTTATGAACTATGAAGTACTTTTTGTTGATTGTGGTTGATCTTTTATTGTTTACTTTTTGTTGCTGGTCATCTGTGTACTATACCTAGAGATGCGTGTAGCTCAAACCACGTGAAGGGCTCAAAGTTTCACTTTTGTAATTTTTCTATCCACGTACTTCTCTGATCATCTCTCGGTTTAGTTCCACATGAGAATACTATAATTTGTTTCTTAATGTTAAAGATGTATTTGGAGAATGTGTTCTCATGTGAGCAAAGATTGCTCCTCCGATCCTGCTAGTTTTATTGTATTTTTTTTGTAGTCATGTGTACTATTTTCTGTTTCTTATTCAATAGATAACAGGAAATTAGCAGTCAAGTTTCAATCATATAATTAGACTTTAGTACTTTACAAAAGTTCCTTTCTCCTTTTCATCAACAAGCAGAAAAGAAATTGGATCTAGAATTGAATGCTACAGTGTTGCAGCAAATGTAAGAATATTTACTTTCTATCTTGTCACTTATTTTAGTCTTTTTTTTGTTAAACCATCTAGTATGTGGTAGTCCATTTGGACACTGACTAATCTGGATTCGAGCCGGGTTGGACTCCATATGGAGAGAAGCTCTCCCAATACTCATATTTTCCATTCGCAAGGCTCAAACTCGAGATCTTGCTTAAGGGGAACAAAATCCACTTGAACCAATGAGTATTGGTATCACTTATTTTAGTTCATGCTTGGAATTTGACATCCTTAGAGATTAGCAGTTGTTGCCTGTAAATCAAAATTAATATTTCTTACTGATCTACTATCCAGCTAAGAATTTACTGGGCACTTTATCATTCTGATTTCTGTGGATCTTACTCCTTGATCTTATGGTAAGTTGTACTAAGAAGAGAAATGAAGGATCAAGTACGTTATTGCAGGATCTGCAACAGATCTTCCTATTATATATTTGGCCAATTTTAGTGACGGATAACAACTTAATCAGTCTGCACTTCTTAGAATGAGGAGCATTGCGGATGCTCCTGACAAAGTAAAGTTAATTTTAGCTCCTGAAATTTGAGTAATACCCCTTTTTTATTTTAGGGAAGTTGTTTAAGTTCCAGCTAGTTGCCTGGTTGTGCATCTCTCAACATAGATGTATTTTATCCTGGTCTATATGCATTGTACATTGTTGATCTGCCTTGTGCATTTTTGTATAGTTCATCCCCTCATCTATTGGCTATTTTGCAGCTTGTAAAACTACTGGAGTTGAGGGAGACAAATCATATTGAGTTCTGCAAGATAAAACATGTGCTTGATGAAATCTTGCAGATGTATGGAAACTCTGAGCTCCATGAAATCCTAAAATTACTAATTGATCCTACTTGGGTGGCTACTGGATTAAAAATTGACTTTGAGATACTAGTAAGTGATAACTTTCAGTGCATGTATAATTTTTCATTGGACATTAGAAAAGTTTGGTCTATTATTCTGGGAACATCACATAGTATGCCTAAAACAAGTTCAAAGTACCACATCTTTCATTCGAGAAACACCCTATCTAAATTGCAGAGCCTTCTGATAGATCAATTTGCTATATTTCCCTTACTGCATATATTTCTGCGATAAACAATGTCAATCTATGAGGCAATTGGATCATCAGTTGCTTTAAGGGTTTGAGTAACGACCTATAATTGCAAATAAGCCATTATTGCATGGTGTTTCCATTTTTCGGCTTACATATGCCTGATTGCTGAATTTTTCTTTGTGTTTTTTTTTCTTATTCATATAAAAAACATGTTTATTGCAATGCTCCAGTGTTAATAAAATTGAGTACTTCTTATATGTAAACTTCTCTGGATGTCTTAAATCATGCATGGTTCTTAGTTTGACTCATATGGTATCTCATGGTGGTTTAATTTGTGGAAGCTTCATGATACTACCTTGAGAAAGGCCTGTGCATACTAAATTAATACTCATTTTGTAGTTCATGCACACTAAATAGGTACCTTCTTTAGTCTGGATTTTCTCTGAATATCCATGTATGTGTATGTATAAGTTTGTTATTTTGCCATATAGGATTTCTCACTTTTTGCTGTTTTCTACCTATCACTGCACCTGGCATTTAATGTTAAATATATAGAAAATAAATTAACAGATATTCCTACCCCTCGTTAATGGAGAATTTTGGCTTCACTATTGTTAGAAATTTCTCTTCCTAAACTTGTATCTAAACTTCCATTTCCTTTAATCTTGTAGGTAAAAGAATGTGAACATGTGTCTCGTAGAATTGGTGAAATTGTTTTCTTAGATGGTGACAGTGATCAAAAGAAACGTTCCTACGCAGCCATCCCAGGTGACTTTTTTGAGGAAATGGAATCTTCTTGGAAAGGTCGTGTCAAAAGGATTCATATAGAGGAAGCATGTGTAGAAATGGAAAAGGCAGCTGAGGCCTTATCTTTAGCTGTAAGCGTTTCTTTTTTAGCTGTTATTTGTACCTAGTGTCATGCTATACAAGTATATTCCTTTAGTATGACTGATTTTGATGATATGTTGATCATGAGATGAAATTTCCCTTCCAAATTTAAAGATTCCAATTTTAGATAATAAAATGACATGAAATTCCTAGTATGCCATTACTACTTTACATATTTTTGGAGTAAATTGAGCACATCATGTCACGGCTATTCTCTATCTTATGTCTTCTCAAAATGTCGTCACTTTAGAATGCATCTCCTTTTTTCAATTGGAGTATTTAACTAATCAATAAGAGTTTTAGTCTTTGAGTAGGTTTATATCTTGGGGTTTGAAGTATTAGATGTTTTTGATTTGAGTTGAATCATGGTGGATCTTGTTGTTTCCTTGAGTTAGATGTATGGTTGTTTTGTTGCGTTTCACATCTGTAAAGTGAAGCTTCCCAAACTACATAAGCGCTATGCGATTTGCTCCTATTGCGATGCCATTTTTGGTTGCAAACTTTACGTTATTATTCACTTGTTTCATCTTTGGAGGATTGTTGTTAAAGTTGTCTATGTTTGTCTTGATTTCTGTGTTTATCATTCTTTAAGATGCAACATTGAAGCCTTTCCTGATAGTATTTGCTTCAATGATGACCATGCTCTAATACCTATGATTGGAAGCATCCCCAGTTAGCATTAGAATTCTAGACATTACTAATTAGTTAATTCATTCTTTACAATTTCATTTTCTTGAAGATTTTGAGTGCACAAGGTTCATAAACAATTTCACACATTTTGTGGTAAGAACAAAATTCACTGTAAATGATTTTTAAAGTACTACAAGAATGTTATAGATGTAGGTCACAAAAAAATCGTTCCTTTAATTGAATGTCGAAGAGCAAAAAATACAAAAGCTAATATAAAGTATAGGTTATTAGTAACTAATGCCAAATGACTAGAATTCTAATAGTAGCACATGTTTCACAAAAAGTAGTAGATCTAAAATTTCATGTTTACTTGTATAAAAGAGTTGGCACATTTTGGAATGAGTGGGAATTTCGGCTTTCTCAAAGGCAAAGACAGTATGTGGTCATATTCAGTTGCTCCCCATTGTTCAATTCTTTTGACTCCGTGAGTTGCTTAGGGTTCAATTATGATTTTCTTTTGAACGTTGGGAAATTTTCGTTACAGAGTGTAGGTAATATAGGGCTTTTTTACGGAGCGAGATTCTTGTTAGTGTGACATAGGCTTTTTACCTTCCATCACTGAACATTTTTCAGGTGACAGAAGATTTTATACCTATTATCTCACGGATAAAAGCTTCGTCAGCACCACTTGGAGGGCCAAAGGGTGAAATATTATATGCTCGAGAGCATGGAGCTGTTTGGTTCAAGGGGAAACGATTTGCGCCAGCTGTTTGGGCCGGTACCCCTGGAGAAGAACAAATAAAGAAGCTAAGACCAGCTGTAGATTCAAAAGGCAGAAAGGTTGGAGAAGAATGGTTTACCACAATGAAAGTGGAGGATGCACTGACAAGGTTTAAAATTTGGAATCTGTTCTCATTCCATCATATGTGTAGTACTGAAATTTCTCTCTAAGAGGGTGAGCTCTCTTATTTTCTGCTTCAGGTACCACGAGGCAGGTACTCGGGCAAAAACAAAGGTCTTGGAATTGTTGAGGGGACTTTCTGCTGAGCTAGAGTCCAAAATTAATGTTCTTGTGTTTGCCTCGATGTTGCTTGTCATTGCAAAGGCATTATTTGCTCATGTGAGGTTGGATAAACATATTTACAGTTTTCCCTTGAGTATTATTTGGTTCCTTCCATATTTGTTTTTCTTTCTAGGGAATTATGGGACTGGATTCGGCATTAGTTTTTGGGTTATATGATGGTATAGTGTTTGTCGAAAATCTTAATATTCACCTTTGGTTGATCTGAATCACTTAATAACAAGACATTGTGTTAAAACATTTGTTTCAACGTCATTCTCAATATTGACCTTAGGCACTATGTTGTGGTTATTACTTTAGAATATTAGAATTTTATACATACTTGGACTCCTTAAATTAAATTGATAAATTAAGAAAAGACAATGAGTTAAATACTTAGATCTGAAGTTTTCTTTCTTTAATTTTTTTTTTTAATAGTGGCTTTCTTTCTTTAATTTTTGAATTTTTTTTATAGCGGTGATGCTAATTTAAATATACTAGTGATAGGAGTATTGCAGAATCAGCTTCTTTCTGCACCTGCACAATCTTGACTGGTTGTTAACTCCAATTCATTGAACTTTTCCCTGTCCTTTTGTTTTCTCCAACCATAGTAAGATGATACCCCCCAAAAAAATGAACATTTTAAGAGAACTAAAGATTTGTTGTACGACATACACAACATGGCAATATGTTTATTTCTACGTCCCTACAATCTGATGACATATCCTTAACAATAAGTTTTTATATTTGTGATACAGTGAGGGAAGGAGACGAAAATGGGTTTTTCCTACTTTGACTCAGTTTAATAGGTCAGAGGTAATCTTTAAATTGCCAACCTATTGCACCTCATTGTCAATCTATCCATTATGGTCTTTAATTTATTTTATGTTACATCTACTTTGCTAAGCTTCTTTACATCATATGGGAAGTTGATCTTATTCATCTTTCAGCAATCCACTAATTATGAAATGCAAACAAAAATCTCCTTATAAAATTCAGAGATACCTGGAAGGTCAGTGGTGGAGGACGGGCTTATTTATACTTGGAAAGTTTTACTGGCTATTCAGCTCATTTAGAAATTGTGATCCAATTTGCATATTTCATAGGTAGATGCCACTTAAGAGTGCTAACTGGGGGCTTATCAACTGTGGTTTTAATGATATTCTAGAACCTGGGAAAGATTGTCTTTCTACATTTGCTAAATGAAACTGTGTAACATATATAACTTTTGTTTACGTTTCTTTTTCTTCATTGGATGATGACCAATTCTGAAGGTGGAAAGATGATTTTCTAGTTGATGAAAATGATGGAAGGCTGGTTCAGCTAATCCTTTAGTGAAATTGTCAGCCACTTAATTGTTCGTTACACCCTAAAAATTGTAAATGATAAAATGGATCCAGATTCGCATCTGCCTACACTGGCCAACACTAAATCCATCATTAGTGTGAATTGTACTTGTAGGCCCTATTATACTGCCTTTTCGTTCTTCGCACAAGAATCTACATATTTAGATAATATAGTAGGTTGGGATGGAGGATAATCATCTCTCACATTGTTATAAGTTGGATACTGTTGTACAACTTGATTTTGCAAGTCACCAACTTTCACCCCCTTTAGCGATCTGACATTGCACATGGAGATACAATAAGCCAGGGAAGAAATTGCAATTGAGAAGACTTGGACCCAGGAACTCCCGTTATCTTTGATTTCATGTTATGGCACCAACTGCTCCTGAGCCTAAAGCTTCGGAGAGGTGTTCCAATAATATGTAGCATTGAGAATTTTATTTATGTGGCTTATGAATCTTCATGTGGTATCATCTTCTAGTGCATCAATCCCTTTTTATGAAGGATAACACATCATGACATGTGTAGCAACGCTTTACTACCTATCTTGTCATCAATCCATTTCCATGCTTAACAGTACCATGACACTGACATTTCAAATGCAGAAACTGGGACCATCAGATGAAGCTGGCAGGATGAAGATAATTGGTTTATCACCATATTGGTTTGATGCAGCTGAAGGCAATGCTGTTAATAATACAATCGATATGCAATCTCTTTTCCTATTGACTGGACCAAATGGAGGTGGTAAATCGAGCTTGCTTCGATCAATATGTGCAGCTGCTCTACTTGGAATATGTGGATTCATGGTACCTGCTGAATCGGCCTCAATACCACATTTTGACTCCATTATGCTGCATATGAAATCTTATGATAGTCCTGCTGATGGAAAAAGTTCATTTCAGGTGTAATTCTGTGTTCTTTGCACCTAACTAAATTGACTTCCATGTTTTTATCTCTTTCATCTACAAAAATAGATATTAATATCATTTTTCATGATAAGACTCGTATCATATGTCTGACAGTCTGAGCGACCCAGGTAGTAATGATAAGTGATAACTGATGGCCGTCAAGTAGGGATTGCATATGATTTGTTATTATTCAGCACATTGACCAAATTAGCTTATGACCAAGGTGGAGATTAAGGATTTTTGTGAAAGCTGGGCCTAGTCTTCATGTAATACCCATAAAGTATAGTATTGTATATAGTTTGTTCCTTGGGAAATTTATGAATAAATAGCTTAAAGAAGTAAAGTATGTCGGTGTAGCTCAAACTTATTTAATCTATAGAAAACTTCAACTAAGTACTTTTCTGGAGAATATCATGGTTAATGAGAATAGTTGTTCCAACTTTAATTGATGAAATCGTCAATGTGGTTGATTTAGATTCAAGTGTTCTTAAAGACACATTGGTTGGTGTACTTTTCTTTAGTTTCTTCATTATAATTGACTATTCAAAACCGTATACTTTTGTCTATGTGAATTATTTAGATTGAAATGTCAGAAGTCCGATCTATAATAGCTGGAGCCACTTCAAGGAGCCTTGTCCTTGTAGATGAAATATGCCGTGGAACAGAAACAGCAAAAGGAACATGTATTGCAGGTAGCATTATTGAAACTCTGGATTCAATTGGCTGTCTTGGTATTGTGTCCACCCATTTACATGGTATCTTTGATTTACCTCTCACTACAAAGAAGACTGTGTATAAAGCAATGGAAACTGAATATATCGATGGTCAGCCAAAACCAACTTGGAAGTTGACAGATGGGATTTGCAAAGAAAGCCTTGCTTTTGAGACAGCTCAAAGGGAAGGTGTTCCCGAAACAATAATTAAGAGGGCCGAAGTACTATATTCCACTGTTTATGCAAAAGATTCATCTCGTTCACAAGGTGACATGACTGAATCTGAATGTTCAAGTTTTGATTTGGACGTTAGAAACTTTGACAAGGCAAATGATCAGCTGGGTAGCAATAGTACGAGATTTCTACATGCCCAGATGGCATCATCAGACCAAATGAAGGTTCTCCTGAAGGAAGTACAGATTGCTGTGACCAATATATGTCAAAGAACGCTACTTGAATTCTACAAGAAGAAAAATATATCAGAACTTGCTATTGTAAATTTTGTTTTGGTTGCTGCTAGGGAAAAACCACCTCCTTCGACAATTGGTGCCTCAAGTGTCTATGTGCTGCTTAGACCTGACAAAAAAATTTATGTTGGAGAGGTACTTGATCTTTCTTTACGTGTATTAAACACCGAAGCATACTTGGTTGTACGTGAAACATAAATTTTTTCATAAGTTTCTGTTTGAACACAATAAATTAATTATGAACTTCCTGCTACAGACTGATGATCTCGAGGGACGAGTCCGTGCTCATCGCTCCAAGGAAGGAATGCAGAATGCCTCTTTCTTATATTTCTTGGTACCTGGGAAGAGCTTAGCTTGCAGACTGGAAACTCTTCTTATTAACCAGCTCGCTAATCACGGGTTTCAACTTACGAATATAGCTGATGGTAGACATCGAAATTTTGGCACTTCTGATCTCTCCTCGGAGAATGTTTCCCTGCATAGATGAATCTGTACCTGACTAATCCAACATATATAGAGATGCCAAGCTTGTCATTTCATGGTATCTCCAACCACCCACCCACTGGCGAAAACAGTTGATTAGGTTTAGTCTGCAGTTGTGGCAGGAATTTTGGGTTAGATGTCTGCTGCTTCTACTTAGAGCCAGAGGGTGAAATTTTGTATATTTTCTGGGGTATTGTGTAAAATTATATAGGCATTTTATGACCCTCATATCAGGTGGAATTATTGGCAGATTTCAACAAGTTACTGTGAAAATGTTCCTAACTAGCTCTTGGGATGCAAAAATGAACCCAGCCAATCACGAACAACTCGAGCTCAGCTTGATTAAAATCACATTTGCAACTTATTTAGTAAATGAATAAACACCTTATAGCTCACGAAACTAAATATGCTTAGTAACACGTATCAAACTTTTTGTTTAAATAGATTATAATCACAACATCAATTATACAAGATCAAAAAAAAGACGATTATTATACATATAAAATAGAAGAAGTTCCACTCTAATAAAAGGCGGTAGAAATTGAACTCGGTTGAACTTGATTTGATTTCGTAAGAGATTCATATTTATACCTTAAATTTTATTTTTAAATAATATGAAATGTGAGATGTAAATTTAAATTATTTATATTGTGACAATTAGCTCCAATTATATGGTAAAGTAATGAATTTCCACGAGCCTGTTTGACAATTGCCAGCATTCTAGTAATGTTTGGCAATCACTTATTTTTTGCTTATAAACAAGAAAATAAGTTAAAAGAAAATAAGAAATAAGCAAGATTATTGTTAAAAGAAAATAAGAAATAAGCAAGATTTACTTGCTTCTAGCTTTTCCCTTTATAAGTAAAAAAATAAGTTTGATCAAATATATTTATCTTTTCATCCTCAACATTTTGATTAACAATTTTTTAACAAGACCCTATTATATTAGTAATCTTAACAAATATTTATACTCTCTCCATTCAAGAAGAAAAGGATACAAAGGAAGACGACTCAAGTCTTTGTTCATAAATAAAATTATTTAGTATTTATTTATCTTTTATTTTATAAGTTAATGTCTAAGTTAAAATACATTAAGAAGGTTAAGAAGGTGTTTGACTAATTTAACTTATAAATACTTTCTCAGTTCTTTTTACATGTCGTTTTACCCTCGTTAAGAAATGCATTAAATTTATGTATTATTATTTAAAAATTTATTGGAAATAATGAAAAACAAATAAATCAATATTAAATGTAAGAGTAATATAAAAAATTAAATTATTAACGTATTATTGAAATTTGAAAGTGACATACAATATTTTTCTCTTTAAAAAGACATATTTCAAAAACTACTTTTTAGATTAAAATTACAGTTTGAATATTTTTTTCTTACTTATTTATCAATTTAACTTTTAACTTTAATTCAAAATCTAAACAAATACTTTTTTTTTTGGATTTTAGCTAAACTTTAACTATATTTTTTAGTTTAAGTAATTTTTTCAACTAAACACTTTTTAACTTACGATTTTGATACATTTTAATTTTAAGCAACAAATTAATTTTTACTTTAATTCATAAGAAAAAAGTAATAAATGAACAAGGTTGGAGATCGATGTCAAATATAGCATGATCCAGTCGTAAATCGGTCATAAAATATTTTGTATTAAAATCACACAGAACCAGTACCAAAATATTTTTGAACCAAAAACGCACCGACCACTGCATTGGTCCAACTCGTACAATACCGAATCCTACCAAGAAAAATAAAATAATATATATTTAAAGAATAATTTTTATAAAATGGTATATAAAGATAATATAATAAACAATTTTTTAATACTAAAATCAATATAAAATAAATTAAGTATTTATAAAGTATCAATTCAAAGTTAAAACAATAGATATTATTATTTAATAATTAATTATTATATAAATTAAAGTATCGATTTAGTGAGGTTAGGTTCATCAATGGTTTGATAATAACAATTAAAATTGCAGCGAACTACTATCAATTTAAAAATCTTTGAATCGAAACCATACCGATTACATCATTAATTCAATTAAAATTCAACATTTGAAATGATTTAACCGATTCAAGTTTGATTACGGTTATTGTCATCCTAATATTTAGATACTTATTCAAATAAATCAACGTCGTGCATCTTATGAATCTAAAGAACGATTTACGAGTGCTCGTCTTTTACTTAATTTTTATTAAAAAACTAATTTTTAGATTAAAATCTTAAATAGTTTTTTTACTTATTTATTAATTTAACTTTTAACTTTAATTTAAAATTTAAGAAGTAAGTTTTTATTACTTTCTAATTTTTGATTATTACTTTCATTATATTTTTAACTTTTAAGCATTTTTTTCAAATTAAATTTGAACTTTAATTCATAAGCTAAAAGTAGACGAACTAGCACTAAAAATCATCCAAGAAGTAGCTCCTAAACAGGCCGGAAGCCGGGTAGAACGGGTTTATACATAATACACACAAACAACAAGTTCTTCTACTCGCACCATTTTTCTTCTCACCATCACCAGCAGCATCCAAAGTCCCAAACAAACAGTAACAAAGAAGAAAAGGGGCATCAGAAATGGATGAAGTTTTGGAGGAATTTGAGAAAACGAAGAAAGAATGGGATGAAACTTTGTCCAAAACTCAACAACACATCCAATGCATCCGCGATTACGGAAAATCTATACAATCATCTAATTCTAAATCCTCATTGCCCAGATTGAATGCTATGGCTCAGGACGGATTGAATTCCCTCATTTCCTTGCAATTTACTCTCGATCTTCTCGCTCCCCAACTCCCTACTCTTGATCAAGTCGACGACACTTTGTCCTTGCTTGACTCCTGGAAAAATCAAACCCAAAGGTATAGTTTCTTTCCCCCTTCTTTCTCTAGGTATTGTTGTTTATCGCATTACTTTACATTTTCTGGTTTTTTCAATTGTGGTGAGGGGGAAAAAATTTAATTAAATTATTATTGTTGTTTTTGTTATTTCGTGGTCTGGCTCGTTGAATTTTTATGGGTAAATCAGCCATAATCTTAGTATTTATTTGATTGCAACAAAACAAAGGATATTTTTCATGAATGATGTATATATGTGTGTAGTTTGCTATTAAGGCTTGTGTTTCTTGATATCGTACAGTTTGCAAGTGAGTTTGAGAAAGGCTAATTTGCAAGCGAAGGCTAACATGAGGAAAACTGCTCAGAAAGAGGTAGCCATCTAAATGCCTAAGATTTTAATAGTTATATTGTTTTGTTGTTTTTTAATATAACAAAAAGAAGAATTCTTTTTACATCGATATTTGAAACATTTGTTGTTTACTAGTTAGAGGTTTTGATTTGATCCCCTTCAATGTAGAGGGAATTGCTTTTGGGAGGTGGAGAAGAGTCCACAATCCGCAGGCGCAATTTACAGTATGTGCTAAACCCTCTTACTTTAAATGAGACGAGCACATGTGTACAACCTTGATATATCATCTTCTAGGCAATAATTATTGATTTTTGCAGCACTGAATATGAAATTTTGGTTCTTGATTAAACTGAGGTGCTATTATGTCATATAAAGACTTTTTTTTATTTATACATCAGGACAAAGGCGGGAATGACATCTGCCGCTGAAAGCATCACAGATAGCCTTCGCCGTACTCGTCAATTAATGGTTCAGGTGAGTATTTTTTATTGTTCCAAGCTGGTCATCTTGTGCTCTTTTATTGATTGTGTTGGTTTTTTGGTACAACGAACACATCATATTTCTCACAGTTCTTGTATCTCTTTTACAGGAGGTTGAAAGAAGTGGAAGCACGCTTATGGCACTTGGTGAGTTCTTCTGACTACTGTTGATTCTTGTATTCTGTTGCAATGTCTATTGTTGTTGTTTACAACTTTGGATGCTGTAATACATGTCCAATTTTTGTTGTTTAAACGGCTTCTCTTTCACTTATGTGGTCCCCTTTATGAGTATGAAAGAGTCACTTCCTTGAGATTGCTTAGCCCAAGTGCCAATTTGCAGTATCTAGAGTATGGGGTTCATGTGATGTGTCGTACGTCACATGACCAGTCAAATGGGGAGCCTCCTAGAATTATATCCACCCTCAGTCACATATGAGTTCACTTTTTCGCACTTCAACAACCTGATCCCTCACTTTTCCCTCTTGCTGATCCCTCTCTTCCAACTCTTTATGGTTTTGCCATATTAACACATTTAGTCCATCTTTCTCTTCTCTCTATCCAATATAAGGTCCACTTCCTACTTTATAGTTCTGAAACTCAATCTCTGACTCTTGACGCGTACAAATACACTTTTGGGTTATGAAGTGCTTTATAAGAAAAGGTTTGCCTTCAACATCAAATTCTAACTAAGATATCTGGAGAGAAAAACGGATATCCAGATCTTGCATGAGCCAAGGTGAGCCAATTATTGAGTAATTATCACAATCTTGTTGGTTTTGCATAAACTGTACAAGTACAACTATATGCAATTTTACCAGAGGGAGAGAGCGAAGGAGTTTTTGTCATTTATTTTCTTTATGCACTTTACATAATGACTTTTCTGAAGAAAAAAACTCTTATATTTCTATGCATGAACATAAAAAATTGGATTGTTCTAGCGAGGAGCATATATTCAATCTGTTACTTTATGTCCCCTAGCAGGCTAAGGAGTTTCAAATTTCTGTTTATGGATGTATACTCTAGCATAGTTGCGAAAGGCGTACCTAGGCGCAAGGCAAGGCGAGGCGCAGCTGTTGGGCTTTTTTTCATGTAAATCGCAGCCAAGGCACGCTTTTTTCTTGAGGCGCATGAGGCGCACACCTCTCTCAAACCATCTAAACCCCATCTCAGCCCTTGGTTAAAAAAAAATAAATCTGGACCCTTGATTGAAAAAAAAGAAAAAGTTTGAATTAAAACAGAAGATTAACTGCTGTGAGTCCTCCTTCTCCAAGACTATCTACCTCCAGATAAGTATTCCTTCTCTTCTTCTTCTTTCACCTTTTTTCCCCCCCTGTTTCTGACTTTGTGCTTCTATTCCCCACTACCCCTCCCCTGTTTCTTTTTATTTTTAAACCCTCCTCTGTTTCTGCTCTGTTTCTGGTTTGATGTTGCGGCTGTTTTGTTTTTCTTTTTCTCTGAACTGCCTCTGACTGCTGCTGTTGTTACTCCCTTGTTTTTTTTTGATTTTTCCCCCTCCTCTGTTTCTGCTTTGCTGTTGCTACTGGGTTTGAACTTGAGTCACTTGACAACTTAAGTATTTATGTATTTGCTATTTTGCTAGAAGTTCTATTTATGTGGTTGCTAACACTTAGGACAAATATATAGGTTTTATATATATTTATGTCATTGGTTGTATTGTTTATAATTTTGTATGTATATATAATATTTTTAATTTTTTGTAACTATGTGTGCCTCACTTCGATAAGTCTTGCGCCTTGCACCTCGCGCCTAGGCCCAAAGACCTTTGCACCTCGCTGCGCCTCGTGCCTAGGCCCAAAGATCTTTGCACCTCGCTGCGCCTTTCGCCTTTCACAACTATGTACTATAGTTTTTCATGGTTTGGTTGTTGTCAAAGTCGTATGACTATTTTAAATCTGTTGAGTTTTGGCGTGTTAATAGATTTTGGGGGCCAACTTCATATTTTTGTAACTGTTGTGATATACTCCGTCGGTTTCAGGTTGAATGTCGAAAATCTTATATGATCAGATGAATAATACTCCGTATTGTAAACTGTAATATTGTGATATTACTACGAAAAAACGTATGTAGTTGGTTATGAACATATTTCAAAGTACAAAGAGTTTTCGATTTTGAAAATGGTCAATTTGACGCAAAAGTCAATAGTTTATGGGACATTTATCCTAGAAGGAAAGAGTGGATTTTGATGTTCTTTTCTTCTTTCTGTGTTAAATATTTTGGGGATTCAGGTGCTGGATGACAATGATATCAGTGACTATACGATTGGAACATAACTCAATGTCTCCTTTCTTTCTTAATCCGTTGGGGTGAGTTTGATACCAGGGACATTTGTGGATTGGGTTTGATATTAGGGACTTAGAGCCTGCAGTTCAGAGAAATCAACTGGCTGAGGTGTTCTCTTCATGTAAAGTTGTACTCAGATGGAAGTTAAGAATTTTGCTAATTGACATGATTTGTGTAAGAGAGCATGTAACTCAGGTGTTCTTTTTTCCATGGTGAGAGGAGAATAGTTCCTCCACTTTTCAGTAGTGCTGAGTTCTGAGTGCTTGATGGCTTGCTAGGATGTTAGCAGAGTGAAGAAGTAGGACTTCCTTGGCAGGGAAGTAGACAAATGCGAAGTGTTCTAGAAAGACTACCACTACTCTCATTTTTTGTAACACTGTAAACGCGCGCACAAGTCGCACAATAAGAATAAGACCAGTAGTGCTAGTTCAGTTTGTGTTTTACACTTTTACACGAGTACCCTTCAATCAACTCGCTTTTGGGGCTTTCATCGAATGTGCCGTCTGATTTTGAGTTTTCTTATATGCTCCATCTACTTTCGGTTTAGCCTCTTTTCTGGTGCTTATATCATGAAACCTTGTAGTTACCTATAACTCTTTCGACAATGAAACGTGGCTAAAAAAATTATAACCTATTATCATTTTACTTTAGTAATATGCTCGTATATGGTCCAAGGTAATGTGCTACTGATGTGTGAAATATATGATATTGTAGATGAATCAGCTGGAGTATTAAGGAAGGCTGAAACTGAATACAAGGGACATGGGTCACTGCTTATGCGAACTCGAAATCTACTCTCCACAATGCAGCGCCAAGATGTACTTGACAGGTTCAAACATATCTTTAAAAAATTTAATTTGTCACCCAAGTCTTTTCAAATGCACATCTGACGAAATTTTTTAATATTCTGCAGGGTGATACTTGTACTTGGATTTTTCTTTTTCTCATTGGCTGTTCTTTATGTCGTTTCAAAGCGTGTTGGGATACTCAAGATGCAGAGGACAGTTACTGCTGCCATAAAAGCTGGTATGGCTGGTAAGGCAGGTCTTGGAGTCGGACCGGGAGGAGTTGATCAAGTACATCAAAATGCAGTTCCCGGGGTGGAAGTAGCATTAGAACAACCAATGCATGACGAACTTTGACATTTTAATTAATATGATATACATTTTAGTCTATTAGTAACCTTTGTATGTGCTAGAAATCAATCTAACTCACAGTGTTATGCCAAGAGCCAAAAATTCACAGGTAGCTCAATTGAGTTCAATGAATAAATAGTGTTATGCCAAGAGCCAAAATTTTTTCTGGGTTTTGGTGTTGAGTACGTAGCCTGCATTTTGGCCCTTTTTCTGAACTGCTACACAGTCGCACTTGCTGCTATCAATCAAATATTCTGCTGTGTCTGGACCTCTTAATGCTCCGTTCTTCTTTTGCTTCCTAAACAAATATTTTCCAATGTAGAAAAAAGATGAGAACCAAAAATGATGTTAAAAGATAGTACTCCCTCCTTTCTTAAATATAAGTCGTTTTAATTTTTTTACACATGTAATTTTATATGAACTCTTTTACATGTTAAATATTTTATTTTAGTCAGTTTTTATTCATATTAATCCTTATTTAAAATATTTTTAATTGTTAACTTTTTTAAAAACTAAAAATATTTAACATATTAAAAATTCACCTAAAATACGTGTAGAAAAGTTAAATTGACTTGTATTTAAAAGAGGGTGTCTCATGTTAGAGAAGAAGATAACACAGGTGATTACGGTTATAACAAGGTCTTGAAAAGGATTTTATAGCCACAGAATTAGAGATTATGCAAGGTAGAATAGTGTGGATTCGTTTATGATAAATCATTGCAATTGGGAAAGTGATGTAAATTGTGAACCAATGATTGTGCCTTCTCGGTGCTAAAATGAACCAAGTTTGCATTGTCTAAACTTGTAAACTTCATACTTCTTACTGAATCGTGAATACATCAGACAGTTTCTAATATACACTTGTGTATAGATGCATAATATGCAGTACAATATTGAAACAAAATTAAGGGAAAAACCTAAAATAATGTAGTTCATGTCAACACTAAAAGCATCAGTCTTTCCAGAAAAATAAAAATGTGATATTTAGTCTTCTTGTCATGAACATTGCCTAATTATCTATAACCCCTTATAAATGTAATATTTTGTGCCTTCTTATTGATGACAAATCTTTGATAAATGTATGAAATTTCATATTGTCTTTCCTGCCTTTTTCTTTTTAGGTCTCAAGCATAGCCAAAATTCTGTGCTTTTGATGATAAAGAAGTGCAATAAAATGTGAATAATATGAGAAATTTTATCTCCAAAACTTACCCCAGAATAGTGCTGGATAGACTCCGGCGCTGTCCAATGATAAGGAGATCAATTCGATGCTCAGAACATTGAGAGAGAATAACATTAGCTCTGTCCTTGCCATCCATTTCCACCACCTCTGTCACCACCTTAATCTTTGGCTGTACTTTCTCACATGTTTGCTTCATTGTCTCAAGAAAACTCAAGTCTACCCCACCACCGCCAGCCGCCACATTTTCAAGCATGGACGTACCATTTTGGTTAAAAGGTACTGGCTTCTTAAAGAAAGTAAATGTGTTTCTCCAGAAATTATTGTTCTCGACGTGGAGGAGGATCAAAGTATCATTCTCAAGGATTGCATGGGAGAGTGCATATTGAAGGGCAGCTGCTGATTCACGAGTTGCATCGGCTATCACCATCACTTTTCGTGTGGGGGCGGGTTTCCCACCTTCCATGGCCCGTTACAACCATCAAACGCTTGCCACCGCTAGCGCTGCCACCACCGCCTCTGTGCACCACCAGCTAATAATAGCAAGCAAGTGTGTTGGGAAATGGAAGGGTGTAAAACATATTTGATGATATTCAAGGTGATCATATTTTAGGATCTTTGTGTTTGTCAAAGGGGATATCATCGAAGGGTTGGCTTTCATTTTGTGATTCCCAACTCACAAGTTGATGCTTTTTCTTGCAGTGTGCTAATTTGGCGGGTTTGTTTATTTTTAGGGCTATTATAACAGGACCTGGTCAATGCCACCCTGTTTAGAAATTGAGGGCTGTTGTTGCTTCTCCATATAAGCTCTGAAATCTTGTTTGATTAAAAATGAATTATATGATTTTACAACCGATTAAAAATTACTCAACAATGAAGTAATTAACTTTTGCCATTTCATTCTCTAATCTTCAGTTTTCACTCCATAGATTTAGTTCTAAACGATTAAATAGTCGGTGCCCCTGCTTTTTGGTTATTTAGTTGGAGTTGCTTCCTAACTGCTTTCCAACATCTTTCTACTCAAGAAACATTCGACAAAAAACGCCTAGTTCTTCGGCCTCTGAAAGAAAGGAATGAATTATCAACATAATTCTTTCCCTGAAGTCTTTGTCCATAACTCACTAGACAAGTTACACGGGTACTAGCATCTCGGTCAATCAATTGGAATCCATTTTGATTTCGAATCAATCAAGGTTTTTGGCTCGCAATAAAGCTAGGCTTTGTTTAGTATTCTAGGATTAGCTTTGCCTTTTGATGCTTTCATGATCTGAGGAGTTTAGAAACACCGTGACAAAAATTATAGTCCGATTGGCACATAGAACGAGGAAAAAAATATTCAAGTTTACAACAACGAGAATCAGATTGCCCAGCTCTGATCAATCTAGCGAACTTTAACACCATTCTGGCTTATCAATGCCAGAATTGGGCAGTTAAAAAACTGACGACAGTTGTACAACCTTCAACTCCCATCTGTTTCTTATACAATAACTTGTCATCCAATCCTTTGACCAAGCTTTGTGGTTCAGGTATAATATTATGGCAGTCATACCATACTAAAAAGCAGAATGACACTTTATCACCACGTTAATTCATTGCCATGCTCCATAATACCCATTATCTAAGTTATTCATACGTTTGGAAAAAAGAAAAAAAACTGGTATTTAATTACTTACGGTTAGCTTGATTTGAATTTGAGTAGAAGACAACAACAGTGCTATACTCTGATGGAAATTTTATTCTTAGGAAACTTGAATTCTAAATCTACACTAAGAACACTTATAACAAAGTCAAGATAGTGATAGCTTAAGAATTTTGTCATGCCATGGCCTCTAAATTAATTTTACCACTTCTTTCAATCTATGAAGCCAGTACAGCTTCAGTATTCTCCATTATAGTCCAAACAGATTGGCAAAATTTGCAAAAAGATTTTTTTGCAACAAACGAAGATGGGCGTAGAAATACAGGGTGGGTTCGGATCCCTCTAATGAATGCTAAAGTCATCAGCTATTGTTTTGTGCAACAAAGAGCTTAAATGGACCAAGGAAGCATGTTGAAACGACAAAACTTTATTCTATTTGATATTGGAATATGATCAATGACATCCATGTCCAGTGAACCCCCCTCTAAAGTTTATATTAGCTCCAATATACCTTCATTCCCTACCATTACCACTAGTTTAGAGACATTCTAAACCTTTAGCTCAGATCAGATATTCCTAAATAAGTCCACTTTATGCATCTCTATATCTTGATAAAAAGCAGCATCTTCTTTGCAGACCTCAATCCCCATTTCCATGTGCATCAAGTCTAACACATTGCAGATGCCACAAAAGTTGGGATGTGAACTATCTCCTGCAATAAATACATTCCCGCTGTTGTTTACTTCAATCCAACTACAACCAGGTTGCTTCTTCACTCCCTTTTCTCTCATCCGAAACCACATCTTTTCAGCCTGTTTTCTCCTTCCGATACCCAAGTACATTTCTGCCAAAATCATATACACGCCAGAATTCGAAGGTTCTAGTTCTAGAACCCTCTCACCTGAAATTTCAGCCACCTCTAGATTCTTGTGAATCCTACATGCTCCAAGTAAGGCTCCCCAAACACTTGCTGGAATTTCAACTCCATCACCTCTCATTTGTTCCAAAATGCTCAACGCCTCTTTTATAAGTCCATATTTACCCAATAAATCAACAATACAGGTATAATGCTCATCTGTTGGCAGTATGTGGCACTCATGTTTCATAAAATTGAAGTAGTACTTCCCCTCATCTACCAAACCTGCATGGCTACAAGCAGAAAGTACACCTACAAAGGTTATCTGATTAGGCTTTACTTCTGTTTTTATCATCAGTTTAAACATTTGTAGAGCCTCTTTACCATGGCCATGGCATGCTAATCCACATATTATAGAATTCCAAGAAATAATATCGCGTTTGGGCATATAAGAGAACTCCAGCGAGGCAGAATCCATGTTTCCACATCTAGCATACATGGTAATTAATGCATTACAAGCTGGAACCAGACATTCTATTCCTGTCTTAATTACTTGTGCATGAGTCTGTTTGCCCAGCTCCAATGATGGCAAGTTGGAACATATAGTGAGAACACTAGTAAATGTAGCTTCATCGAGAGAAATATCTCCTTTCTGCATTCTCATAAATAATTTCAAGCCGTCTTCACCAAGATCATTTTCACCTAATCCAAATATTGTAGCATTCCACACAGTTGTGTCACGAGTTGGCATCAAGTAAAATAGTTTCACAGCATTCCCAACCTCACCTCTATCAAAGTAACCTATAATCATATTCGTTTGTGACACAATGTCTTGAAACGGATTTTTCTCTAGAATCGCATGAGCCTCTTTCACAAGCCCATTCCTTACTAATCCTAAGACAATTGAATTCCATGACCTCTGACACTTTTCTGGCATCTCATTGAATAGCCTCAAAGCATCATGAATCCGACCATTACTTAGCAATCCATTTATCATTTCATTCCAAGATTTCCAGTCTCTCTCGGGCATTTTGTGAAACAAAACCTCAGCAATTCGAACATAACCGAATTTTATATACCCCTCTATTATTGTATTCCAAGATTGAATATCTTTAACTGGCATGTCGTCAAAACACTGCCGAGCTTCACCAATCTGTCCTGTACTTACAAGTCCAGCCATTATAATAGTCCACGACGCAACATCTTTTATACCCATTCGACTAAACAACTCTTCAGCCAAGTCCAATTCTTCAATATTCACTAAACCAGAAATCACCAAATTCCAAGAAATCACATTCCTCACAGGCATCCTATCAAACACCCAAAGAGCTTCAACCATAAACCCGTTACGAACATATCCCGAAATCATCGAATTCGAAGTCACAACATCTTTATAAGGCATAGTATTAAACACCTTCCTCGCCCCAGTAACATCCCCAACTTGCATTAACCCTGCAATCATCGTGTTATACGAAAAAATATCCCGGTCAGGCATTTCATCATACAACTGCACCGCATTCTCGAAATACCCATTTTGAAAGTACCCACGAATCATAGCATTCCAAGTCACCACATTTTTGCGAGGCATTTCGTCAAACAGCTTCTGGGCTTCGTCGACAAAGCCATCTTTCATGTAATGGGATATTCTGGCGTTTACAGGCTTCAAATCGGGAACCTTGAATGAAGTGTAGGTTCTGAAGCATGGCGATGAAGACGGAAAATGTTTGAGTTTCAGTGATTTTATGGGACGAAAAATGAACAACATGCTCCATTACCAGTAAAGTGAAGTAGTTGGTCCTCAAAAACTGAGAACCAGTGATTTAATTGTTATCGGGGATTTCAGTTATGATATAAAGAAAAATGTTTTCATTCTTATTCAAGTGGTCGTGCCGGAGTGGTTATCGGGCATGACTAGAAATCATGTGGGCTCGTCCCGCGCAGGTTCGAATCCTGCCGACCACGTTTGTTTTCGTTTTCCAACAATTAATAGACCACTAAAATTGACCCACCCCCCCCACCCCAACCCCACATTTTTTTTTATCATTCCAATTTTATATGCATAAGAGGATCACTGAAAATATTATGAATTATACAAGTATTTTTATTTTAAAATTAATTTAATAATTGTGAACAATATATTTTTAAATCTATAGAATTACTATTTACATTCATCAAAATTATGATATTATTTTATCATATTCTATACTATTATATAATCATATTTTAGTAAATATATTAATATATATGTACTCACATATATACATATGTATTATTTTTATTATAATATTATATATTAATTTAACATAAAAACTAATATTTTATTTATATTTAAATCCACTAATAAAATATTATAATGATTAATCAATACATTAGTATAAAATATTAACATATATATTATAACAATTTTTATTATATTATATAGTATTTCATATATGATATATTAATATATTGTAATATATAAAAATAATACATAATAAAGAAATATGAAATTAATGTTATTTATATATTAATAGTATATGTTATAATATATTAAAATGTGATTTATAAGATTTAATATATTATTTTTATGTACTGAGATTTTAATATTATATTATAATTATTTTACATATATGAATGTGATATATATATATATATATATATATATATATTATAAATTAATATATTATTATATAATATATTTTAATGTATAATAAACATATTATGTATTAATTAAAGAATTAACAAATGTAAATAATAAAAAATTAAAATATTATTATTTTTTATAGCATACTATATATTATGAAATCTAGTGTAAATGAGATAAATAAAAAATTTGTATACATATAAAAAATTGTATTTTATTTTATAAAGTAAAATATCTATTAAGAGAATTGTCATTGAAATAAGTGGGGAAACGAAACAAAAAACACATCTGACTACATTCGAAAAATTCCACAGCATTTTTATAAAAATAATTATCCTTATAATTTTAAAATACCATCAAAAAGATAAATTCGAATCATTTCTTAAAATATACATGTTCATTTAATTATCTCATTAGCAATTTAAAAAGATAATAGTAATTTACGTTGAATACTTTTTGGCGGAAGTGATGACTCATTTACTTACATAAATGTCATTAGTTTTACTGTAATACGAAATTTTCTACTTGTAATCGCATGTTACAATTATTAAGTTGCAGATATAAAAAATATTGAATTTAAAAATACTAATTGACATGTTTTTTTTTTTTGGATGATGATTTTTCTATTTAGTTTTTTAAAATTAGAATAGAAATATATTGACTCTACGAAGTGCGTTAAATAAAACTATTATACATTGTATAAATCAAGTTCCAACAAATAGTTATTATTATTATTTTTTTGGGTTCATAGCAAAACATATATAAGTAGATAAATTGAATGTGTTGATGTAACCAAAGTTTAAAATGAAAAGATTTTCTTTTGAATAAGAAATAGAATTCCGAAATTTCCCTATACAACAAAAATATGAATTCGCTTATACTCCTATTATATTCTGAGTTTTTAAAAACACAGAATACAAAAGAAAGGAAATCAACTTCTTAATACAAAAGGTTGTATATGATGTATTTTTTAAAACATATTAAAAAGAAAAAGATTAACAATAATATATTTTTTTTAAAAATGTTGTGACTTGTAGTCTTTTAGCAGAAAATCGTAGGCAGCCGCCGCCACCTCCTGTTCTCTGGTGGAGTTTCACAAATCAAAATCCATATTTTCTCCTTCCTCTGTGTTACTTTCCACACAATCATTTCATCAATGGCTTCCTCCGCTATTGCTTCAAGCTCCACACCTTTCATCAATCAGGTAAATTTCCCTATCATCTTCCCATCTCTTTTGTTTAATTTTGTTTCCTCAAAAAAGGACTCATCTTTAACACCCTTGATTTGTTGTTGCTGGTCAGAAAGATGTGGGTCTATCTGCTTTCACTCCAAAATCCCCATTTTGTGTTCCGAATCCCAAGAAAAACATTTCCCGGAAAGTTGTTTCGGTTATGGCGCCACAGCAATCCGAACGCAAGCCGTCCACCACTGGCTCGGTTGGTTTTTTTGTTATTTTGCTATGAAATTTGATGTTTTTGCAATTTTGGGTATGAGGTTTTGGTGTGATTTAGTTCTGGGTTTTTTGATTGATTTTGTTTAGGTCAAGACTGGTATGACTATGACAGAGAAGATATTGGCTAGGGCTTCTGAGAAACCCCAATTGAGTCCTGGTGAAAATGTTTGGGTCAATGTTGATATTTTGATGACCCATGATGTTTGTGGACCTGGCTCTATTGGAATTTTCAAGAGAGAGTTTGGTCAGGCTGCTAAGGTAAACGGACTCTGTTATCGGTTACAATAACATACTTCTACTCTTCAATTTATTGATTTTGTGTTCTGTTGGTCCTATATGTGGTGTGTGAAGTTAAGCATTTATGTTTTGGTATATATATGTATATAGGTATAATGAGTATATTCTCACATTAACGGCTTCACCTAAGTGCAGGTCTATCAAACTGCTGTTTTGAAATGTTTTAACTAAAAAGTTTCTAGAAAAATCTATTCGAGTGGTTCACTGTTCTGATTTATGCAAAGAATCGAAAGCCATCCAGAATTTAGTAATCTAGTTTGATCAAGGAACTTACTTTACTATCCCTAATTATTGTTATTCACTTACTAATCACCTAGATATTAGGGGTAATTAAAGACAAACTAATTTTCTAGAAGTTTTTATATAAACGCAGATTCGGTAATCAGATCTTTTAGACAATCCAAACCTTTTCCAAGTCTTGGACTTGAAGATGATTCAACCTAAATAACAACAAAAGAATTAAGTTATTGATTACTTTGTTTTGTAATTGCATGATGTTACTAGTATGCTATGAACTGTTAAATTCATTTCTACTGTGGGGCTTGACGTAACAATCAGCAAGCCAGTAAAGCTTCTTTTGAACGGTAGTATTCAAGAATTAGGTTGTACTGAGTTGTTTTTGTTTATAATTTTTTTTCTTGTGAGACTCAGTCTCACTTTTGATAATCGGTGATTCCTATTTTTCAACATTGCAGGTCTGGGACCGTGAAAAGCTCGTTATTATACCTGATCACTACATATTCACAAGTGATGAACGAGCAAATCGAAATGTTGATATTTTGAGGGATTTCTGCACCGAGCAAAATATTAAGTATTTCTATGATATTAAAGATCTTGGCAATTTTAAGGTACAATTCCATTTTTTAATGAAGGCGACTCCTAATATATTTCTCTCTATGGATACAATCCATGTTTCCATATCGATGATATTGGATGTTTAAGTTAATGTATGGTTTTCACAGGCTAACCCAGATTATAAAGGTGTTTGCCATATAGCTCTTGCTCAAGAAGGTCATTGTAGACCTGGGGAGGTGTGCTTTTATATTGTTTTCACAATATATTACAAGTGATACACATTGACACATGCTTGTATGTGGGAGTAATTGCTTCTTTTGCGTTCAGGTCCTGTTAGGTACTGATTCACACACATGCACTGCTGGAGCATTTGGCCAGTTTGCAACAGGCATTGGCAACACCGATGCTGGTTTTGTACTGGGCACAGGAAAGCTTTTGCTTAAGGTTTGTGAATGAGATATTTGTTTCACCATATTAGTCTGCTGTTGATTCATGTCTATATTACTCTTGGGGTACTTTATTTTGATTATTATTTTTTTTAAATCTTACTATGAGTTGGGTTGTCAACATTTGTGATTATTTTGTTGGGCATTTGTTGTGAACTTTCGTCTTAATTTTTTGGCATCTTCTGTTTTAGATGATTATGCTTTGAAAATTTGATATTTCACTGCTTGAACATTGCTTTGAATGTCATCTGATTCTTTATCCTTGCTACTTATTTTGCACAAGATGATTGTGAGCTGGCTACTATGGTCATATGCATGTTTAACGTATACTACAAAGCAGTGATTCTTCTATATAGTGAATCCCAACTCACCAATATAGAGTTTGTCAGAGCACAAATCTCGAGCAACAGGAGCAGTGAAATAATAACCACCTTGTGCCTGAGTCTCATCATTTTTCTTACACTTAAATAAAAATTCTTGAAATAAGCTTGTGAGGTGATGTAGGACGAGTCCGAAGAGCCCGCTCAACTTGGTTGGATCAATATTTTTTTTGGCTAAATAGGATTTATAATAGTAGTAAACCCAAATACTAGATAATATTAGATCATTCTAGAATTGTTTATTTGTTGAGGTCATTATTAATGATTAGGATTCTATTTTCTTATTTAATTAGGAGTGTCTTGGTCACTAAGTTTTAGGTTTTGAGTCAACTATATAAAGGGATGTAATCTTTATTTTTATCATCTATGAATTAATACAATAACATTATTATTGAAGCTTTGTGCTTGTGTCTCTCGTTCTCCATCTTCTCCCAAATTCTTAAATCTCAATCCTAACCCTACCCGGTCCCCACTTACACTTAAATAAAAATTCTTGAAATAAGCTTGTGGGGTCTGTGCACCTGACTGAAATAATTATTGTCAGGCCTTTATACAGCCATAAGAATCTATTAATCTTTGTTTTTGAAATGGTAATGCATTGATTAGCCAAGAAGGAGAGCAAGAGAAGCTACCATAAGAATGTAGATGCCAAACTTGTTTTTCAAGTAGATTTTGTTATTGAATTCAACATGTTAAGCATTGATTGCAACTCATTTATTAGTGAGATTTGTTGAGAAATGTAATTACCAGAGATAGTCACACTCATGAACAATAGATATGCGAGATAAGTGATCAAAAGCCTAATATTAAAATCGATTTTACCCACCCTTGTGCCTTCTCATAAAAGAATATGATGTCTCTCCCAAATTGCGTATCTAAATGATTCCTTAATTTTTTCTGTTGACTTCCATAAGCAACAGAAATCTCAGGATTAGCATTCCACCACTTAATTGTGGACTTTATCTTCTCTGCTTCTTATGATTTTATGTAAATTAGTGATGGTTGTTCCTGGAAACTTCTGAGCTACTTGATTGTTTAAGCGAGTCATGCGATTACGATCTTTATTCTTGTAAAGTGTCGCCCTCTCTCTCTCTCTTTCTGATCATTCACCTGATTTCCATGCATCTCCAAATTGCAGGTGCCTCCAACTTTGAGATTTGTGATGGATGGTGAAATGCCGGACTATTTGCTTGCCAAGGATTTGATCTTACAAGTATGTTTTACCATGTACTTGGATATATTTTTGGTGTCTTGTGAGTTTGCAACACAAAATCATTTGTGTAAAATGATAAGTTGAATACACTTTTTCCCTCTTCCCAGCATTTGGTGGATCAATGAAACTTTCAGTTTGTTCAGTAATAATTACCTGGTATTTGTTAGGTAATAATGGTATATTTTAATGCTCGCTGAAAATGATTTCTTGTTGTAGATTATTGGTGAGATATCGGTGTCTGGGGCAACATACAAGTCAATGGAGTTTGTTGGCTCTACCGTAGAAAGTTTAACTGTAAGTTGTGAAACATACTTGTTGTCTTAGTATGGAAAATTATGCAGTGTGTAAATAAATGTCGATCAATTTGTGCTGTTGACTCATGTTTTGATCATTTTACTCCTCTGTCGGAAAGATGGAAGAGAGGATGACATTATGCAACATGGTTGTTGAAGCTGGTGGAAAAAATGGTGTTCTTCCAGCTGATGCTACAACTTTCAAGTACCTTGAGGTTAGTATGCCATCTGATTGTATCAGCGCTTCTGCGTTGTTGATTTAGTGAAGTGTGCAGCACACTGTTCACAATTTTTTTTTGAATATTTCTCCCTCATATTTGTGCAGGACAAAACAACCCTACCCTATGAGCCAGTTTATAGTGATGGGCAAGCAAAGTATGGGTTGAATCTTTTTTTCATATTAAACCCCAGTTTTATATTGCTTATTATTTCTTACCTTGCTTTATGTAAGCATACGGGATACCAAATCATAGTACTTTCCCTGTCCCAAAAAAATTGTAACACGTTCATTTTCTGGATGTCCTGATTTAATTAAGCATTTCTATTTTCGATAAACTTTTAAAGTTTGAATTACAGAACTGTCCTTACGTTTCTCTATTCACAATAATCCCGGGCTACTGTAAATAGTAGTTGTCCAACAAACTATCCTTGCGTTTCTATTTTCTGCTTTCTACTGTGTCAAAATCCAGAATACGGAGTGAGATTTAGCTCTTTGTTTTCTGCATCAGACGTTATACTTATTAAATTTTCTGTCTTGAAGGTTTCTGTCGGAGTACAGATTTGATATCTCAAAGCTGGAGCCTTTGGTGGCGAAGGTCAGTTGTGATTGTTAGTTTAGATATCTTCTTGGGTCTCGTATAGAATCATAAAAGGAAGGGAAATGCTTTGCAACTTCAAGCCTTTGAGACAAACATTTTTCTTTCTTTCTACTTTTTCATCTTTACTAGTAAATGTAAAGTTCTCTATTTATTTTTTTCCCCTTCTAAAAGGGAGAATCTTCTCATGTTTAGCAAAACTTGATTCCCCAATACAACTATAGAAATTTTAGATTTACTTCATACATGTTTGTAGATTTATTGCTTGATACCGTGGATATGTTGCAGCCTCATTCTCCTGATAAGCGTGCACTAGCAAGAGAGTGCAAGGATGTGAAAATTGACAGGGTATATATTGGATCTTGTACTGGTGGAAAAACCGAGGATTTTCTAGCTGCAGCCAAAGTTTTTCTAGCTTCAGTAAGACATAAAATATTGTTTTGCTTACTTGAACTAATTTTTCAGTACTCGTGATTGCTATTAAGCATAAGTAGCATTTCTCACTTATCAGGATTATTTTAGTGTAGCAGTTCTCAGCAGGTATGGGTGATACATCTTAATGCAGATATTGTATGATGTAGCAGGATAAACATTATTTTGGACAGATTTTCTGCATTGTATTCAATCTCGCACACTTTGAGCATATGATAAAGAATATTGTAAGATGTTGCATCATGCATGTTACTTGCGATACTAATCCTGAATATTTCACTTTTTGATACTTCACCAAAATTATTTTGAAACATTTGGGAAGCCATATGTTTAGCATGTGTGACTTGTTCTTAAGGTGTATTTGTCAACTCCGTGTTTGACATCTCATGACTCATTACTCTCCTACTGTTTGGCAGATAACTTAATTAATGATAGAGCTACATCTCTGATGTATATTTTATACATAACATAGGGCTTGGGCTGAAAATAATTTATGTAGGCATGTTGTTAATGTTCTCGCTTTTTTGATGTTTAAAAGTTAATTTCATCATTGTGCAGGGGAAAAAGGTGAAAGTTCCCACCTTTTTGGTGCCTGCTACCCAAAAGGTTTGTTAGTTTTGGCATATAAATTCGTTTAGTTATTTTTGTACAAATCAGGATAATGTATTGAAATGGATACTGAGATATATATATGTTCTTTTATTCAATAATTACAGGTCTGGATGGATTTATATAGCCTCCCCGTTCCAGGGTCTGGTGGAAAGACCTGTTCTCAGATATTTGAAGAAGCAGGTTGTGACACACCTACAAGTCCTAGTTGTGGTGCTTGTTTGGGTGGTCCAAAAGACACTTATGCACGCATGAACGAAGCACAGGCAAGTTGCACCTAGTTCTTGTATACTGAACTTAACATGTGACTGCTATGTTATTGGAAGATGTTAATTTTTTTTTTGGGGGGAGTCTTTACGTGGTTTTTTAATATTTTATCTTTTTTAAGGAGTTATTGACTACTTGTATGGACCTTAGGGATGTCATTGTTTGCTACTCAAAATATTTGCTGGTCAAAATATTAAATATGTAAATACTCTTGCCTTCTCCTTGCGTGGATCGATTGCCTTCTCCTTATGTGGATCCTCAAAATGTTTCATTTCTGTGAGCTTTGTTGAACCGGCAAAAGGCTTTATTTGCCAACACAAATATTGAGCTTGTTGTCTTGTCAATGTTGGCTATCTATTGATGTTTAAGTTCTCGCTTACAAGATGAATGCTCCATCCCAGAAAGGATGAGTGAAGACACAAGTTTTTGCCCCTAAATGAACTAGTGAAGTACATCATACAATAGTAAGTGGACTATTATGCCCATCGGAGGACCCACAAAGCCTCACTTTTCAAACCCACAAAGCCTCACTTTTCAAAAGTATACGGAACCCATTTGAAATAATATAATGGGAATTTCACTTCTCAAAAGTTGTTTACCTTAAAGTGTGCAAATTGTACTTAAATTCTTTTTTGGGACGGAGGGAGCACTTGTTTTACCGAACAAATGATGTGATACCTTCAGCATTTATGGCTATTATTTGTTATTATCCAGAGGACTTCGAGACGTGTTGGAGCACTGCATTCGTAACAAACTTTGGTGTCCTATTGATAATATGCATTCTCATTGACGGGTTTTTTTTACTAGTGTCAGAAGGGATATTACCTCTTAGTTGATACTAAGTTGCATAACATTTGCTTTGCACGTTTGTGGTTGCGATAATGCTTGATTTTTTCCACTGGCTGATAATTGCAGGTTTGCGTCTCCACCACAAATAGGAATTTCCCTGGTCGCATGGGACACAAAGAAGGGCAGATCTACTTGGCGTCACCTTATACAGCTGCAGCATCAGCTTTGACCGGCTTTGTCACTGATCCAAGAGAGTTCCTGTAGTAGGCTCGTTACATTTCAAGAACTTGATCTGTGGAGCTGGAGCATCACGTTTTCGTTTTCGTAGCATGTTGTTGTGACACTACGGACGAAACTAGATTAGTTTAGTCACTCTTTTGCGGGTTATGAAGTCATGGAAGAGAAAATATGAGCCATTGTATCAACCACTAGTATCTAAAAGAAAACTAAGGAATTGGTTTGAAGCTTTTGTTTTGTACGTCTTCCTAGGAGTATGAGCAGAACTTTTTTGTTATGGATGTTTGGCATTAATCTGTATTTGCATAAATATATCTTGTAAGAAAAAATAAAATAAAATACTATAAAATAAAAAGTGCTATTTTTTTATCCATTACACGGCGTGTTTAGGAGCTTGATTTTGTTTTAGCAATTGTCTTTTGTCAAGAAAATGCTTGTGCTGTTGGAAATAGATTACTTTCCTGAGTTAAAGAAATGGTAAAACAGTGAACATGGAAGTGATAAAGACCTGTAAGTAATAATAGAAATCATTTTTATGAGGAACCAGAATTGCCATGATATTCAATTGCAGTGGTTTATTATATCCTGATTCCTGAATGTGGATCAGTTCTTTTACTGTAGTAAAATTAAAGATATATTATAGTTCACACAAAATATGTTTGTGAAATCTTATAATTCAATTAAAATATGTTTGTGAAATCTTATAATTTAAAATTGAAGTGAACTTCTTTTTACTTTCAAAACTTTGGAACTGAAATAAAGAATATTCTTAGATGCAAAATTTTAAATTTATATTATTATAAAATTTTAGGATTTGTAAATAGTATTATATTAAAAGAGGAATTTATATCTAATTTTAGAATTGACAAAATATTTAGTTGTAGATGTTTTTTGTATGGAGACCACTTAGAAAATGAACACATCCAAAGTTGAGTGTTCACTATCTATGGAACTATCTGCAGCTGTAAAGCCTTTTAATTCCCAGGAATATCACTTCAAAAAATTACAGGCGGTAAAGAGGAATACTGTAGCTTTGGTGTGATTGTTGACAACTATCACACAATGTAGGTTGTGTATGGTTAATGTATTTACTTCATCTGTTTCATAAAAACTAACTGTGACATAAGTTAATTTTTTTATACGTTAAATATTTTATTTAATTTTAAAAAACTTAATAATAAAAATTATTTTAATTTTTACTAAAATAAAATATTTAATATATAAAAAAGTTCACCTTCCCAGTAGAAAAATCAAACTATAATTAGTTATTATGATCTACATACACTAATATGCTAACAGTATGGGTGTTTTGGTCGGTTGGCTTTGGTAGTGAGAATTTTTAGGGGAGTCGTTACTCTATGGAGTTTGTGTTATTTCTTGTTTTTTTAGTCTATTTCTTTTGGACAATCTTACCTTGTATTTTGTGGTGAATTTTCTATCGTCAAAAATTTACTGCCGATTAAAAAAAAGAGAAATAAACAAAAAAGAGGAATAGTGTTGCCACAAATTGCACTGTCAAAATGTTCACCTACTTCTCTGTCCTTGGTCATTTTAGGCGAATTCAAATTTTCGGTCCTATTTTCTGTACTATCGCTTGTCCCATTTTATGAATAATAATAAATTAGAAAGGGTACTTTTGAAACTTCAGTAAACTTCTTGGTATTATTTCCTTGGATTCCGGAGAAGAGAAGCCTGTGCTTGTTTCAATGTTATTTGGCGGTCCTCGTATTATCCTTAATTTGAAAGTGTTAAACGAGATAAATGTGTTTATTTTATTCTATTATTTTATATGATCATCTAATAAATTATTTAAATATTTAAATAAATTAAATATATTTATTTAATATTATGATACTACATGCAACAAATAGTTTTAGTTATCACATTATACGGTCTTTATTTATGTTGACACAACATAAATAAAAACCGTATAATGTGATAACTAAAACTGTCCGTTGCGTGTAATATCATAATATTAAATAAATATATTTGATTTATTTTGATATTTAAATAATTTATTAGATGATCATATAAAATGATAGAATAAAATAATACACAGGCTTCTCTTCTCCGGAATCCAAGGAAATAATACCAAGTTTACTGAAGTTTCAAAAGTACCCTTTCTAATTTATTTTCAATATTAATATAGTAACAATTAATGACCGGATACAATAATTCTACAATATTTACGGAGAATATATTTACTTTGGGCGGCGGCGAAGGGTACCAATTGTACTACTCTCTCTCTCTCTCTCTCTCTCCTCTTTATATAAGTTTTTTAGGTTATATTTTTTTTATGTTTTATCATATAAGTTATTTATATTTTTAAAGAGAATTTAATAAATTATTTTTAAAAATATCTCTAATTAAATATGATAAAAATTAATCATTTAATAGAGAGAAAATAAATAATTACTCTTATGCATTGAAAAAATACAAAATTATTTTTGACATTTCATACAAAATTAATATAATAATTAATAATTTTTTAATATTTATGAACTGTAAAAAGATTTATGTCAAAAGAATCTGACATGGACTCCAAATGGTACAATCTCATTCTATGGGAAAAGGTAGTCAGTAATTATATCATTTTCTTTTTTGGTAATAATGGTGTTCAGTAGATGAATATCACCTTTTCATTTTTCTTTTTAAACCAAATATTGTTGATCACGGAAATTAATACTGCAATTCTATTCTCATATTTTCTTTATCCTTGGGGAAGAGCGATGGTGGCTCAACTTTATGTTTATTAATTTCTACTAGTTAGTCGACCTTGCGCAACATATATTTTTTAAAATTATTGAGTTTATAATGTGTATTATTTTTAAATTTTTAATAATTTTTATTATATTAAATATGGGATCAATAGTTCATATAGCTGTGTATTTTTTTTTTTACATTTTTAAGTTGGCCTAATACTAAATATATTTTACATTTTATAATCAATATAATTTAATTAATCTAAATTACTTAAATTTTTTTTGTAATTTTATCGTGGTGCTCTATTTTTTGTCATATAAGTTGTTGTAGATTTTATTTATTTTATTTTTTAATTATTGATTATCTTGTTAGTTTCTAAAGAATTTTATTCTTTTTTGATGTGATACTTTAATTTCGAGAGATTTACATAATTTTTTAAATATTATATATATATATATATATAATAATAATAATAATTATTATTATTGGTTGACTTTTCATTATGATAAATCAAAATTCTGATAGAATTTATTTAATTTCGATAATTAGAGATAGATTCAGATTCAAAGAATACGATTATTTTCAAAAACGTAACGAGCTTATTGAAATATTATATAGTAATAGATGTGTAAATATTTAAAAATGTATTAGATATAAACCTTATTTGTTTCAATTTAAATTTAAGAAATTTTAGATTCAAGTCCACATCAGTTTCTTTTAACAGATTCTTTATTTTATAGAATAAAGTACAATTTTTCATACATATATAGATTCTCTATTTATCTCATTAACACCAAATTTTTTAATATATATAATATACCATAATAAAATAATTATATTTTAAACTTTTATTATTTACATTTGTTAATTCTTTAATTAATAGGTAATATACTATTCTACATTAGTAAATATTATATAATAATATATGGTGTATATATATCAGGCATAATGTTAAAAGACTTTGTACAAACAAAATCCTACAAAATCCCATATTCAAATTATACTAATGTTAAATTACTTAACTAACCCCTCTATTTCAAGTCAAAAAAAGACTTTATATGTGCAAAGTTCCTCAATTTTCTATACGCCACATTAACATATTAGTACATGTAGATAATTATTAATGTATATTATCAATCATATTTTAATATATTATAACACATAATATTAATATACATAAATAATATAATATAGTATTACACTTTTGATGAATGTGAATAATGATAATATAAATTTAATAATACAATGTTCACGATCATCGAACTATCTTTAAAATATGAATACTAATGTAACTCATTTTTTCTTCATTTTTTGTCGAGATTCTTTAGATATAAAGAACACGATTGAATTTAGGAAAGTTGGTGCAATTATTTTTATATTATAAAAATCTAAAATTTTTAAAATTTAATTATAATCTTATTTGTATAAATTTGGAACATCTGAAAGATGAAAGGAAGATAAGTGATTCCCATGATTGAGGGAGTGAGTGCTTCAAGCTTTTGGGATTCTCATGATTTAATCCAACGATCTGGCTAAGCATTTCTCACTATAGAAAGACACTAACAGAAAAAGAAAAAACAGAGGATTTTATTGAAATCATTTGGAACATTCACTCATTAGCTGTTATCACCGAAAGGAAAAAGCAGTAAATTCTTGATTGTATGTGTAATAAAGCATAATAATTGTCCAAGAACTACTAATATCATTAATCTCATACCTATTTTATCCATATCTAAATTACTTTAGTCTAATTTTTAAAATGAAAGGAATGTCAAATGTGTTAATCTAGTTACTGCAAAGTGTTTAATATAATGATTAAAAAAGTGTTTAATATAACTCCAAATTGAGTTTTTACATTTTCATCGGATTTTGTTCTAAAATGAAAGTGTCCCACATTCATATTTTTTCACAAATTAAGTATTGTAGACAAAATTTTAAAATAAAATGAAGAGTACATGTAACATAATTCAGAGATAAAAATAATATTTTTAAGAAATTGGTGTTTCTTATCTCTGTCATGGTGTTTGTCATAAGGAAAATTAGGAAATTGATGGACATGCTTGTTGATTTATGTGGACATTTATTCACAAGCCATCTTCTCGCGGTCCGCAGGGAAAACAGTAAAACTGTTGAATGAATTTATGTGCTGAAGGATGGATAATGATTGAAGAAGTATTAATTATGTCACAGGAAATTATTGAAGATAAGCTCTGTGCCATAAGAAAATAAAAAAACAATAAAATTACTAGCAGACATTTTACAGAAAATTATTGAACTTATTTCACGCATTCCTAGGTACCCCATCAACTATGGAAATACATTAATGTGGATGAAGGCCATCAAAATTATTTTGATAATTACCAGATTCGTTGAACGAAATTCCCAATATTTTCATCCCCTCAGATTGCCATTTCAGGTTATTGCTTCCTAGGACTTTGGCTTAGAACATAAAAATTATACTCTCTCCCATCCCATTCATTTGTTTCGTTAATGATTACGAATTTTAAAATTGTGATATAAGTTTTGTACAATTTTAAATAAATGAGTTTTTTTTTTGGTATATAAAATTTAGGTAAGGAGAGAATTTTTTAATTCGAGGTCGGGATATGCCATCTGCATTTTTGGACTAACAAAACTAGCTCTCAACTTAATGTGAGCAAGCACTTTAAGGGCAAGAAAGACGTCTATTCTCAACCTAATAAAAATTTTTGTTGAATTTTTCCAATTGAATCAAATTTCGTTGGCTAAATAAATGAATTTTACTTTGCCAAAAAATATACATAGTTTTTAATATTAAGTGTTATAACACTCAAACTCGATGAAAATGTTATATAGTATTTCTTAAATGTACTATAATAAAAATTCAAAATTACTTCAAATTCTAGCTACTGTATTTTTATTTTTTTTTGGTTATCTCTGTTTGTGTTTTTGCTTTCTCAATGCCCACCTATTGTAGTGCCCTTATAGATAGATTCTCTTTTAATGTAATTTGTGCACTTTCTTATAAATTTGAGGAAGTAGTCAAAGTTACTATCTATTGTCATTGAGCTATCTCTCTGTTTTTCTTTTCTTTTTCTTTTTATGTTTTTTTTCCGGCAAAGGTATTTACGAAACATATCAAAATAGGATTTGACAAATTTATATTTCTCAAGTCCACTTATTGATGCGAGTGCAGTACCAAGTGTGCCATTGAATATGCATTAATATTTGAATACTCTAGCTTGCTCTTGGAGCTGGATTTTGTAAATTGCCTTGAATTATTTATTGAGATATGTCTTAAGTGAATTTTCCTAATTCTTCAATGTATGGTACCCTAATTAGGTTATGATGCTATTTGCTACAGTTTTTGGCATTAAGAAAAAAAACTTTTTTATGTAAAAAACAATGCAAATTTAAAATAAACAAAGACATTCTAAAGCTTGTATGGTATGAAAATGCAAAAGCAATTAATTAAGACATGAAAACAACAGGATCCAGCAAATTGGCGACTGAAAGAGCATAATCTCCTTTCCCCTTGGAAAGGAAAATTTACACACACAAAACAAAAGTTGAATACATAATAATAAGATTAAAAGCATTCTTCTTATATTTACAATATAAGAAAAAAAGGAAACTAGAAAAATGAAAATTAGCAAACTAAGTTTTTGTATGAACCTTCGTAGGAGAGGGCTAAAGCTGTAGTATATTGGCTAACAAGAAAAAGAAAATCAGAAGAACGAAAAAAAACAAAGTTGGGGCCAAAAAATAGGCACTGTTTAGAAATAAAAATAAAAATAAAACTCCAAGCTTAGCATAATGCTCCAACCCTTAGATGGCTATATTTGCATTAGGATTTTTCTTCATCATATCAGAGATCATTAGCATTGCAGCAGTGGCATCATCAGTGATGCTGAATGGGCTTACAACTCTGTCTTTCTTGAAGCCTTGGAGCTGCAATGAACAATTGACTTGAATTAGAAGGGCAATAAAGCAAAGAACAGGTGAAAGACAGTCATCATACTTCACGTGCGTCTTGTTTGTTTTAGCTTAAATTTTGGAGATTTTAGATGGTAGCGTAATTTACGTTACAAAAATCTAGAATCTCCAAAATTTAAGCTGAAATAATCACGATCATGAACATATTATATACATACCAAGTCCATTAGCCTCAGAGGTCTTCATGATTCTAAGCCTTTTTGCAGTATTAAGGAACATCCTAATACACAAGTAATAAATAAAATGAGAAACTGAATAAGATAAATGCAATGGGTTGGTTTTTTCATATTGGTTTAGCCTAATTAGCGTAACTATGTAATAGTTGTTTTATAGTTGCATACCCCCATGGAACATCTCCAACAAGCATCCAGTCTCCTTCCTTATCTTCATAAGTGAGCACAAACTCAGAGGAACCATCCAGAAGCTTTGAGGGTTGTATTGTTTGTTTCTTCACTCCAGCATTGCCTAATTACACAAAGCACAATTCTACTTTAAAAAAAAAACACAAAAACAAAACAAAAAAACAGATAAACAGATAAACAGAACTTGGGAGCACAAAACTCCCCTGAAAACAAATCTTGTGGAGCTTTTTTTTCCTTCTCATAGATTTGTTTTGTCTATGCATTTGAAACATATAAAGTTGGAAACAAATTCTTTTAAAATTATTAAGAAGGGTCAATATAATAAGCAAGAGGAAAATCATGTAATATTTAGAAATTTTCTTAGCTTGATTCCAATATTGCAATAAACAAGAAAAATGGATTTTCCCATGCCTTTGAATTCATATTTCATTTCCATTGAACTAGTAAGAGGACTTACATCTAGAATTGATGGCTGTAGAGGGCTTAAAGAACATCTCTTCAATTGTTTGGGCTAAAGTTTCATAACAAGTATGAGCACTCAAATCCACTTTCCTTCCTATTTGTAATCCATCCATATTCACCTTCACATAACCAAGAGGTCCTCTTTCTTTAGCATTAGTCTCATTCTCATCCCTTCCATGGTTGATTCTTTTCTTCGAATTATCGTTATCGGTATCATCCCCAGCCATTTTCTTATCTTCTTGATCACCATTTGCAGACTTAGTTTGGTTAATCATGTTGTTCATCCTGTATGTCCTTATAGGTGGCCATCCCACAACCTGACTGTTTTTTTCGAAACAAAAATTATATGAAATATAAATTAAAAACATAATTCCTTTTTTGCAAAGAATAAGTTTGATATCAAATCAATGTTTGTTGGACAGATACAAAACAATGGCAAGAATATTAGTTACAGTGTCCATTCCCATTTAAAATGATGAAAGAAATTGCACAGGTTGGGGAAAAAACAAGTATGCTGGAGTATGTATGCAGACCTGGAAAATATAAGAAAAGAGGCACCGTTTACATAATGCAGTACAACTAGAATTACTCAGAAAAGGGTAAAAAACCAATTTTTCAAAAACAAAAAGAATAAGTTCTGTTTTTCTTTTTGGAGGAATAGAATATATAGGTAAACAAAAGCTTGAAAAGGAAAAAAGAATAAAGAATCGAACAAAGAGCAAGCAAACAAGGATATGCACAAGCCCCATGCTTCTGAGCAACTATTATATTTGTCTCAGAGGAAAACAAAAAGAGTCATATTTTATTTTTTTCTCATGTGTATGTATGTGTCTATGTATATTTGTTCTAAATTTTTATAAGGTTTGCATAGGAGAAGCTTATAATTTTCTAAGCTTATTAGATTGGTATTTTGAATATAACATTAGACCCTTAATGGCTCAATGACTAAACTTGGGTATATTATACACATCATATATGTGTCACTAATACAAAACATTAACTAGATATACACAAACATCTTTTAAACAACTTAAACATAAAAGTGTAATGATTTAATATCCTGCAATTTTCAAGATATAATAACAAAAGACATAACAAATTATTTAGCAAAAATAAATTTTAATTTAGCAAAAAAAAAAAAAAAAAAAAAAGGAACATAACAAATTAAAAAACACAACATGAAGAAAGTGTGATCAAGTACCTGACAACAGGAGAAGCAGAAGAGTAGCCAAGCTCAGGAGGACCAACACAATCAGCACCTCTTTTGGTGCCAGCAGCAGCAGAAGGAAAATCTCTTGCAGTCATTATCTTAACATACTTGCTATTATACTGATCAACCCCACTTCCCCATATAGGAGATTCTTCACTACCCTTAGCCACCCCACTGCCGCCGCCGCCGCTACGGAGGCTTAAGCCAAGACCCAGTTCAAGTTCAGCCTCATTTTGGTAAGAAGAGGAAGAATTAGACACCATTGAAGACAATTTCTCAGTTTCTTTCAAACATACAACACCATCACCAGGACCACCTAGTAAGCCTAAGGTTGCATTCATTTGTAGTGAATGAAGGAGGAGATAAAGATATGAATAAAGAAAATTGAAGGGGTTTGGTTAAGGATTAGAGAAAGAGATAGAGGGAGAGAAGAAGAATGTAAAATGGTGTGCGGGAATTAGTGGAAAATGGAGGGAATTAAGGAGAGAAAGGAAGAGAGAGAGAGAGAGAGAGAGAGAGAGAGACACTTGGAAAAGTGGATGGTGGAGGGGACTACTAGTAGGGGAGGAGAGTGAATGAATGATGGTAAAGAGGGACCCTTGTGTCTCATATAGTGCGCATAGCCAATCCTACCACTCTTTCATGTTTCAACCTTTTACTCATGTCATTCTCACCTCCATATTATGCTTTCTTATCACATCAACTACCCTCTCTCTCTGTCTCTCTCACACACAACATAAACACACACACACATGCACTACATTTTTTTTGGGTTAAGCTTCCCCCATACTAATTCTCTTAGTATTGTCCATATTTTATTTATATTTATTTATGATTAAAATATATAATATGAATAATATGGAGATAATTTGTATAAAGGGAAGCTCAACCCTTGTATCAGTAACAGATGCACGTTTTATTTTGTTTTTTGGCTATGAATTAGAAATATCTATCAGCAACAATTTCTGTAAATAATTTTGAATTATAGATATATAAGATTTGTTTTTTATCTAAATTTACATAAGAGGTTATTGACTTTATCTTTCTGCTGTAAAAATTAGGAAATATGTGATGATTATGACCATCTTAGCCAAGGACAAGGTTCATATAAAAAATTGTTTATTTAATATGCTCTAACATATAGGATTAAAATTTTGAAACTTAATCTGAATTTTTTTTAAATATGTATGTATCTTACTAGAAAATCGAGATTATAAAATTTGTACAGAGGATCAAGCTTCTCAAGTTTTGTTGCTAGCAGGTTTCAGCGTTGTAGTTTTTTTCTAGTTCTGTTGATTTTTTTCTAGTCTTTGTGGTATTAGTTTTCAAGTTCGATATTTTTTGGAGTTTCTTTGGGAGTTGCTTGCATTCAGGTTTTTGAAATATTTTGTGTAGTTCTTTTTCCAGCAGTTGGGGTAATTTTTTGATTAATTTACAATGTAGTGCCTTGTAATTTATTTGATTCCAAATCTTTTGGATCAAATAATTTTAGTTTTAATAAAATTTTGCCTTCCCTAAAAAGTAAATTTTGTACAGAGTTAGTTACTTTATGCAAAGTTAATAAAATCTACAAGTGTCACTAAATAAACCTCGGTTTATTTTGTACTTTAACAATATAACTTGATTATACAAATTCATTGAAGAGACATAAATATCATGATGCCATATTTATTTATATAAAAAAAAAACATACAAACTTAAGCAAATTTCAATATAAGCAACAACATGACAAACGGTTGAGACAGTTTTAGATTTAAATCTTGAATTGCTCGACAGATACTATGTAGAACAAGTCAATTCTCTCTGAAGAAGAGAAATCGAGCTTTCATAAAAATGAAACATAATCCAAATTTGGAGGAGGGTTGTTTACACCATAACCGAGAAAAGGTCCTCATATCATTAATATTATGTCTGCATCAATTTATATCTTCATATTACGTGTTAGTTCCTTTTATTTCTTTTTTTTGTGACAAAAGTTAATATTGAGGAGCTCTATCACTCTAGAGTTTTATGATGATATAGATTGTCCACAAAAAACAACAATTAATAATATTCAAATTCTTAATTTAATACTAGCTTAATGTTACATTTGTATAATTTTATTTTGATCATAATTTTAATGACGTAGTAAGGAGGGGTTCATTTTTTTTATGGGTAGAGTCTTTTCTTTTCTTTTTTTTTTAAACGTGTGACGCAAATTCACTCTAATTTTTAGGAGGTTTACATAGATCTATTAATATGGATGAACAATTTTTAAAAGTGACTTATGTGATTGTATTGTTGATGTCCAAGTCCAGAACTACTCTCAGACAAGGTGGCGGTGACATCTCCTAAATTTTTAATTTTTCTCAAAAAAATTAGAAAAATTTCATATACATCTTATATTATATTTTATATTTCGCTCTATTCGATCATATTTTTTTTTTCTCTCGTCTCGTTCAATTTGTCATCTTGATGCCAAATTGGGCCACACAATTTGAGGAAAGGAACTAATGACATATTTCACACTAAATTGTCAAGTTTTTTGTAATATACCAACTAACTTTTCTTCGTATAACATTTCTCAAACCCTAGAAATCTTCATAAATATGAGTAAAATATCAAATATCTCATGAAGCGCTGGGTTAGCGGCTGTAATGTGAGTGAGAAACCGGGAATGCAATAACTTTTAAGGAAGAAAAAAAAAGGGATGTAAAAGAGAAGGATAAAAGAAAATAAAGGAATTTATAATGAAAAATATAATGAATAGACAGTTTCATGTAAGAGACAAGTAATAAGTCTATCACAGTATCACAACCATCGTATACTTTTATTTCATTTTCATGCTTTCTCATATTCTGTCATATTTTACTTACACACCACTATTCGTTTTTTTTCCTTTTTCTTCTCAATATTCCATCATCCTTCTCATTTCAATCACGCCAAACATACCCTTAAATTTTAACTGACATTTTTACTCTTAGTTAGCCCCAAAACAGAAGTCGACTACTAATTCTGGTTATAAAAAATATTCTTGCATATTATAAAAATTCTTTGAAACAAATTAGTTTTGATTTATTTAGGGCTATTCAATGCTATTAATTATAAAATTATAATATTGTGATTTCTAAGTATTACCAAATATCTCAAATTTAGTACTAATTTTTTAGGAGGAATTTATATCTCAGGCTTAGTTTTATCGTATCATAATAAGAATTTTGAAACATCAGTTAGATAAACTTAAAACGTGTCAACATCAAAGGGTTAATATAAAGAGACAAAATTACATAATATATAGCTCAAATATGAGAGAGAGAGAGAGAGAGAGAGAGAGAGAGAGAGAAAGAGAGAGAGAGATTAGTTAAATCATAAACTGAGGGACAATATATAAATGATCAATATTCTTTGAGCAAAATAATTTAAAGGGAATGTTTGCTCATGGAAATATTAGTTAGCTGGATTCATTTTTAAACTAAATTTTACGAAATTCAAGTGAAATTCTAGAATGATAAAACTTGAAATTAAAAGTACCTTATAAATAGTTTATAAACTTTATAATCGTATTAATTAATATTATTTTAAACTACATAAATTTTTGCATTTAAAATTTGGTGAATATACTTTGTACCGTCAACTTTTTTTTTTTTACAAATGAGGTTAATGCGAAGTTTAGAACCCACACACTCATTATAAATATAGTTAATTCAGAAGAGGTGATCATGTGATTATGTTAGATACATGTTAGATTTAGTAAAATCAAAATGGTAAATAATATGAACACCAATAATTTGTACAAATAAATGTACACAAATATATGTGACAATTTATCAACCATTAGAGTTCACTAATCCCTTATAAAATTTAATCACATCAATTTGTACATATTTATTTATGTACAAGTTGATATACTTAGCACCAAATAATATTATATTTTCCTTATTGATGGATTTAGTAAGGAAACATCAGACAACAAAGTTTGAAGCTCAAGAGTCAAGACGACCAAGAAAAGATAGATTTATATGCTGCGAATATCAAAAACATCAAAATCTTTATGAACTGTAAAACATGTAAGATGTTTTGGAGTATACCCGACAATTACCATGTGTTTAAGACAAAATAACTTTTTTTAATAAGTAGTTTTATACTACTAATCCTAATCAATAATGACAAAAGATCTTTTTTGAGGCTTAATATTGCGCGTGCAATTACTTTAACCCACATAAAGATCAACAATATTTTTTGTTAAATAATAAAATATTTTCGTTTTTCACTTTTTGAGTTTAACAATTAGATTTGGTACTCAAGAGACCGAATCTTGTACTGTAGTTAAAAAATGTTTCTATGGTATTTTTAATTTGTTAAACATTAAAAACTATTTATGACACAACTGTAGACAGCTAATTTTATTCAAATATTCTTTTTATTCTTTCTATTATCTCAGAATAATTGAGAAATATATAAATGTAAATATATTTTGTCCAACCATACAAGATAAATTTATCGCAACAATTTTTTATATCAATATTTAGCCATAGAGTTTGAGTTTTATGAGCTTAAAATATATATATATATATAGAGAGAGAGAGAGAGAGAGAGAGAGAGTTATATTTGTAATTTTGAAAGATATTAATAATGAGTGTTTTCATGAATTTTATTATAAATATTTGATTAATAATAAGATAAGCAAATTACAATGACAAATTTAAAAATATAATATTATTATAAAAATTTTATGCAAAATAACTCTTTCTACAAAACAGAAGGAATAATAACTATTTGCGTTTTGCATGCATTACATACTTGAATAAACAATTACCACAGAAAAAATTTGTACTCCATCAATAAATATAATATAATAAGACTTTCACTATATGGTAAGACTATTCCTTTTAGTCAAGAACAAGATTGTAAATATTTTTGATTAAACAAAGCCTAATGTATCTCAAGAACTACAGGATAAAAACAAGGGGTTAAAGTATAAAAAGGGTTGATGATTCTTGTTTTCTTATAAGCATATTTGTTTTTGGTTACTTTTTCGGGTTAAATAAAGTAATATTCTTTTCTTTTCATTGACATTTTGACTTTTTTTCACAAAATTCTATATAAAATTTAGTATACTCTGTAAATATTTTTTATAATTTTAATTTTTGTATTATATTAATCCTCATTTAAAATTTTCAATTTTCCATTTTTATTTGAAAAAAATAAAATACCTAACATATATTCAATCTTACATATAAAAATGTCATACACTTTAAAAAGGAGTGAGTAATATAATGTCACTTATTAATTTGTTGTTTATTTATTTATTGGAGATGTCTACTATTTAGAAGACAATGAGCACATAAACTTGCTTTCGAAAGTGAGGACCTCACCTGTTGAAGATGGGCACACAAAAAGAGGTTTTCCCACAATTTAATGTTGGAGCATCAAGTGTGATCGAAAAGGGTGACATTCTTAATTTAATGACACACACTAATGGGCTAACGGCTATCAAAAAGTCTAATGCTTTCCTTTTTCCTTTTCCCTTTTCAAATCTTTATTTAAAATAAAAATAAAAATAAAAACTTAAACTAAATGAATTTGATCAAGGCATACGATAAGTCGCAATGAAAATTTATGAAAACTTTTATGGATTATTCATTTATGATAATTTTCACCAATTATTTATTAACAAAGGCTATTATGAGTAATGCTATTTATTGGCGTACAATATTTGTTTGTACACATTTATATTCTTCAAGACAAAATTAGATGTTAAATTTTGAGTCAAGAATGTTTCCTAAATTTACTCCAAAGTCATAGTGGAGTTCTCATACAATTATATTGTTATAATTTTACCACTAAGGATAAAATTATCATTATTAATAATGAATAAATTCAAAAACCATTTCGAGACCCGTATAAGACCTACTCCGAGCAATCCTTGTAGGGATCCTAGAGAAACCTGAAAAACAATTTATCAATTATTCTCTAAATTGTTTGTGTGTATGTATGTGTGTGTGAGAGACTTAAAAAAATTAAAAAAAGGGGGAAGATCTATTACATTTGAGCAAAAATAGTTCATACATTAAGACAGCTGACCTTTTCAAGCGAGAAAACATTTCACAATTTGATATTTTACTTATATTTAACTTAAAAACAGAGTTTTATTTCAAATATTTTAGTTGAGGAATCACGTATACTCAAAATTATAGGGATATTTTTTTATGAAATAAAACTCAAGAAAAAGGAGGTTGGTTCAACCTTTTAGTTGATACTATTTATATTTGAATTTTGTTGTTAGTCGTTTCTCTTAATAAATTCAAAGAAAAAAATGATATAAATTAACTTTAAAATAAAAGAGTTTCCCCTCACCTTAAAGTTTTATGTAACAAAAACAAAATAACAAAGGAAAAGAAAAGTACTTCAGTCAAATGCTTATATCAATCATATTGATCATTTGGGTAATAGCTGCAATTATGTATTGGTATTATAAATTCAATGACATATTATAAATGCAACCTTAAGAATGTGAACAAGTAGTGAAATCTCATAAATACAATTGTTATCATTGTAGTTATTAGAAATTTTAAAGGGAAAAATGCATTTGATTGCGCACAAGGACACGAGGAGATGTAAAATATATTGGGAGCACCCATAAAAGAAACCCAATAATGAGATATTCTTCATAATTTGATAGATGAAATATTTTTGATACTCTCTATCATCCTGTCCCCAGCCCTCTATAATTTATTTCATTTCTGTTGCTTCACATAGCAACAATATTCTCTTTGGTTTGCTTCTCTGTTACAATTCTTATATTATTCCTATATTTAATATGAGCATTATATTCATTCTAATATTTTTGTCACTAATGATTTAGCTATTTCATTTTTTTTTAAAGTACAATATTCTTTCATAACATCTCTAAATCTTTGTTATTTACGTTTTATATTTATGATTTATAGTTATTCAACTTTAATATGCAGTTTGTAAACTAATCATTAGGTGTCTTGCTATATTACTTGTGTTTTCTGATGACATTATAGTTGATGCATCACGTCACATTCCCTATTATAAAAACAGAATTAATAATTATCCAAACACGCCCCAACAGGGAATTTTAGCGTAAAAAGTTAATTAAGAATTAAAAGGGACATCCCAAGAATTATTTAAATATATATATATATAGGACATTATGCACATTAATTAGTTCTAAAGGCTTAAAAAAAGTCAACTAATTGGCGAATGCAAACGTTTTCAATGAGTAGAAAATAACTATTAGAAGGCACTGTGAAAATGAGTATGTTTAAGAGATATATGATACTAGAAAATTAATAAATTGTTAGGTACCATCATCATGATGAATGGTAATGATGAAATCGGAAAAGTAGAGGGAAAAAAAGGAATTGGGTGTAAAAAATGTCACAACATTCTATTACTAATCATGCTTTTTTGTGATGAAAAATTCATTTGTGAAAAAAGAAATGTAATTACACACTGTATATTGTCTTTGATCTTCTTCTTTTTCCTTTTTTTTTTTTTTTTTTTTGAGAGAGAGGAAAATTTACACAGAATAAAACTACATGGACTAGTTAATCATAAACGTAGTCCCCATGCAATGATGCAATTCAGTAAGCAGTCCATTGATGAAGAAAATGTAGTCCAAATTATGGGCTAAATCTGGCAGATCGGTTTCCCTTTCCCTTTGGTGGAGGTCTACCACAAATGCATTGACACTCATATCCATATATGTTGCCAAAGCATGAAAACAATCCAGTTCCACCATCGGTGTGCCTTCGTGCATGTTGGCCGGTGGATTGGAAGCTACTGGAAGAGAGTCCTCCGCGGTCGTACAGCGGCGGCAACTCCGTTTGGCGCCACCTCTCGAGCTTGGAACGTAGTCCTTCCACACTCTCGTCCAGGCTCCAGCCATCCAACACCGAACTCCTCTCCTCGTCCAACGGGTATCTTTTTTGGGCTATTGCGGCGGCCACTTCCGAAGGTGATGGGCCAACTTCTGAGTCCGACATAATAGAGTGAGCCTTTGTCGGGACTCCAAATACAAATTTATTAGATGGTTTTGGGCCTCCGTTCAATAATTTTGTACCCGTGTCATTCTCCTCAACCGCCTTGCTCGTGGGTTCGAGTCCAACTTTATCACTTATTTTGTTCCCAGGCCCAATAACAATTGGGATGGGCTTATCAAATATGATATTATTATAACCTTTTAGTGAATCTTTATTAACATTAGAATCACTAAGAATGGAACTTGACTTACTTCTCTTCTTCCCCCTAGTTTTTGAAGGCAAATGCTGGTCACTAGAATCAAAACTGAGCATGGAATTCTCATGTCCTTTGGCTCCCTTCCTTTCTGGTGTTGCAATCATTGAACCATTCTCATATGTCGTCCTTTCGCTACGTGACCGTCGCAAATTCGCTTTCACATTTTGTTGCTGATTCTTTTCTTGATTTTGGTGGTGGAGATTGGGAGCATCATCTTCCATTAAATCGTGAAATCCAACGGCTGAAGCACTCAGTTGTCTGTACAAAGGCATGCTTCGCATAGAGCTATCAAGAAGCGACACCCCCATGTTCAATATCCCCTGAGGACGACCGGATGGACGACGCACCTACATTTAAAATTGATGTATCTTACAAATTCTGTAATTTAAGATCAAATTTTAACACACAATCATTTGATGTGTAGATTGCTTTTCTTACACAACACCTTCAAATTTGTAAAACTATTAAGACTGCAAAGTCGTATCTTAACATTGCAGCATGCATTATGCTATGTGGAAGTCTAAAAAGTTTCATGTCATATCACATGTGTAAAAATATACTTCTAAAATTAAATCAGATTGAATAGTGTAACGCAAAATGCATTTTAAATTCTTAATACATGTTGCACTAACACATTTTTTATTTCAAATAATCCCTTAAAATTTTAAAAATATATATATAATAAAAGTTAAATAATACCTGAAGTGCAACAAAACGCATCCCAATATTGTGATGATGATGGTGATTGGGCCTAATTGAAGGTGGAAAAAGGTTACCCACAAGGACACGAACAGTGCCTACGAGCGAGTCACGAAACCAACGGCCGGTAGAATAAATCTCAATCATAACTGCAGATGTATCCGACCTCAGAAAATCATCGTCCACTCGATACACAAATTTGTCGTTCCATGTCGGATTCTTATTGCAATCTGTGTCTACTCGGGTGGATAGTTTGCGGGTCGGGTGCACCCATGCCGTGGCATATGTTTTCATTTTCTTGGAAACTGGCTCTAAATCTTGGGCAGATATGAGGTTAATTTCTAAAAGTTGGAATGGTTTCAAGCCCGGCATTATAACAATTTTTTTTGAAGGTAATCTTGAAGAAGAATCAATAAAGATTAAAGACAATGATACTGTAATTACAAGATTCAAAAATTTTAAGGGTGATTTCACTCGTCGTCCATATGAAATCAGGACGACGAGAGAAAGACCATGCATCAACTAGCTAGAAGACAATGGGTGAAATGAGGAAGACCTCTCTTTGTAAGTTATAAAATGAAAAAAAATATTTAGAAATGAAGGATTCTTGAAAACGCAATTGTTCGTTACATGCGTAATTAGGACCATATTTTTCACACATTCACAACACACATTAAAATGTACCTATATTTACTTAAGTTTAATGAGTTTCTTAGGGGATTAAAAATAAACACAGCCTGCTTAATTTTAGGAGAAAAAGTTTTATTTTTAGTTGGTTAAATTGAGCAGTTGACTATGGGTAGAATAGTGTTCTAACTTGGGATACACCTTAATATAATGGGAGGACAAAAAATATTTGGATGCTTAAAATTGCAAAAAAACACTTTTTAATGTATAATTTGGACTTGCCCCATACTTATATTGTGTGAGGTTATATGTTAATGTTATTGTCAATTTGAGTGTGAAAATTTATTCATACCCAAAACATTCTTAAATGGTTGCATATCATAGTCTACTTTGTGGAACGTTAAAATTACTACTACCTCTGTTCCATGGAACGTAGAAAGTAAGTCGCAAAGTATTTTATTTTATACGGGCAATAGTATATTATTTTATTGAATTGTGCTAATTACACAAACTTTTACACATACAAACGTATACAAATTAATATAACTAAATACTATAGGTGATTAGTGAACCTTAATGAATCCACAATTAAAATTTTAATGATTGATAATTTGATGCATATGTTTGTGTACATTTGTTTGTGGGCAAAATTTTACTTCTCTCTTTCTATTTTTTTGGTCAATTTTCAATGTTATCATCGTTCTTTTTTTTTTCCATCGATTTAATCTTTCATGTTTTATTTGACTAGTACTTATGTTCCCCTATCTTATTTTGATGAAAAAAATAATCACATATTATTCATGTAAATGGGTAATTTCGTTAGTTTGTAAGTATATTTTCACAAAAATATTAAATTTATATAAGAAAAAATAGCTATGCAATTCACATAATTTTCTTTTGACATTAAGTAAATAATTTTAAATTTCGAATAAAATATTATATTAACATTTTTTAATAATTAAAAGGAAAGAAATTAATAATATTAAAAATAATTACATAAACAATACAAATAAGCCAAATCTAAAAAATAACAATAAATAATAAACTAATACTAGTAATATATGAAAAAAATAGAGAAAATTATAATTTTAGAAAATATAAATTAAAAATACAATAAGAAATATTAATTATTTTATCCGTATTTTATTTAAAAAATCGTATATGTTTAACATCTTATTCTAACTCTAACAAATTCAATATTTAACTTGTATCTATGGATCATTTAATTACAAAATATTATGTATTGATTTAAAAATAAGAAAAAGATGGGAACACACTATATTTATATGGTCTTATTTATATTTTTTATGCGTGAGTCTCATTTATATATATCATATAAATATTTATATTACGTGTATTATGAGTATATTACTTTTAACAAGACAATAAGGAATCATATATTATCCAAATATATTACTAGTATTATTTTATTTTTTATTATTATTTTTTAAGATTTAGTTTATTTATATTGTTTATGTAATTGATGAATATATTATTAATTATTAATTTCTTTCCTTTTTACTTATTGTTTCTTATAATTATTGAAAATTATAAATATAATATTTTATTTTAAATTTTAAAATTTATACTTAATGTTAAAGGAAAATTATGTTAATTGCATATTTGTTATCTTATATGAATTTAATATTTTTGTGAATAATTAAGAAATGACGAAAAAACCGCCATACATGAACAAAAATATGATGTGATGACTAAAATGCTCGTTAAATGTGACGTGAAGGACTACATCGACTGGAAAAAAAGAATAAGGATAACATTAAAAGTTGACCTAAAGATTGAGAGAAAGAAGTAAAATTTTACTTTTGTTTGTGCAAGTTGTTGGTGTCCATAGTATTTTTCTATTTTATTTTATACAATATATCATTTTGATTATATAGAATCCAATCTTAAGAATAAAAATAATATGAAAAATTAAATGAGTATCAAATTTTCATAAGATTTTATTAATTTCACAATAGTTTTTCTAACATGTAAGTTGAACATGTTTGTGAACGTAAACTTGTAAAACCTTATATAATTATAAAAGTTATTTTACACATCATTGATTACATGTAAATTTGCGTACTTTCAATCTTTCGTATATCTGAATATTCTATCTATTCAATATTCATAAGGCAATTAAAACTTTTCTAGAGCATTGCGCGCAATTGCAAAAGGAAAGGATATTGTTGCGGCCCCTTTATTCCTCTATATACTCCATACATGCACGAATGAGAAAACTTTAACTACAACAGAATTTCATAGAATTAACAACCTTATTTTTATAAATGTACATTTAATTTAGATCAGAAAAGGGTCAATTTACCTTTGAAGTTAAATGTAGCTAATAAAATGGAATGTTGGAAGTACTTAAACTTTTATACCTTTTTAAAAAAAATGATATTTGAATTTTATCTCATTATATGCGTGTGTGTGTGTAGAAGGAAAAATATAATTAAAATTGTATTATTAAAGAGAATATGAATCTAAAACATCTGGATTGGTGAATTACAATGGTAATAATCAAGGGTGGGCTTAGAAAAGAGAAAGAAAGAAAAAAGATTAAAAGAGACCCTAATTTTTTTATCCCACAATAATTTACTCCTGTCCATTTTATCTCACAAAATTTCAAGTCATACATCCATATCTACAATCGTGCAAAAAAAAAAGTGAGATCTCGTGAACTATTTGAATAATGAAGCTGCAGCATGTCCTTCCCCAATCACGTGAATCCTGCCGTATATCTTCACACACACGCAAGAAAAATAAAATAATATATATATATATATATATATATATATATATATAATATACAGACACGTTGTATATAATACAAACTTCAATACTGATGTTTTGAGTTAACACTGGTTACAGCACTTTGAGTGAGAATCGAGTATAGAATAAAATACATAAAAACCTTTTAATGTATAGCGGTGAATAGTATAGAATTTCGCAAAATAAAATAAAAAATAAAAACCTTTTAATACTGCATTCATTTTTACGTTTGTAGGAAGGTTGCATGCTTGTGAATGACGTCGTTGAGTAATTCTTTATGATCATCTTCCTTCTAATCTAATAATACTTCATCCGTTCAACGTATATATATCACGAGTACAAATTAGTCCATTAAAATATTCTGAGACAGCAAAACTCATATATTCAAATTTGTAACTTTATTCTTATCAAAATACGTGACTACACAAATATAGACCTCATTGACTCATTGTAAATCTTTTTATCTTATGAAATTATTCGTTACTCGTGGTATATTAATTTTCCCTATTACAATTGAAAGGTTCATAATTTATTTATTTACTTTTTACTTGTGCGTTTGATACTGTCTAGTTTCTTTTGCGGATTTTCTTCGGTTGCACTACAAAATTTTCCAACACACAATCGTACCATTTCTTTATATAAAATTATATATAGTTAACTCAAATGGTAAGAATATTTTCTTTGGATTTTAAAGTCAATGGATCAAATCTCATCGGGTGAAAATTGAATTAGAATTAGAGAGAATTTTGCCAAACAAAAATATATATGTGTGCGTATGAGTTTGTCCAACTATCACGAATTATATCTCAAAATTTTCAAATGCTATTAAATGGATCTAGATTTAGGCAGTTTCGTCATTTTGGAACCTTTGATGAAGTTATAAACATCGCGAGCACAAGTTCAGAGAATGAGATGGGTTAAATTCATCATCTACTCCACCCGTCAAGGGTTAAGTTTTATTAACTAAGATAAACTGAATAATATGTTATTTTTCGATTTAAGAAAGTATATATGTATAAGATGATAGAAGTAAGAAATAAAACAATTTTACTAACTTTTAAGTTCCGCGATAAGAATCTCACCTTTACGAAATTGTCTAACATTACGGTAACAAAATTAATAGGCATCGTGACAAAATTCATTAACAAAAAATATGCAGATCGAGAATTGATACACCATCTTACAATCGCTCATTACACAAATTTGAACCTGATATTCATGACCTTCAATTCATGACTATATATTTCATTATAGTGGTTTTAATGTCGTCGCTCGGCTGACAAATGACTTTGATTTTGTTTTCAGCCGTTTTCTTGCAGCATACGCAACGGCTGCTGATGGGCGTACTTGGCCAGACAAAGGCATGCTTCGCATGTAATAACGATCTAGAAGGCACACACCTATGTTCAGTATCCCTTGAGGACGACCCGATGGACGACGCACCTATATTTCAAATTTTTTGGAAATATTACATTAAATAACACATTATACCTTCTATAATATGAAATTTTAATGGAAGATGTACCTAGTTAGAGTCTTAATTAATCCGGATAAAAGTGGAAGATAAATCATTTGATGTGTAAAAAAAATTTCCCTAAAGATTAACAACCTGATTAATTATATGCATGCATGAGTGTGATATATATAAGAAAAATAATAGGACTATGGAATCATATTTTAGCATTGCGGATTACATTGTAGAGAGTTTCAGGTGGATGTTAAATGTTTATATCAAATATAAGTAATATTTCAAAAAATAAAATTAGATTGAACAATGATAACCCTAATTGCATCTTAGTTCATGTGTGCATTGTGTACGTTCTTTCCTACATTTTCATCACAAAATTAATAATAATAAAAATTAACGTATACCTGAAGTGCAACAACTTGCATCCCTAGATTCTGGTGGTGACGGCGGTGGCGACGATGGTGAGACGATCGCATTGAAGGTGGAAAAAAATTACTCACAAGAACACGAACGGTGCCTAAGAGCAAGTCACCAAACCAATGATCGGTGGAATAAATCTCAATCATAATCGCAGATGTGTCTGAACCAAGAAATTCATCGTCCACCCAAAATCCGAAGTTGTCGTTCCATGTCGGATTGGTATTACCCAATGCATCCACACGGGTAGATAGCTGGTGGGCAGGGTGCACCCATGCCGTCGCATATGTTTTTATTTTCTTTGAAATCGGCTTCAAATCTTGTGCCGATATAATGTTAACTTCTAAAAGTTGGAAACATTTAAAACCAGACATTAAAACAAAAATTATGAGGTAATTGATGTTAAATTAAAAAGATTGAAGATAATGATGTAATTACTGAATAAATTACAAAAACTAATTAAAATGTTAAATGTAATTTATAAGATAAATTATAAGAAAATAAAAATAAATTAAGGTCGTTTCACTCGTCGTCCGTCCGTGAGAAACAGGACGATGAGAGAAAGACCGAGCATCAACTAGTTGGAAGACCCCGGGCAAAATGAAAAAAGCATCTCTTTCTTAATTAGTTTTATAGGCAACATATATCGAAACATGAAGGAATTCTTTTTTTAATTATTGGTAAGTAAATTAATTGAAGGAGTTTTGAGAGTATAGTTGTTTGTTACATTGCATATGCTGTGGACCTTGTTTTTACATATTCACAACACAAATCAAAATGTGTGCACTTAATACTTTGACTTGGATCTAAAAATAGGTTTTTAGAGAATTAAAAGTACAAGCTATCAGGCTTAATTTTAGGAGATAAAAGCTTTTGATTGTTATTTTTAGTAGGTCAGATTAAACAGTTAACTATGGGGAGAATAGTAATGTTATCTTGGGTTATACCCCGATAAAATGGGAGGACTTAAAAATAAAAAATAAAAAAAATGGGAGGACTAAAATATTCGGCCACTAAATGAACATTTTCTTCTTTTAATATTCTGCCATTTTATTCTATTTCAATTTCAATGCTCCTCATCATTTTTGTGAAATGATGCATAATACACGCGTTTACAAATACTACTAAAATAACAGCGCACTTCACACAAAACAACAGTATTCTAATTAAGATTGGAACATACATAAATTTAAGTCAAATATTATTAAAAGAAAATTATATTATTTGAATAAAAATTATGTTGTTAGCTAGAGCATTAATACATGTCATTGAAAATAATTTTTATTTCTAGCTATAAAGTGTCCTTAAATGTAAATGTCAAATTATTTTATCAACATGATGCTTGATTATCCTGAAATATAATGTTATTCCTTTAAAAAAAATTAAAGGAAAAAAAATAGATCTTAACAATTTGTTTAAAGCTAGGTTTTACCTATACATCAAATAACAGCACACATCATAAAATGGCATACATTTTCTTCATCCTGTCAATTATTACAAATCAAATGGACAAAATTACGGTACACCTACGTACGCCCTTTAATGTCGTAGAAAATCATCGATTTCAAAGATATTTTTTATAATTACTATCTAACTCCGACTAACTATAATAAAATTCTGTGTAAATATTAAACTTTTATTTGTTAACTTAGAAATCTTTGCACATATTAAGAAATAATATTAATATTACTATTATGCATTAATATTGATAATAAAAAATTTTGATTGTTCTTTCGACATGATACTACATTCGTTCTAATATATAGGACGTTTAACATTTTTGCACATAGTCTTAAGTGTCTTTTTTATATGTTAAATATTTTATTTATTTTTTAAAAAATAATAATTTTAAATATTTTAAATGAGAATTAATATGAATAAAAACTTAATTAAAACAAGGATCTTGGACACATACAATGCATGCGCAAAATTTACTTATTTTTACTAATCAATAAAATTATTTCATATGAATATTATCTCAATAAATAAATAAAGTAAATTTTATTTTTGGTTTAGTTTAAAAACAACGAAGGAAAATAAAGATTGAAAAATAAGTCAAAAATGGTAAAAATTGAAAAAATTACATTAAGAAAAAAAAAGTGATTATAGGAGAAAATGACGAAAGGTAGAAGAAATGTGGGGAGTTTTTTTTTATCTTTTATTTAGAGATGATGACACAAAAACACTAAGATAGTTTTTCTAATGCCCAAGCGACCTGTATATTATAACAAATGAAGTAAATACAATAATGATTTAAAATTAAATACTCCGTAGATACGTAATATAATTTAGAGAAATGCACATTGATTGTTCTTTAATCCTGTCCATAACAATTATATATAAAAAAAATATACATTTAGAGAAGTATATTGATCTTTATCGCATGAATCTGATTACTTATTATAGTTACAACATTATAATTGACCATGTAACGTAGCCAAACTCATTTTTTCTTTCAATTATTATTATTATTATTTTTTTTTTTGGGATAGAATAAAGTTTAGGTGGGAGGCTAATAGTGCAAATAGAGGTCGCGCGTCCATGCCTAATCACGTGGATCCTGCTATTGCCAAGCTTGCATAGTTGCACGTGAATATCCTTCTTTCTCTCCGGGACAACATATATCACGAATTCAAATGTGTCAAAAATTATTTGAAAATCATTTTGTTTTTTGTTTTTTATTTTGTATTAATTAACGTATTCTTAAATATTATTCTTATGCGATACTATTATGATGAAGGTTATTCTAATAAAAATTTATGTTATGTTTGGTTACACGTTGGAATGTGAATAAAAATTAAATTAAAAAAGTAAAAGCAATGATGAAAGAGAAAAATAATAAAAAATTAGAGAGAAGTTTTAATGAAAATTATGTTAGATGCCTTGGAATGGATAAATATGGTCGAGAAAGTAAAACATGATTATTCCAATGTAAATAAATAAAACTTGGATGGAAAATGTGATAAATGTTGACCTATTTATTCCGTAATTATTAATAAAAAAATTACTCCGCATAACTTGCAATATACTAATATATAAAATACTCCCCTATTTTATGTGATTTTATATTTTATAGTACCAATTTACCACTGAAAATATTGTATCTGTCTATTTTAATTTCACACGTTACTTAACTTTAACAATCTCAAGCAACAGATAATAAGGTCATACGAATCAAATATGCTCTATCCACCATACCACCCGTTGCTCATACTTTCTTAACAGCCCCGACTTCAAAATCACCACAACCAAAAGCAAGAACGATAAATACCCATTATCACTGTACCATTAAAGATTTGAACTTTGATATCCACAACCACAACCATCTTCACTTGGGTTCTTTTTCTCCAGGTTCATCATCAAATCTTCACAATTTCTCTTCCGGGTTGTCTTAATTTAATCCAAAATCCACTTTTTTGGCCTTTGATTCTTCCGATTTTGAGGGGATTTTCATAGATTTTTGGATAAATACAGTATTTCAATGTTGAGAACAGAGCCATCATTTTCAATATATAATTCTGAAGAGGGGTTAGGGGAGGAGAATGAGAAACAAGATTCAGTTTTGATAAATAATGATGGGTCCTTGCCTTTGGAGAGGTCTGTGACAACAGGAGATAGTATGGGAAGTAGGGAATTTAGTTTTGGGAATCTTGATATGGGGTTGATTCAGGAGGATGAGAATGAGAAAGAACAAGATAATGAAGATGAAGAGACTTTGAATGGGATTAAAAATCTGGATATTGAAGAAATTGTTACACCAGCTGGTAGTCCTCCAATGTATTTGGCTACAGGGTTTGGAATGGATGGAAATGGTGTTGATTTTGATGAAGGTGATGATGTTGAGGAATATTACAAGAGGATGGTTAGTGAGAATCCTTCTAATCCTTTCTTTCTAAAGAACTATGCTCAGCTTTTGCAGGTGAGTTTTCTTGTGGTTAATGTCTTCTTTACAAGTATTAAACTTTTGTTGTTCCATATGGATTTTTTTCATGTTTCTTCACTTGTCATATATTGCCTCTACTGCTGAACGCCATCTCACATACATATGAACTGAAACACATATATAGAGAGTTTGAGATGTCTTACATGTGATGCGACAACACCCCGATTCTTCTGAAGATAGATGACTTTGATTTGGAAAATGATTGTGGAGGACCAAGCCGAGTGTGGCTAGTATTTGAACAATTTGGTGACAAATGTAATGTGATAAGTTGTATGATCTTGAGTATATGTACTGCAATGTTGCTAATGCATTCATCTATCTTCAATAGTATAAACATATTATCATTTCAACTAGATGAATATACTTTGTAAGTGTAGATTCATGTTTCTCTTATTTCAACTCGTCAAAATTTGAACAGTTTATTTATTTTGTCATATTCATTTATCCAGTTATTGTTATTTTGTTTGTTTTGGAGGGAATGGTAAGTCTGACAATGCACCTTTTGTATTATTATTTAAGTTACTGTTGGGGAGAGAAGCATGTGTGCGTGTGTGTGTGTGTTTGTCTCTGTATAAATGTAATATTTCTCTCAAGGTTTTGCATATTGTAATTCCAAAACCTTCAGTAGTTTGGTTTTTTCAGTTTAAATCATATTCACATAGATTTATTCTGTTGAGCAACCATTCGGTTTTATTTATTTATTTTTCAGTCCAAGGGAGACCTTCCTGGAGCCGAGGACTTCTATTTTCGTGCTACACTAGCAGACCCTAGTGACGGTGAAATATTGTCGGAGTATGCTAAATTAGTGTGGGAGCTTCACCATGACAAAGATAGGGCCTTAAATTACTTTGAATCTGCAGTTCATGCTGCTCCTAAGGATAGGTGAGTGCATTTTCCATAATGTTGCTTTAAATGAGAAGTGGACATCTCAATTTGCACTAGTAAAGGTCACGTGTATTGAGTTATGTATATCCCCAAACTTGATCATCTTCTTGATCTATAGCACCACAATCATTAAACCAACTGCAAGTTCTCAGGTTATATACTAACGTTATGGATTTTTGGGAAAGTTTATTTTACGGACCTAGTTTAGGTTATGTTACGTGTGCCTCATATAGGATTGAGGTATTTGTATTGGTCTGAATTCTATTTCCATTGCTTGATAGATACTGCACATATACTTTAATAAACCACTTTGGAACCTTTAATGGAGTTCTTACTTCTCAAAAGTATATAGGTATAAAGATGGTACATAGTGCTAGTTCAGCTGAAATGAAACCTACCTCTGCAATATTGTGTAACATTTCAGCAAAACTATTCAAGGGCAATATACCATATTTTATTGCTCAGTAGATAAATCTGAACCTTTTATTGTGTACCTTCACAATCATTTCTTACAGTGGTGTCAATGTCCCCCAGCTGACGCACAATTTTCTTGTTTTCAGCCATGTTCTTGCAGCATATGCTAGTTTCCTGTGGGAAGTAGATGATGACAAGAACGAAGATTTTGCATATACCAGTGACATCCAGGTACTTTCTTAATCATCTCATAGTCAGAAAAAAGTTGTCTCATGTTATATGGACCCTAATGATTCTCTAAGTATGCATCTCAGACTAAAGATGAAATTCTAGATGGGTTTGGCAGTAATACGGACTATACAGCAGCAACGGATGGTGAAGGTGTCAATACAGAGAATTACTTTAAGAGGATGGTAGAGGAAAATTCTTGCAACCCTTTGTTTCTGAGAAATTATGCACAGTTCCTTTATCAGGTGAGATATACTTGACCTTAATATCTATTTTAATTTCATATTTTTAAATTTCTTTATGGGTGGGGGCATGTGAGGGGAGCAGGCGGTGTGAGGGGATATTTAATTAGGGGAGGGGAAATGACTCAAATTCGTGACCACTATTACGGGCTTGTGATACTCTGCCACTTGAGCTATCACCTCAAGTTTTTACAAAATAGTTCAACTTCAGCATGTCGATGTCTTAACACTATTCTTTGATTTGGGGTCTGTTTTATCTATGGATTTTATTGATAGGTATAATTATACAATCTATTCTCATTCACAGTCCAAGAGAGATCTCAAAGGAGCCGAGAGTTACTACTCACGTGCAATGCTAGCTGACCCAAGAGACAGCGAGATAATGTCTCAATATGCTCATTTGGTGTGGGAACTTTATCATGACCATGATAAAGCTGTGTCTTACTTTGAGCGAGCAGTTCAAGTTGCTCCGGACGATAGGTATGTATTTTCTCAATATTCAGGAAATCTATATAAAGTATTCAAGGTTGTTCATATTGCTAAGAGCTCCTAAATCTTTGTAATATATAATGAATCTGCTTGTGGAATCGTTTCAATTCAAATGTAAAGTCTAATTGAGGTTGATATGATTCTTCAAAGTTAAAACATAAAATTGCATCACTCCTTTCAACTTAGAATATGAGGAGAAAGGGTAGGTGGGAAGAGGATTGTATCATGTGAGACGAAAGGATCGTTTTATTTTGTGTTGTGCATCCCATTGTCGTGCATTATACAAGAAATAGGTACGTTGGCCTACTAATAGCCATTTGACACAAAGCAATGTGGTCTCCTCGTGTTGTCCTAAAATCCTGTCTAGCATTCGGCACTTGGACAAGGGCGTGTGTCTTGACACTTGTTAAAGTAATTTAAGACTACCCAGTGTAACTCTTTCAAGTTCCGTGTCTGACAAAATTCCCATTCGAGTCATGTTTTTGTATGGAATAAGTGTATTTATGGATATGTTTATAACTTCAAATGATGTTCAGTGTTTATTTCTTGATTCTTTATCTGATTTATCCTTTCCTCAGCCATATTCTTGCAGCATATGCTAGGTTTCTCTGGGAAACTGATGGTGTAGATGAACACAGTGGACAACATTCATCAAATAGTTTTTGAAGTAGCAACGACATCTGCAAAATCTTAAACATCCAATTGCTACATCAGCAGTTGAGTCAATAATCACTGTAAACTTCAATGGTCGTATTTTTTTTAACAAAATAAGAAACTATTGGTTTGTGTTAGGAAAACAAAACTGATATCAGTGAAAATGGTTCTGTAATGCTTTCCGCTGGAGGGAGATTCCAATATATAAGATTTTATTTTGTGCTTGTATATATTCTTGTTTTCTTTCAGCATTTTCCTTTTTCGGATAAGTTGTGGCATCGATTTGAATATAAAAGGTAAAACATGTTTACTGTTTAGCTTACTTTTCTTCTTCCATTAGAAGAAAATGTGTTTAAAAAAGTCAAAACAAAAAGGCTCAAAACCAAACGCCAGAAGGAGCAAATTATTTCAGTAGATTTTACATCCAATCCTTCAGATACAGTGTACAAATTTTACAGCAAGGAGAAAACGGAAGCTTGCATAAAACTGATGAGAACCAGAAATAGAATAAAACAGCAGTTTAAACAACCAGTAACTGGTTGAAATCAAGCTGAAACCAAGGCCACATGTTCAAACTTGAATATTTCGTCTGGTTTTCGCGACTATTGCATCTAGCAGTGCGGAAACACTCCTCCCCCCACCCCCCACCCCCCTCTTTCCATCCAAAAATAATTACTGATTGAAGCAAATATACCCTTTGTAATTCCCATTAGTTGATAATTGAGCACTTGGCTTCATGTCCAGTTAAGTTTTTGGCAGGATTGCAGCCACTTCACTTCTGATGAACCTAAACTGAGTAACAGATACTGCCATAATCCTGTGCAAAGCTACCGAAGTGCACGGCAGGGGCATCAGTACAGAATTGCACCATGTTTCCCGATCAAAGATTCCCAAATAGCATGAGTAAAACAGAATTACTTAATATGTACTGTTGTAAATTTTTATCTATCAGGGTGGTAATCAATACTTTGATGCATCACCAAAATTGTCATTTGCTACCTTTGTAGACTAACAGTTTCCACAACATCGCGGAAGAAGGAAGAAATGATTAATTAAGAAAAAGTCGTCCAAAAAAATTTTTGAGTATCAATAAAATTAATATGGAAAACTCGTGTTCACATAGTAGTAGACAAATCAAAAAATAAATAGACCATACCTCTAAGTTCTTATATAACTGAGAAGCTACCAAAAGTTATAGTGTTGACATTTCCCATTACATCAAATAGAAAAAGCCTTCCAAGAATATTTCCCCTTTCTCAATAACTATACTATTAATGCACTGGACAAAAATGAATTTACCCAAAACTGACTCCCCCCGCTTCAGAAACTTTTGAGCTCTTCATTCTAGAGGGGTGCCTCCATTCCTGGACACATGCTGATTGCTTTGGAACATTCTTTCTTGCCGAGGACTAGGCCGGTAGTACCCATTGCCATTACCTCGAGATCTGCTGTAATCACCATCTTGACCGCTACCCCGGCCAAAGTTACGACCACCAAATCGACCCCTTGATGCATCCATATGGTAACTACCCCGGCCTCTACCTCTTCCTCCTGTTCAGAAATTTTATAATGTGATGATATGACACTAGAAAGATAAAATTTCACCTGATGTTGCATGGACCATAATAGTTCATATAGGAAAATGACTCCATTTAGCAAAATGCTGATACGAGAGCTGCCGTCAATTTTGTAGCTAAGTAAAAAAATTTCTTCATGGAGAGGGTGAACTCCATATTCCCCTATCCTTGTATTTTTATTTTTTTTCCTCACCAAAAACTTTCATCCTTCATGCAAATAAGAAAAAGCAAAAATTGACGGGACACATCTTACAGCTAGCAAGAGAGTAACCAAAAAGGGGAAAGAGAGAACCCATGTTAAAACTAAAGATATACTATTTCCTAAGAAGCACGAATTTGGGTTCACTATAAGGGATCCAATTCGGGATATTTCAAGAAATGGTAACTCAGAGATTCGGAAAGCATATATAATTAATTGAATGTACTACTTGTGTATATATATACTTACATGTACATATATACTTACATGTACATATATATACTTACATGTACATAACTAATCTTACATGTATATACTTACACGTACATATATACTTACATGTCATATATATATACTTACAACAAACATATGTACATATATACTTACATGTACATAACTAATCTAATATATTCCTATTAGAGCAAATACACTAAGTTGTTATCTATGCTGGTAAAATACAAATAAATTGCTATTATGCTATCAATGGGGAATCGCAAAAAACCGCTAATCCCCAATAATCCCTTTGGTAGGTCGATAGGTAGCAGAAGAATCCCTGCTTCCTAGACTATTTCTATCAATAATTCCTTAAATTTAGAGACCTACAAAATGAGATGGAATAACAATCAATCATTTACACATGGATCCTAATGTTTCCTTATGCCTCCAACAAATTGAGAGAACTAGTTAGTTTATTACAAAAAATAGGATTAAGCTTGTGAGTTAATTCAGAGAACTAAACCACCACAAAAGTACATCATCAAGGCAATAACATAAAAGTTCAGCACATACTTTAAGAGACTATAATGCATTTGAAGCCAGTGGCCCTAGCAGAGCAAATATAGAGGCAAGACTAAGGCCGTGATAGTTAGAACTAGCAAAGAAGAGTGAGAACAATTTACATGGAATACCTACAAATAAGTCTAAGCTACATCTCAGCTAAAATATTCGAGTGCAAATGATAGGATTCAATTGAACAAGCAGAAAATGCAAACTGGAAATAGACATGACATGGTTTAAAATAAACAGCAACCCTTGAAAGGAAGACTATATACACGCTAGTATGAGGCTGTGCAGAGATTATATCTGCACAATTTCATAGAAAAAGTTCACTAGAAAAATACCATGTCCTCTTAAGTTGGATCCAAGGCAATCACAGTTGATATATCAAAAGAACTGGAGTATATGATAAAATTTATGGCAAATGTTGAAGTATTACTCTACTGACTTGGATAAATAAAGTGAAACACAGACACCCAGAAACAATATGTAATGCAATTCTTGAAAGAGGAACATAGTGCATACTTCCTCCACGAAACGCGTTGATTCGGTTTGCTCTCCTACCCTCTATATATACTTGTTGTCCAGCAATCTCAACTGTCGTTGCCTATAAATGAATATAACAGAAGACGTTACATACAGAATCCACTTATGAAATAGTCAACCAAATGATTGAAAATAAAAAATCTAGTTCTATATTACTATTGAAGGAATATAAAATAAAAAAGAAAGGTACGAATCAGCTGATTAAATATACAGTATGACTAGGTTCTATAATCTATGAATTTTGTCGAGGAAGACCTGAAACAGACTTAATCGAAGTTACTGTTACCTTTATTGCATTTTGAACACCAATAAGGTCTTCAAATTCGACAAATGCATAGCATACATCAGCATCCTTCATCAAAAGATGTGGAGTTGCAAATTAGTTTTATTTGTAGGCAGAAATCAGGGACTGTTATAAAGGACAAGCTCAAAGAACTAACTTTTCGGGTCCTAATGGCCACGCCGTCAGGCTTGATTTTACCAAATTTCTTAAATTCCTCCTCGATTTCGGAAGCAGACGCGCTAAATGGCACATTTCTCACATAGACAGACTTTACTTCAACTGTGAACATTAAGAAAAAAAGATATCAGGAAAAGAAGAGGGCACTTGAGACAGAAACATGCAAGGTAATATGTGCGCAAATAATTCCCTAGGCAAGAAATGTAGCATAAGCCGACAAAACATGATTACGCCAGTATAGGAGCTTCAGAAGCCCATCCCGATGGTCAAAGCCCCAAGAAGTAGAAGTCCAATTAATAGAAAGTTACGGAGTAGCTTCACGGTTTGAATTAGTTTATGATACCCATAACAGATCCCAAGTAAATTAGGAATGCTTATAAGCTTGGTTTTTAAAGTGATTTATTTAGAAATTTTATTCAATACTTTTTGAATTATTCAGTGGTGTGTGTTTGATAGTGGTCACCAAATATCCCAAAACCCCTGACCCAAATATACTGTCGTCATCAGCAAGCATGCACAGAGACAAAACCATAAATAGATAATTCTAAAGAAAAACCCACTCTATATTATCTTTTACATGATCAGAGCAAGAAAAAGACTAGCTCAGAGCAGCTACATTTTCCTAGAAGTGTCTGATGCTCAAGACTCCATGTTATCGAATATAGTTTCACTACTTACACCTGTTTGGCCCCACAATCATGCCAATGTTAGATGGCATGGATACTTCCAGAAAGATGAAATGTTCATGCACAACAGCTAAGCAGTATCACAATGAATAGAATTGTTCATGAATTGAAACTATGTTCTTGAGCCTAATTTCTTCAAACCTTTGAATCAGTGATCAGGAACCAATACTAATATAACAAATGAAATAAATCAGAGAAATTCACCTTCATCTTCTACAGCTGAAAACTCTTCCACAGGCTCAGTCCCAAACCTTTCAACAGTAGCTGATGGTGCAAAAGACTGCTGACTAAAGGACTCTGCCACTTGATCCCACTCTGAAGCTGGAGGTGTGGTCTTGTTAGAAGACGACTGAGCATGTAAGGCTGGCGCAGATTGCCCTTTAGCAACCTGCAACTTGCAAAGTCACAAATGATAATCAAGAAAAGAGTCAATACAATATTATGGTACCGTAGTGGCACAAATGATGTCAGTTCACAGCTGTCAAAGGTGAAGTGCATACAATGGAAGCGTAAGTGTGCTTCTGAGGCTCCTCAACTGGCTCCTCAATAGGGGTAGCTGGATACTCCTGTACATGGTTCATTGTACTTTGATGCGAACCATTTGACTTGACTGCAAAATTATCTTTAACAGTAGTTTCATTTTCCGGTATTTGCTGCAGTTGTTGCTCTGGGAAGCTGTAATTGTCAACTGGACCATTACCTTCCACATTAGATGAACCCACAATCTCTCTGGCCTGAAAACCTCCACCTAGTATGTAGTTGGACACTGCAGATAGATAAAATGTAATCTACAATCTACCCACAAAGAATAACTAAAACACCTAGAATTGAAATGATAAACTAAAATGCTACCCAGAGAGGCACAAATGACGAAGTTTAAGATTATCCATCTATGCACAGTATAAATTGTTCTGCTAATTCCTAAACTTTGCAAGCCTGACCACTATACCTTGCTCTTGGGTAGCAGTTGAAGCATTCAGCTTGGAATCATGAATGCTTGGGGCTAAATAGGCTACCGGATGCTGGTGAATTTGGTCCTCCTCAATATAGTGAAAGATGTCATTGAGAACAAAGTAGCCTTTCTCCTGAGGTGCCAGAAAGAATGTCTGAACAAATTTCCTCCTGCCATTGAAATCCTTTAAATGCACAGAACCCGAAACGATAATAAGAACACCTCCACTCCATGATTCTAAAGAATGTGCTGTCTTGATTTCTATTCCAGTATAATTGAGTGACATGATAAGTGTATGGATTTGCTGCAAGAAAAATAAAATACCATGGACACTGAACAGATAAATAGGATTGAAAAAGATGATTATCAGAATGCACAACACATAAGAATATATATATCCTATAACTTCAAATAAGCATTTCAAAAGTATATCAAATAAATGATTTCACAAGCATATCAATGGACATATTTAGAAAAAGGACTGAACTGATTAGATTGTCTCGACAAGAACCCAGCTTAAAAAACATAACTATTTAAAGACAATTATGACGACTTTTCTGACATGACCAAACTTTAGGATTGTCTTGAGTCTTGACAGTGATGGTTAGTGGTTACTATGTGACTTTATATGAGCACAGAGAGATACAAATATATTATGAAAATATAAGTTATGGCATGAGAAATACACGGCTGTTTCTTATTTGAGGTTCTTACATGCTTTTCCCTGTAGAAAATGTCAATGGAATAGCGTTGATAAAGTATGAGCATAACACTGGGTTTTTCACTGAATTAAATTTTTCAGAATAGCTTTAACAAGAAATATGTATGATCAAAATTTTGAATGGAAAGCACTTGAAAGGATGCACAACTCTGGACAGAAGACATAGAAGCAGGGAAAGTAAAAAGGAACTTTACACTATGAATAATAATTAACTTCTCCAATACGATATTTACAATTACAGATCCAAAATCCAGGAAATGGTTTTGCAGGCTGAAGGAATTAGCAGATATGGTATGAATATATAATATTATTTTTAGTTCATTGACACAAAGAGGTGCAATTCATTTGGTTCCCGTATTAACTGAGAACCCTGACACAGATTTTGGGAACTCTGTAAGAAGCTACTCATATTGGAGAATAGGAGGCAATTTAGAGAATGCACAATGTCTGCACAATCAGAAGGAAAAACAGATACATATAAAACATTAGCTGCTTAAGAAATTGGCACTAACTCTAAAATTTTGGTTTGATCGGCGACACCCAGATCTCAAAATTCGGTATATTAATAATTTAATAGTGGTATGAGCCTGTGCCAACTAAGAATTCTATCGCGTCAAGTTCATTATTGTACACCCAACAATCATAAAAATTTAGTGAAAATTACAATGTTCAAAATAGAGCTTTACTTGCCACCACATATAGAGTTTGTGTTCATGTCATTCTGCAGAAGATTATCTTTCGGCAATCTAGCTGTTCCTAAAGCTTGACTGAATTAAGTATTTATAGATTGCATTAATCTATTGAACGTGTATGTCTCGCTTTGCAAAAATTACTCCCTCCATCCCTATTTATTGAAAATACTTCTTTTTTGTGTTTGTGACATGGATTTAATGAGCTGATGAGAACATTTTTGAATATCATACCTGAAAAAATCGACCTCAATTAAAAGTTCAAGATTTGAACTTATCAAAATAGATGAGTACCTACACCTACATAATGTTACACTATTTTTGGGCATCTCTGAAAATTTATTTCGCATACGGAAAGGTGTTTTCCTATAATCATGAGGACTGATGTAGTATGATTTAACATACATAAGATAGACTATCGATTGAACGAAATCAGATCCATAGACATTTTCTCAATCAGACAAAACAGTTTTAACGAACTCCGAGCCACAATACAGCATCTTACAGGCTGATAAGGTACCGCAATTGAGGTTTTCGAGGAAAAATTGCATCTTCATGGAAATGTACTTTCCGCTAATAATACAACAAAGTACAGGCTCTAAATCACACGAAAGCTAATGAAATAGGGGAATGCTATGATAAGCATAACAGCTCACTTGGATTAAGACACGGCTACAAAAATTAAGTCTGGACAAACACAATGCGATCTACCCTCTACTTAGATCTGTGTCACCCTTTCTATTACAAGATTCAAACACTGAAACTATATATAGTATGATAAACAAAATTCAAACACTGGATACCCCTGAGCGTGAACTACCCATAAAAATTAAACATTTCAACACTGAAACTATATTTAGAAAATCAAATAAAGATAGAAAAGGACCCTAAAAGAAAAATATTACAGTTTACGAACGTTTCCTTCATACAAAATCATTTATCATACTACTAAGGGGAACATATGAACTGCAGGTTACTCAATAACAGGCAGTACATGTAACAGAAATAGAGGTTACCAGCATTGCTGAGGCAGTCTCTCTGATATTTCCATCAATACGAACTATGGTGCTAGCGTCGCTGTAAAACTGGTGAACAAATTCAGGCTGCTGCTGCAACACCTGGTAATACTGCCCTACAAAGTACGTTCCTATCTGCGATCAAAACCCCAATTCATTCAAATAAACTAGATTAAGAGCACATTCACGTGCAAATACATATACAGATACATATATGGGTGCAGCGAGGAAGAAGAAAGGAACCTGAGCAGCAGTGACCGGCAAGTGAAAAGGCGTGGCCATGGGCGAAGGAAATGAAAAACCCCTAAAAACCCTAGATCTGCAATGCGAGCTGAGATCTGTAGAGAGTAGATGCCAAACCCTGATACAAAACGTTACATATGTAAATGGACTGATATAGAATTAGTAGAGCATATAAAAATTGTATTCCCCTTTTTCTAGAGAGAGAAAGATTCTAGAGAGAGAAAGAGAAGGAAACCTAATATAGAAATTGGTGGAGGGGAGAGTGAGTGTGCTGTTTGCTGCTGAGACTACTCTCAGCTCGTCTAGCCGCTGGTTCGAAAATGATCCTTCCCCCTTCCCGGATGCTAATGTGAGCTTGCAGCCAATTGTTCACCGTTGCTTTTAGATGAAATCCTGACCGTTCGATTTGGGATTCTTCTTGCTAAACATTAATTTTCTCATCATTGCCATGGTTTTTTTTTTTGGTTAATGTTTTTCTTTTTTAAGCCACAACTTATAGAATAATTTTATTACTAAGAAAAAATTGAATCATGAAATAAGTGTTCGTAGGATATATTTCTCCTTACGTGAAATTAAAAGCTATAAATATTAAAAAAGGAAATAACACAAATAAAAATATATATAAATTTTAAAATTGAGATATATAAGACAAAGAAACGGTTTTGACTTATAAAAATATTGTTATTTGCCATGATCTTTGATGAAAAATATCATAAATCTGAAACAAAATTTAATCTATAAGACAAAGCAGGTTTTGACTTATAAAAATAAAATTGACTAAATTTACTTCGATTTAATTTAAAAGATTCATTGTTTGACTTATAAAAAATAAGGTAACTCATATTTTGAAACGAATAATTGAAGTTCCTTGTTTAATATTTGAATGTATTAAGCCAATATCACTCAATTTTAGTTTATTGAAATGTTAGAAATTTATTTCAATAGATTTTTGCAAACATATTCAGATTGCTAAATTATTCAGATGTTTTTTTTGTTTATTTTAACTGGAATCCGTAATCAGTTATAATTTTCCAAGTAATCAATTCTCCAAAGTAGAAGTCCAACGTTCCTAAAATTGAAAAAACGTATAGGAGTCAAGTTTAAATACGAAATTGATTTACTTCGAATTTAAAATTGTCTCCTACCGAAAAAAACTAAGTTGCTAATACGCATAAATTTACCACCTTCGTTTTTTTTTTCTTTTGTATTATATAGGATGTCATTGTTTAGAGAAATGCAAATTCACTCACAATTTTATTAATGTTATCTTTATTATTATTTTATGGTGTTAATTTATGTAACTTTTGAAGTGTGATTCTACGTGATATTATATATAGAATGACATTTAATCAAGACTTCTTCTTTTTTGTTACAAAAGGAACTCAATAGTTCAAAAAAGAAAAAAAGAAAAGCTAATAGCAATAAAGGTCGAAACCATTATATCTTCATGAAAAATTGCTAAGGCGTCGTTTTACTAGTTCAAACAAAGTGGCTAACACTATAATGTATTTTTAAAATGTGATTGTTTTCTAATTATTTGTAACCTTGAAGAATCGAGAGAGAGAGAGAGAGGAGAGTGTGTGATTAATATAACCATAAAATTAAAGTTAAACAATTAAGTCTAAGCATAATTAAGAAAACTATAATAAAATAACGGAAAAACAAATTTAAAATAAAATAAAAATCTAGTAAATTTCATGATCAAACAACTCAAGGTCGTTGAACATCATCGTAATGATCTGTTACGATCAACTTCTGAGTTGTACATAACACTAATTCAATAAATCATATCATAAATTCTAAAACTTCGAAATTGAGTTAACCATAATGCAGAAACCATCTTTGTCATGTTGTTTCCATAAAAATGTCAAAATTTAAAGAATTCAAAAGTGTCATTAGTTTTGTGAACCGATTCACAAGATGCTAGATACCTCAACTTTTATATAGTTTTTTTCACAAAACGGTGGAAATCAAATATAGAACAATTAGTTGTTTCACATGCCAAATCATCTCCCTTTATCTTATAACTTGAAATTATTTTGTCTCCAAATTCAGTATTCATTTTATATTTTTGGGATATTCTAATTAAATTTAGGTTATAGTTATTATATTATTGACGTTTGTTTAGTCATTTCAAATTTAATAATGATTATTCTTATTAATTGGAATTGGAATGTGTTCTTTCATCATCTACAATCACCTTTTACCATACTAAATTTTAAAAATAAATATTTGAGAAAAACTGTTATTGTAATTATAAACCGAATTAAAAAAAAAATCCTAGAGTTAAACTTATCTAAAACAATTAAAGTGTTTTGACTAGTATTTAGGGGTAGAAAAAAGGAAAAGTATCCAAAAGGGTAGAGTAAAAAGCGTGGTCGGCAGGATTCGAACCTGCGCGGGACGAGCCCACATGATTTCTAGTCATGCCCGATAACCACTCCGGCACGACCACGAGGATATATAAAAGTTTTGTAATTAACTGATAACCCTTGTGCAATAAGCCTAAGCTGTTCGATGAAATGCCTCAAAGAAATGTAGTCACATAGAATGTAATGGTTCGGGGTAGTTCCGAAATGGGCATTTCAAGAATGCGGTGCAGTTGTATGATGAAATGCTTGACCGTGAGACTTTCTCGTATGACACAACGGTTGAAGGATTAATGCAAGGCGGGGATGTTATTGGGGCGAAGAAAATGTTTGATTTTATGCTTTACAAAGATGTGAGTTGTGACCGGGAATTCGATGATTTTGGGGTACTCCCTCTTTATTTTTAGTTGTCTTTTGCTTTTTTTCACGAAATTTTAAGTGAATTTTTATATATGTTAAATATTTTTTTTAATTTTAATTTTTTATTTAAAATAATCTTCATTTAAAATATTTTTTTATTATTAATTTTTAAAAAATTAAATAAAAATTTTAACTTATGTAAAAATTCACCTAAACTGTGTAAACAAAACTCAAATGACAACTAAAAAAAATAGAGGGAGGATCATCCCGATGGGTTTATGGATAAAGCTCTTTGGGCAGTATTTGATAGGATGCCTACGAGAACAAATGTGATTTCTTGGAATTTGGTTGTTTCTGGTGGCACTAATGTTGTTTCCTGAGAGAAGATAATCTTTTCTCAATTTTGCTATGTAAATATTTCCGTGTGAAAGAATTTGCAGTTTTCAAGATTTATTTCTTAAATTATCTACGTTGAAGCAGTACATTGATTTTAATCCACTCCTTATGTCAATTTTGTTGCTTGTCTATAGGTTTTCTTGAAAATCTTATATTCCTATGTCATATAGGATGCCTTTTGTAGTACAATGGAATATCATTGTTGGTACACATTTAAATTTTCACTATAAGGTGTTTTGTGTCTTTTTTTTTTTTAATTAGATTCCTGCTTCATAATTAGTTTACGTTGTCCATGAATGTGCTAAAAGTTTGCTACTTCTTAGCAATTCCTACTACATCTATAGATTTATTGTTATTTGATGTAAATGGGGGAATTGTATCTATAGATTTGGTCTGCAGTATTTGCCATTATCTTCGTTATGGAAGATATAGAATGCAAGTTGCGGTAATATTTTAGTGTCATTGTTTCAAAATTAGAGATCTCCTTTCTAGATTGTTCTAAATATATTTTTATAGTTAAATTATTTTTGAGTATTGTGAATCTTGAAGTAGATTTATTAATTAATATATTTTATTGTGATTTTTATTACAACATATATTATAGTGTTACATATAACTTTTTTAAATATTAAATGACAAAAAGATTGATATGTTATTACCGCTAACTCTTGTCATTTCCACCATCGCTAGTAACCAGTGGTGGTCTTCAATGGACTATCATCACCACAATTATTATTACTATAAATAATATGACATAATTTTATATAAAATACAACATTGAAGTTATATTTATAATTTAAAATGCCTCTACAAGTTATCGGTGTTAAAATATATTTTAATTTTATAATAAAGAGAATAATATGATTTCAGAATTTTGTATTTTTCTGAGGTAAATGAATCTCCGGTAGTTTCTTTAGCACTACAATGTATAAAAGAATCAATCTTTACAAACTCTATAGATGAATTTGTATCCTTTTTTCTAAAATGAAGTCCAAAATTACTTGCACCAGATAAAGATTTGAAAATTATTACAAATAACTTATTTAAATACAATTTAGAATAATCGAACTTATAAATGGAAAACTCTCCTTAACAAAATTTCATTTATTCATAAGACTTGAATTTAAAATTTTACTTAACAGAAACGGATCTTCACGTATGACAACAATTCTTTAAAGTTTTCGTATATAGTAGCAGGTTCCGTCATGGAACCGCAGCCCCACTATACATTCAGTTAAGATGAAGTAAGCAAAGAGAAGTCAAAGAGGTAAGTTAATATCTGGCAGGAGTCAATAATACATACAATGTGAGCAATTGTAAAACATTACAAATGCAAACAATGATTTGATTCATAATATTTGAGTGTGAATCCAAACAAGGATAACAATGATCTTTGGGGTTTTATTTTGTGATGGAGACTATTCATTATTCCAGCTTCTCCTCTCCCCATCAAATTGTAGTGAATTTGAAATTATTATGCACATCCATCACCAATGGGTTGGTTCCCCAAACTCTGTTATCTGGAATTGCAGGTGCTTATATAGTTATTATATTATATAAAGTCACATGATATAAGTGATAGTCGAAAAAGTTATTTTAATTTTCAGTCATAATAATGAGATTTATTTTAATTTGACACAACTTTTATACAAACACAGTTATAAAAATCAAGATAATTGAATTTTATAAGAGATTTGTGAATCCTAAAAGGTCTACTATTAAAAAATTATTGATTAATAATTTGAAAAATACTATAAAAATTAGGTAACTGTTGAAGTAAATCACATAAACAGTCATCTATTTATCGTTTTCTTTGTTCAATATTAGTATCGCATTGTAACTCTTATTTTATTACTTATTTAGATTAAGTTATTAATTTTTAAAAGTAAACATTTCCTTTATTTTACATTACAATATCAATTTCAACTTTGTTTAATTTGATTAGCAGAGGGAGAATATGTTTAATCAAACATAGTTCTCAATTATGTTTGAGATTGTAATAAATGAGAGGAATGCTCACCAACTAATAGAATATTTCAGAAAAGTGCACCATAAACCCTAATCTTTAACTGATCCATCTAGTAGAGTACCAGCTTATTTGTATGCTTTGTGAAAGTTATCCCCGTGGATACTAATTCCTTCCTTCTGAAATGTAAGGTTAATTTTAATTTTAAATTTGATTTAACTCTTTTTTACACTCAAATGTTATGAGATTCATGCAAGAGTTTAAAATATAAAAAAAACTTGAAACTAATATATTTTACAAATATGTTACATATTTTGTCATTGTGTTGAATAAAATTAAATTAATATAAACAAAATTTAACTTATGTTCTAAATCAAACTAAGTATAGTGATATTGTTGTTGTCCAGCATATGCAATTATGTACAATAGATTGCATGAATTATTTGAATATAATCTCGAGCTGCCTGACCTGGCCAAATCAATAAATCACGAATCCTTACCCAGCCTAATAATTAGAAGTATAAGGAATATATTTGTTATTTTTTCAAAATTATATATATAAATAAACTCTTCATGACAAACGAAAGCTTATTAAATAATTCTTTTAAATTGATATAAACTTATTTAATTTTAGCCAATACAATTATTTCAATTATTACAATTCAATTGTATATAACAATAAAAATTAACTAAGAGTTTATAAGAAAAAAAATTACATTGGGCTCAAAAAAAGAATACAATAAATATTACAATAGAATTTTGTAAGTCATAAATTTTGAAACATAATATACTTGTAATAAATATAAATATGTGCGCACGTGCGTTCGCTTAATTTTGCAATTGAGGAGAGAAATTAAGTAGGACCATATATCAAAGTATCAAACTGTCAAATTTTGGATGCAAAGACTAAAGAACCAAATCAGATGTGGTACCCAATAGTAGGCAGGCAATACAACTGGCAGCCATTCCAAAGCCCCACAACAAATTATTCACTACAATTCACATATAAATTAAACCAGCTTTAAAATTTTAATAAACTCATATCACGATTTAAATTTCAGAATTATTATAAATCTGCTACTACTTATAACTAATATGAATGTAACTTATTTTTTTCCAGTATAAAAAGAGTATTATTTTACTGTGTCTGGATTGATTATTTGAACTACACTTTCTAATTACTAATAACAGTTCCAATTGCAAAGATGAACGTTGCCAAACTTCTCAATCAAGGATGAGATGAGTTATTTCTTTATTTATTTTATTGTTTGTTTTATTTCTTCTAGTGTTATTATATACCCTCTTAGGATTTAGTTTTTTAATTAAAAAAATTAAATAATAGACCACTTGTCGATTTAGGAATGAATGGAACAGATGATAAAATAACAAATGAAACAGTTCAACCAACTTCTTTCGACCGCGTAACCATTTTGTTTCAAAATCAAAAACATATTTATCTTTGTAGTTATTAGGTTTACAAAATTTGTAAATCAAAATTGAAATGAAATTTTCTACTTTATAAATTTGTAGTTTAATACCATGAAATGTATAAAAATTATTCTTCAATAAAAATTTGGTATTTTCATAGTTTTATAAATCAATTTTGTAAATGAAACTACAATATTTTAAAATAATACTAATATTTTTTATATTAAAATATAAGTGTATATCTAATTTTGAAACGTAGGAAGTATTACTTGTGACATCATAACATTATTCATGGCAAACTTTTTTTTTTAACCTCTATAATAGTATGTATGTAATACTACGCTAAAGAGTTTATATTTCACTTGAAAAAATTAAAATAAACTCGACGAACGTTTTCATTAAATTTTTGAGTTCGAATTTTGTTAGTTGATTTTTTTGATGAATAATCTGCAAGTATCACTGTAATTCCTTAAGAGACCGGTAACATGTCATAACCCTAAATTGAGAGAATCTTCCACCACTTAAACTTTTTGTAACAAAAAAAAAAGAGAGAATAGAATGAACATTTTCTATAGGAGAACCTCTTAAAACAATATCCCATTTTAGATCATATCCTCAACACCTGATAGAAGTGGAATAGGGTGAGATGATGGTATCTAACTTATAGAAGTGACAACATTTTTAGAAAAGCAATAGGAGTATTATTTGGTACTTAGAAACTATTTTTTGAACTTCGGTTGTTGAAAGTTGAAACTATAGATATATCCAGATTATTATTTTTTTCGAAACAACATATATCCCGAACTCTATAACAAACAATAAATAAAAACAATATCTAATTTCGAATAATTGAGTAATTTTAAAGAAAACAATTGTTTTTAAAATATGTTTAAATTTGTAATTAAAAGTGAAAGACATTATCCTTGGTAACCTTGCGATTATCCCAACTGGAAAATGCAAATATTATTAAAATAATTATACTGGTAATAGTACATCTCATTTATAACGGCATGTATGTTGATGCAAATTCAAAATTTCAAAGAGGAGGCCTCCTACTTTAGAAACTGGAAGCAAAAGGAACTTGAAAAATAATAGTTGGTCTTATGTCACAATAATACACAAAATAAATAGATCAAAGAAAAGTAGAAAACAGCTAGTTCAATGCATCAATCAAATAATGGAACATTTTGGCTCCACGAAAGTTCATGGTTTTGTAGGCAAAAAGAATATATCGAATTCGATGGACTATCTCTTTTAAACGGTGAACAAGAAGATAAACAACGTCGTTATTAATGGACGCGTGAATATTTTGATTAGTTATATTAATAATTTTTATAATTGTCAAGTTTAACTATGAATTTATATTAAATAAAAATTTTAAATTTTAAAAACTTAACCCCTAAAGATCAAAACATATACGGCGTTTTTTATTTTAAAATGAAGCAAATATAATACATCCCAGCTTCTCATGAGAATTGTATACATTGACTCAAAAACAATATTCCCTCCGGCTTCTCTTATTAATTGATTTTTTAACTCAAATCATACCAATTGATCATCAATGATTAATAACTATAATAATATTAATTTTTTTTATGTTATACTATAATTGTCTCTATTTAATATGTATAGACAAAAGAGATATTTATATTTCTTTGAAATATGCAAAGGGTTAATAGAGTAATAATAACTTTGTTTTTTGTCTTGAAATATGGAAAAAGTAAGTAAAAAAAAAAGCTAGTCAAACTCTAGAAAAACAACTAAATAAAAATGGAGAAAGTAATAATTACTTTCACAAGAAAGGACACCTTTTAATATCTCAAAAAATAATTTTCAATTGGTCGAGTTATTTCATTTGTTTATATTTATATTTTAAAGATTTTAAATTTTAATAATATTAATTATACTACCGGGACTAAAATATAAGAAATTTAAACGGAAATAAATAAGATTATAATTTATTATAAAAATTTAAATATAAGTTTTTGGTGGGAGGGATGAGGTATTTACCAAGAAACTTTCATAAAGACTAATTTACTGAAAAGTTAACGACCATATATTCCATATCAAGAGTATCATAGTTCCTCTGACAACTAGAGATGAGATAAATTATAAAATGAGGTAGCAAAAAAATAAAAAAAGGTTAAACTATAAAATGGATTAAGGGCAAGGATATTAAAACAAAGCACATGAAGAAGAGTGTAATCTTTGTAAAGAATAAAATTTAGAGGTAAAAGGAAGCAGCAAAATATTCGAGTCAGAGGAGAAGGAGACAATCAATCACATGCAATGAGCAAAAAAAAGAAATGGACAAAACTCATTTATTAGTGGTACTCTTTCCCAAACTTTTTCACCCTTTTTGACAAACATTCATTCGTACATCTCCTCTTGTTTCTTTCTTTCTTTCTTTTACTTTTGTCAAAAATTACATTCCTTCAATCACATTTCATGTCTTCAAATTTAATCTTCTTCACCACATCATATTTTAATCTTTAACTAATAATTTACCTTCCCTACTTCCTTTTCCTTCACCTATTTTTCCCTTCTTTTCCACCACAAAAACATCTTCTCTTCAATGGGTATTAAAAAAATTAAGGAAACAATCCACCTCAAAATTGAACTTACTGTTCTTCATAAGCCATATCCTCTCTCTTATCAATTCAATAATCTGCACAAGAAAAAAATAAAATAAAGAACAAAGAAAAGAGATAGGATTCAAGAAAATAGACATCAAGATTCAAGAAAATAATTGACAATTAGAGAATTTAATAGCAAATGTCTATGAAGTTTACCATCATGTTTCTTGAATAAACTTCTAGCAAATAGCAAACATATAACAAGAAATCCCACTCCTGCTGCCCCTCCTAATATAATTGCCACTGTCTTCCCTGTATTTTGCTCTGTATCTACATTTGTCAAACATAAATTAACCCCATTTAAAGATATTCACTAACCATAACGAAGAAATTAAAGTAAAATTTCTGTGGTTTCTAAAATAAGTGGTAAAACAAAGCATAAAGAGGAAAGAGGCTTGCCTAGCACAAAAACAGAAAGATATAACTAAAGAAAAACCAAAATTGTACCTGATGAGGAAGAAGAAGGTGAATATGAAGACGAAGATGATCTTTTGGGCACCCCATTTGGATAATAACTGTAACTAATAAAACACTTGTGAAGGTAGATTTGACCAGAGATGGAGCTCCCACATTCAACCTGAGCTCTTTGAACTGCAGTTTTCACACAACTCCCACAATCAGAACTACCCAAATCACCTTGACACTGCCCCAACACATACATAGATTCATAGCTAGTTGTGTAAAATCCACTCCCACTAGCCACTCCACTCTCAAGTGTTGAAAATGCTGTGTCTCTTCTCTCTTCAAATCCACTTCCAGCCACATTTGTACCTCCACAAGTCTTGTACAAAAGCTCTAGCCCAGAAATTTGTGCAAATCCAGCAACTTCATAGAGCATGTAACAGCCCAAAAGCTGGATTCTTGCCGCAACAGGCTTGCCACAAAGCTTGTCAATTAGGACTGGAAGCCTACTCACACAGTTGTAACAGTCCATATTTGTTAAATCACCTCTACACTGAAATAGGCCTGTGATTGTAGTTTGGGAAGTACCAGTGGTAGTTTTGAAGAACCTTGCTTTTGAAGATTGAGACACTAGAGTACCAAAAAGTGCAGAAATTGCTTGAGAGTAAACCCCAGTTGGATCTTGTAAAGATTGCTTTGCACAGCCCTTGTACACCAAGGTGTTGTAATCAGGTGCAGATTTAGATACTACTGCTTTGAGCTCAAGATTTGGAAAGATGACAAGAAAAAGGAAGAGAATAGAAAACGGTTTTGTGGGTATACCCATTTTTGTGGGATTTTCTTGGTTAGATTCAAATCATGGTTGATTTTGAGAGTATTTGAGCAAAATATTTGGGGGTTTTGAAAAATGGTTTTTGGTAAAGAATGGAGGGTTTGTGCTTTTGATAGTCTTGATTTTGTACTTATTAAAGTATTATTAAAAAAAGGGTTCTTGGTTTTAGCCCCTCTGGTGTTTGGATTTACTTTGCATTTGGATGTGCAGTAAAGATGAGAGGGGGGCATCTTTTTTTTTGTTTCTCCTGTGTGAAAAAGATACTTGTACAATGAATGAGAACTTTTGATCCCCGAGTATATCAGTTTTTCATATTTTGTTTTTAAATTTTTTTCGTAATTTATTTGTTACATAAATTTTTTTAAATATGCGTAATTAAAATTTTTTATTAATTACTTGTTAAATTTAATAGAAAATGTATTCATGCGAATTACACATATAATAAATAAATGGTCAGTTTATGTCATATGTAAATTTTCTTTTCGACCATTTTTGACTTATATCAACTTTACAAATTTGGTTAAAAACTTTCAAAAATAATTTCTTAATAAAATAAAGATGAAAAATTAAACGCATGACTCACATTAGTGTATTTTTTGCTATATTTAACGAGATATTGACTAAATTTATTGATTGCACATATTTTAAAAATTTTATATATCAAATAAGTTAGGAAAAAAATTTGATAACAAACTGCACAAAATTGATATAATTTGAATAAGTGGAACAAGTTTTCCCCTGCAATGAACATATAATACTAATAATACATATAGTAGTATAGTATTAAAATACTGATCTTTTTGGAACTGGTGAAGTATTGATTGGATTGAATAAATCAATTTTTTTAATATTTGAAGAGAATGAGAACAAATGGTTGGGATAAAAATAATGTAAATAAGGAAGAAATGTTTTTATAAATAAAAGAGGAGAGAGGGTGGAGGGAATCTGATCGTCTGTTGGAGGTAAGTTTTAGGTAAAGTTTGACCAAGGTAGTAAAGTAAAACACTTGACTTGGAGTTTTTGAATTTCAAGTAAATTGTTTGAACATGAAAATCATGGGCTTGAGGATTGAGATTCCAGGACATATATCATGCAACAAACTGTGATTATCTTTACTGGTTCATGGAGATTGGGGCCTGCCAAAATAAATATAAGTTTCAATTTTGCACGAAAATCCTATGATGATATGTAGCTATTTAAGTCACCAACACCATACCAATTTTTATTTTTTTTTAAATCATCCATATCTGATAATTCGGTTGAATTCCAATTAATTTGATTTTGACTCAAACAAAATTTATATATAAAAATATTTTTTTAATACTCATTTTTTCAATTTACAAGATTCAGACTTGAAATTTTTGTTAAGAGGAATAAACTCATTACTATTTGAACATTTGAACCTATAAGTATTGATAACACCATGCATATGTGAGTTAATGAAATATTCGTGATTGTTGCAATGAAATTGGCTTCTTTCTCGTGAAAATGGCAATTTGACACATTCATGTCACACTTAATGCTATTGAAGTCCACAAAAAATTGACGAGCTATGTGTCTAATTTATAACAAATTAGCATGTTGATATATTTATAAGTGGTATAATGTGTGTTTAACCAAAAAGGAAAAAAAAAGTTGTACAATGATGTCCAAAATTTTAATTATGAGTTCTTATGAAATATTTATTACGGAGTCGGTGGTATGTTTTGACCCTGAAATTGGAGAATCTCCTATCAACTAAATTTTATATAACAAAAAAAAAAATCATTAATTTTGTTTTTTGGTATTATGAAAAAAATTCTATGGAGGAAGGGGTTGAACCTTGGTTTATTGCCGATAGATATGAACTTTTGCTATTTGAGCAAATGCTCAAAACTCAATTGATGTTTGATATGATTCAATAAGACTATACTTTTAAAAATATGACGATTATTTGGGGCAAAGTAAAAATTACTACATATGCCAACAAAGGTAGTTATTTTCGTTTATTATTAGTTGTTAATTTTTGATATATATGAAGGTTGGATGGTTGATGAGACATGCATGTCAACTTAATCAACTTTCCCGAATGGTATATAAAATTCATTTTTTTTTCCGTTCAATTCCACAAAATTATATATATAGAGGTATTCGGAAATTTTTTGAAATCTTGTACTAATGGATATTGAGAAAGACCAATTTAAAAATTTAGGGAACAATAATGCATAACTGAGATTAAAGATCAATTATCATCCCGGATCGAGGTTGCATTTTAAGTGTTTGTTTGGTTGACATCTATTTATCTAAAAATTTTAACTTCTTTAAAAGTGATAATTTATAAAATTGTTTGGTTGACATTTAAAATAAATAAATAAGGAAATTAAAAATTCCTTATGAAGTAGAAGTTCCCACATAGTATGGGAATTTAATTACCCTTGGTAAGCTATATTTCTCGTATCATTAATTTAAAAAATGATAAAATTATCACACAAAATTTACGCTAAAAAATAATTGTGAATGACACAATAGTAAATTGAAGCATATTATATAGAAAGTCTATAGTTGAACCAAACACAATGTAGGAAATGAATTCTCAGAAAATATAAATTTATCTATATCGACCAAACATGATAATTACACTTCCTATGAATTTTTTAAAAAAATTAGATAAAAAAAATACAACTTCCAATGGAAAGTTAATTCTCATATCAACCAAAGAATTATTAACATTATTGTAAGTTATTTGCGTTTTGTACTCAAATGCTCGTAATTTTATAGCACTGTGTTTCGTGACACCGCTCATTTACTTATGACTTGTGACTTAAAATGTTATTAATATAATAGTAATAGTAATAATAACATTTTACAAAGTAATATATTATTTTTATAAAATTTATGATTAAATTTTAATTTTAATTTGATTCATTTTAATTATAAAATAATACAAAATAAACATTTTATCATATAAAAATATTATTAAATTATTTTCACAATTTGAATTTTATAAGTACAATAACTTATTTTTATTTTTTTGAAACATAACGGGTATATCTTGCAGTTCGATTTGTTGGTGTCCACGGCCTAGCTTAAAGGAGCATTTTCTTGATGATATTTAATTCTTGTATTGGTCTGTACTGAGAATCTAACAGCAGACATATTAGATAAATTAATTAAATAGAGTGGATGGGGGTACGGCAGTGGTGTGTGTGTTTGGTGTGGGGGGGAGGGGGGTGGGTGTTGGGGGGCGGCGTGGGGGGTTAATGTGAAATTGTGAAGCCCGAAATCGTTGATACACTATTGTAATGGACTCGATGATCATGTGCTATCTTAGTGATTTTAATATAGTAATTCAATAGTATATTAATATATTTATTTTTCTTTTCGTTTTGGAGATCATTGTTAACCATGGGCGAAGCTATGTATATGATTAGGTGATCTTTAGCACACCTTAGAACAAGGAAAAAATTACTAAATTTCTAGACAAATTAATAACAATAACAACAACAATAATGAAGCTTTATATAATAATAAGTTTCTATAATAATGTTGGTTATATTATTTTATTTTCTTTTTTCTTAATAATTTTTTCATTTCACAATATTTAAATTATGTTCTAGTGTAATCGTAATCGTGGCAATCCAAGATACATTACTTACAAAATTTATAATTTTTATTGCTTTTTACATGCAATTAGAAAAATGTCTCACTACAGTTAAAATTTAAATTTATTAAGTTTGAAATATTATTATTTGACTTTAAAATGTTTTTGAATCATATACTTGCAAAATATTATGATAAGCGACTTTTTTTTTATAAAGGTATTATTTTTAGCCTACTATTTTTTTTTGTCTTCGCCACTGCTTCTCACTATAGTTATTTCTTTTCCCTCGTTCTAGAGGACAAAAATTGACCCATACAAGAAAATCCAAGTGTTTTATAGATCTTTGTTGATTAATTTCTCGTCTAAATATTATGTTGTTTTCTATTGTTTATATTGGTGTATATATTAAATATACATAATTATACTCTTAAGATGGATTAAAGATCATCTTAAGAGTAATAATGATATTAATTTATTAATTAATATTTAACATGGACTAAACGTAAAAAATGTGTTGAATCAAATTTGAATTTTATTGGGAGAGTCATTTAACTTGATAAATAATACATAGGAGGTTAGGATGTAATATTTCAAGTGAAACTATATGTACACTCATATTATTTTTTTTAACTCTATATAATTTTATGTCATAATAATATTAAAGATACCAACAAATTACATAAATAAATGTAAAAAAATTTGAACCACTGATTTTTAAGATATGGGCCTCTAAGTGTGAGGAACCAGCATTTTAAATATGAATAAAATATAAATAGGAGTAATTCCTATGATGTATGAATATTTAATACATGAATTTTTATGTCAATATGATGTCCAAAAATCAATTATTATAAGTTGGTGTATAAGTAATCCGCTAAAAGTAATATAAATATATTAAACCCAATTTTTAAATGAGTATTTTAATCAAGTGCTAACAAAAATAAATAGATGTCTTGGGAAACACACCGCAAGAGGAACTGCAGTGTGAATTGTTGACCAAGAATAACTGTGAACAAATAATATAATCATATTATTTAAAAGATTGAGTTGCATGTGTGTCAAGCAGCTGATAAAAGATTGAGTTACATGTGTGTTAGCAGCTGATAAAGGATTGAGCTACATGTGTGCCAACAACTGTTAAATCAAAGTTAAACAATTCACTCTAACCTTGGTTGGTTATCTATCCTTGAAAGTTTATCTCTTTAAGGAAAGTTTGTTGCATAAGGCACCAATTGTCCAACTAAATGTCAGCTATTATAGGTGATTGACTGATATTTTGACAGCCGCTATACCAACCAAGTTAGCCAATCACATCATCCCAAAGACATATTTTTGGCTAATCCAACTTATGACTGAGAATTATTCATTAAAATGATCCAACTGCTCTAATTGATTTGTAAACACTATAAATACATCACCTGAGATATAATTCTAGCATCACTTCCAAAAATTCTCTTTACTCTTCACCCACATAAATTTCATTCTTCATTTTCAAGAGCAGTTGTCCTTTTTAAGAGCAACACAAGTATTTTAATTCCTTGTTAAAGCTTGAAGAGGTAAGAGATTTATACCAATCATATGCTTTGTTCTGTATGAATTTCTATCCTTTTCATTCATATCATATTGTAAAACACTTAGTTCAAAAAGAATGTTTTAAAAACATACACATAGCATCATAAGTTATTAGATATACATGCTAAAAGAAAAGAATAAGAAAAACTGAAAAATACCAATTGTATAAACTTTGTTAACTTCCAAACAGTTTTTATATCAATAGTTAAAAACCCTTTGAAAACACCATGCTTGTCTTAGACAATCAGAGTTCCTGGAGTTTAACAACATCCATAAGAAAAGGAAAACAATAAGGGATACTTATGTTTCTCTCCTAACCTTTCTAAGGATAGAATAAAGTTTCAAGAACTGCATAACTCTGCAACTATAAAGTTACAATAGTCTGTAGTAGTGTTTTCACAACTGTGTGCGTGTGTGTGCTTGTTGTGTAAAAATAACAAACACTATAGAAAAGATGATAAAGAAGTGCCCTAAGTAAGGTTGTTATCTTCTGTGATAAAAAGTTAGTCTCTTGTAGGCTAAAAAGTTAGTATTTTGTAGGCTAAAAAATTAGTCTCCGATAGTACAAATTGCTAATCTCCAATAGTACAAACTGCTAGACTCCGATAGCGTAAACTGTCAGTCTCCGATAGAACAAATTGTCAGTCTTTGATAGGCTTAACAAAAAGTTTATCCTTTGATAAGCATAATAGTCCATGATGATTATGTTAGTCTCTGATAACCAATTTATCCATTGATGGATAAGAATGCTACCCATTGATGAACGTGATATTCTCTTAGTAACATGTTAGTCCTTGACAACCTCAACTAAAATTTATCCCCAGACAGACTGAAAATATATCCCTTGACGGGTCAAATATGTCCCATAACAAGCAAAAGTTATCCCCTGATGGATTAAAATTTATCCCCGACTACCGAGAGTTATCCCTTGACGACTGAGGAACTATCCCCTGATGGCCAAGAAACCGTCTCCTGACGAACAAATGTATCCCTTAATGGCTATCCCCTGATGGCCATGTCGCATCCCCTGATAGTCATCTTATCCCCTGATGCCACATTTATGCCTTGATAACTATCCACTTATGAACGGTCTGTTCTTGGAATATCAAATCTTATTTTGTCACAAACAATTAAGGAATTCTTTAAAATATCCTAATTAATTGATAATTTATAACTAATTTTTAAATTCAATTAGACTAAGTTTTAGTTAATAAATAATTAATATGCAGATTTCCAATAAATTTAAAATAAATTATATGAAAGCCTACAAGTGACTAAATAACAATCTAAAAAATCTCTCAAACTTGTTTAAGTTAAAAATCTCAAACCTCGATACACCAAATGATGAACTGAAACATCAAAAAAATATAAATGCATGAACATCACATCTGTACATACTCACATTTATTTTCAAAGTATAGATTCTCATATTATGTTAACATATATGTTTTACAGAGGTATTTCACCAAACAAGTGAATTAGATTAGCCCAGTTAAGAACAAAGACAAGTATATATACTCACTCTATCTTTTTCATTTAATACGTATTATCATTTAATACGTATTATCATTCATTCGATATACGTAAGTGTCCAGTGTTATGTTATATCTTATTCAAGTTTAATATCTTCAAAGATAAGTAATGTATGATCCATTGATCTGATATATGTGAAAAAAAATGTTGTATTAGAATCAAGTATTTTTTAGCGGATGTTAGCTATTCAAATTCACTAACACACCAAGGTAAATCCTATACGAATATAAAAAAAACTTAATTCTTCTCACCCCATACTTGTAAAGTATATCTGTGTGGTAAATTAAAAGCTAGTGGGATGCATCTGTCTGGTACTCAGGCCTAGAAATGATAGGGAATGAAAAACAAGGCATCGGTAACCAAACAATCGCAGATAAAAGATTTCTTCTTGACTACGTATGTCATTATGATAAAATCAGACGGTGGTCCGACTGACCAGCTGATATACTATTTGATATGGAGTTTCTAAAGGTACATGCGCTAAACAGACACAGTTACAAGGCGCATGTGAATTATTCTAAAAAAATTTCAAGTAAAGGGTCAAATCCCTCGTTATCACTTGGTGACCCTGAAAGCTATATTTTCCCAATTTATCAAGAGAGGGGCATTGTCTCCGCCCAACCTTACAAACACTTAACTCCTATAAATTATCTATATTTTAAGGCTCACCAAGTGCATGAATATATACTTGTGAGCGTAAATCGCTCACGTGACTATTATTAAAAGTTTTACAGGTTATGGCAAGAAAACTGAGCTATCTAATAAGGGCAAAGCAAAAATAACATAATGAACGTTTCCTAATTATTCTCTCGTGGATGAAATTTAGAGGAAGAGTAAAGCGTGAGGCTATTATATAGATATTTAGATCGTAAGGTTTGTATGAGCCCCTCACATACTTCCGCTAAAATAACTGAGATTTGATTTATCAGTTATTTTTCAATCTTAAATCTATCCAAATGAATGAGAATGTTATGTCCCTTAAATGGGTCATGAGACTAGAAATATTAAGCTCTAATGTTCCACTTGGACGTTAAACAAGTGCTTATATTAGACTTAAAAGGAAATAAGGCATACGTAGTTTACAAGAACTTCCTTTAAGTTAAATAAGACATGCAAGATGGTTAAGTGAGAATCGAAGAGTTCGAAACCTCAAAGTCAAAAATATTTTCTAAAGTGATAGAAGTTTTAACATTGAATCTGTCATAAATCACAAACAATTTGAACTCTTATTGCACTTGAAACCCACCATATATGTTTATATGTTTTATGAGCATAAATTGTTCATCCTTGTTGTTAAATATTTTATAGGTGATAAAGGTAAAATAAAGATATACATATAAAAAGTTGTAAAAAGTTGTTGTGAGTTAATTGTGGGTAATGATGAGGAGAAACATATGACAGGGGATGTAAGAGCACAATTGTAGTCTTAAATTTGTAAAACCTACGGGTCACAACTTTATTTATTCTTCCGTTGTAACAAAAAGTACTCTAATATTTTGTATTAAGTTCGGAATAACAGTTGATTGTTTCTTTTCTCTAAATTGTATGGATGTGATGTTATTTGTTTTACCTCTACTGATGTTGTTCAAGTTCTGTGTGGGATTTCTGAACCGTCACACTTAGAGTTCACCAATCTCCTATACAATTTAGTTACATTAATTTGTACATATTTATTTATGTATAAATTGATATCTTTAACACCGCTCTTTATATTATTATCTTCATTAATTTTACTGTTTAAAAATAAAATCCAACTAATCCTCATTAATACGGAGTAACATTTATCCAAAAAATAAAAAGAAGTTTTCATCAGTGACAAGTAAGCTTGTATTTTGCTCTATATTGTACCACCGAAGGAGTGAGATGATCATATTCTTTTATATCTAAATAAGTATTTAATAGTTAAATTGATGTATTCTCTCCATTCTAAAAGAATATATATATATATTTGAAATTTTTGACAAATATTAATTTTATATATTTCATTGATAATTATATGTTCTACTAATAAGTTTATATTCACAAAATTTATTATAAATGTTTAATTAATGATAAAAAGATAACTCTTTCATAAATTTTATTTTAAAAGTAAGTCCTTCGGTGGAAGGAAGAGTTTATAAATAAAATTTTTTTGTTCATAACTGAATTGAATAATCCATTCGGCAAACAGATATAAAATTAAAAAACATACAAGCAATGAGTTTTTCAAAAAGTAAAAATTTCACTTTACTGTTATATGTAGCAACCCCTACTTGCAGGTTCAAAGATGGAGAATGAATGGGGAAAATACCAAAAACTTGGTACTTATTCATAGTCTATTTTCCTAACGTAGTGTTACTCGTAGTATTAATGGTTTTATGATAACATTTAACTTCGTGACTTGGTTCTGGGAATTTCCCGTCAATTTAATTTTTTAATAAAATAAAATAAATGAACTTATAACTTGTTACCTATTCTAGTATCGATGGAAATAACTTATTACGCGTCGGATGTTACAAAAAATGCTAAGTGGACTCAGGTGATGAAAGACCGTTTAGTATCTAAACGAAATTTTAATTGAAATTAGTTAAAATTAATTGGAGATAGACATAATAAAACGTAGACGATAGAAAACCGTTTAACGCCTAATCAAATGATTTAATCCATCTAAGCAGGAGTTTTACAACAATAATTGTGCCAAATGGTGTTTTGTTGCTTTGAACACAGATATAAACTGCTTCAATGCATCTTATCTCCAAGATTATGCTAAAAGGATAGAATTATGTTCTCTATACTGAAAATATCTCATTTACAATATAAAATAAGCCTGACCCATTGGCCAGAAAAATGTTAAGAAAATTCGATATTAGTATATAAAAGGAATAGATAGTTAGTTAAAATACTCCTTTGAATGGAAGAATGTTGATTTAATTAATAAAATTTGACAAACGTTTTTATTAAATTTAAAATTTAAGTTAGATCGATCAATTTTTTTTTGATAAATAATCTATAATATCCATATTAAGAGGAGTTGGAGTATTTTTTGTAAGTAATCTACGTAAATCCTTCTAAGAGTAGTTCAAGTTTTATTAGAAGGCCTTAAATTCTTGATCCTACATTAGACAACCTCTGCCCAGCTCAAACTTTTTGTAGATAAAAAATAAAAAATAAAAAGTAAAAACACCATCTTAAATACGGAAGAAATATAAATATGAGCATGATTGTATTTTATAACTAAATTCCCTAGATCGTGTCTATCAATATCTTAAATGCATTTAAATAACTTAAGTTGACTTTCACAATTTAAATTAAAATTAAAAATATAGAGGGAATGGAACATTAAATTTTTCATAATATAAATTGTTTTTTTTTATATTATAAAAGAAGGAAGTCATTGGTTTATGCTCACAAACTCAGAGTTTTATTTTTAGACCATTCATATTAGTTTCACGTAACAGATTTTCTATTTTACAGAATCAAACACAACTTTTTATATATATACCGATTCTTTATTTATAGCATTTACACTAAATTTTCTAATATATGATACAGTATAATAAAAATAATAATATTTAAACTTTTACCGTTTATATTTGTTAATTCTTTAATTAACAGATAATATGTTATTATACTATATAACATGTCTCCTTCCTATGTTATTATCATTTATACATTAATATAGTATAACATATATATATATATATATATATATATATATATATATATATATCACATTTATATATAATATAATATTTAAAAATTAATACATATAGGTAATTTATTAATGCATATTATAAATCATATTTTAATTTATTATTAAATATAATATGAAAAAAATATTAATAATATTAATGTAATATTAATATATTGTATATTAGTATTATATATAATATATTATATATTATAATATATCTATATATATCTCACATTTATATATAATATAATATAATAAAAATTAGAATAGTATATATCTGAATATTTTATACTAATGTATTAATTAATCATTATAATATATGGTAAAAACGTTTTATTTAAAAATATTTTTTATCTAAATATAAATAAATTATTACTTTTTATATTGAATTAATATATAATATATTAATATAAATAATATCTTTGTATGTATGTGTATTTATATATATATATATATATTGATATATGTAGTAAAGTATAATTATAGAATAATATAAAATAATATTATAATTTTGATGAATGTAAATATTGATATTATAAATTTAATGATTTATTATTTAAAATCACCAAACTAACTTTAAAATAGGGATATTGATACAACTTAATTTTTCTTAATTTTTTATGAAAGTTCTCTAAAGTAAGAAATATAATTAAATTAAGGAAAATTGCTATAAGTGGGTCTAAAAACACACTCGCACACACGTAATAATGATAATCGGCAAAACTTATACGGTATAAAACAGAATATTAATCCAAGTATTATTTTTATTATTTAATAAAATAAAATAAAATACTCCGTATAAATTACCAAGTACTTTATTATACTCGCGTATTCCGTAATTCAGTGGCGTATGTCTTGGTGTGTCAATGTCTCCTTCCTTTTCCTTCTTCTTCTTCTTCCTGTGTACTTTCCACCTCGATCTTCCCCTCACATTTCTTCTTCTCTGCAATTTCTAGGGTTTTCAATCCAATTCTGACCTGATCTGCTCCGATCTCACTTCCTTATTCTACATTTTCAATTGAAAGAGGCTAATCTGATATGTACTCGTTGAAAGACAAAATTTCCGACAAGCTCTCTCATATCTTCTCTGATTCTTCTCCTTCTCCGTCGTCGTCTTCCTCTTCCCAAAACCCCCTTCCCCAACACCACGAGGTATTATTTCTGATATTCTTTACTTCTTCTCGTACAATTACATGAATATATGTTGTAATGTGAATCAATGTTGCTTGTTTCTTTGTTGATCGAGTTACTCTGAGCTCGTTTTGGCTTATGCATGAGTGATCTTTTATGTTTGTGCAAATGATTGTGTTTTTAGAAGATTTATGTTTTATCCGCTTTTTAACTTTCTTGTGTGATTGTGCTATTCGGTGGGTAAAATGTAAATTCGGGTGGGGGAATACTTGAGTTGAATTGCATAAAGATAGTATATAAATCAGTTCTATGGATGCAGATTCCGAAATGATGTTGCCTCCGTCTGTATAACTTTCATGCGCTAAAAGTATGTGTCTATGTCTGTTTTATTTTTTTTTTCTGAAGTTTTTGGGTGGCGTGATTGTCTTCTGGTTGACACACTTTAATTTTCTTGCGATCGATGGGAATGTATTTCTGAATCATTTGATAGTGGATCTTTAGATGGGAACCTGGGATTGTACATAATTTTTAGTCTGTTAAAAGGTTATAGAAAACGGGGTTCAATCTACTTGAATAAACTTATTACATTGGTGGTGAAACACTGAGTTTATTCTTACTGGTTCCAATTTCTACCACGTCCAATTTTCTCTACTTGTTGTCTAATTTAGATCGTGTGTACATTACCTGTTTATTTTTCATTTTCCTACTCAGACAGCTTCAAGCTTAATTATTGCAGGAATTAGTCATGACTTATAGGATTTACAGCTGCCAATTCTGATACATAAATATAAAGCTGATATGCTGAAATCTTTTTTCTTATTATGCTTTAATTTATAATACAAAGTTTAAACTTTGTAGGGGAGGCAAAATCCCAAGGAGAGAAAATCTTTGTCTTCTATATTTTCGTATGTTCTCCCCTCAACAAGCTTTACTGGATATAAGCCAATGCAATCACTTCCTGCTAGATGGAACAAAAAAGGTTTCTCCCAGCAAGGAAATATAACCCTGGACAACTATGTGGAATGTGAGTACAAGAGTGAAAATGAAGGAATTGCAACTCTGCATGGAAAAGATGAAAGACATGGTTATGTAATGGATGAAGAAGAAACAAGCTTTAGTACTCCAAAAGAAAATGATGACCAGGGCTCTGGTTCAGATGTATTTGAAGATGCCACTGATTCACAAAGTTTAGAAAAGTCCATGCCCAAACTCACCCACGAGTCTCTTTTTATTACATTGGATTTGTATGATTTTTTTCAGTCATCCCTTCCCAATATCGTTAAAGGGTGTGAATGGGTGTTGTTGTATAGGTATATTTGGCTTAAAATTTTGGTATACAACGTAAGTTCACTTGTGAATATTCTTATGATGTTGATATTATTTGTGTATTTACACGAAGGGCAGTACGGTGAAACATGGTATATCACTTCGCACACTTATACGCAAGAGTGCTGATCTTCCTGGTCCGTGTTTGCTGGTAGGTCCACATTTGCTCTATTTCTATCTTCTAAACGTGTTTTGACCTCCTAAATTGGCATCTATTTTAAATTCTTAATGCTAAGTGAATGAACTATACTGTTCTAAATAGATTACTGGAGATATGCAAGGTGCTGTGTTTGGTGGGTTACTAGAGGGCCCCCTAAAACCTACTGCCAAGAGAAAGTATCAAGTAAGTTTTTTAAAATTCAAATTTTGTTATGAGATTATGAAGCAACTTAATAATCGGTTCAGTTTGTATTTCTCAAGCCTTCAGTATTTGTGTTCAAAATTATGCTGAAGCTGATTCTTTACAAATGATTTTGGCAGGGGACAAATCAAACCTTTGTATTCACTACCATATATGGGGAACCAAGGTTATTCAGGCCTACAGGTAATAATTTAATGGCAAATCTTCATCCTCCTAAATGTTATATACTGTTTCATCGAAATAATAACAGAATACCATCAAAATATGGAACTGATCGAGTCTGAGATGTGGTTCCCTTTTTCTATGACTTCTGGACAGGAGTCTAGGGGTATGGGAAGTCCTATTGAATTGGTGAAGTGCCATTTGAAAATTGACTGCATTTCAATCATTGACTTTTCTTCTTATCTAGCCACAAGATTGGGTGTTTGTCATGTCTAAATTTGTTGAATATTGTTTGCTGCATGTGTTGGTGACCGTTTCACAATATTTCTAAGCTTCGTATTTTTTGTTTATTTTCCGGAGCATTCAAGATGAATAAAATCAATACCTGATTCTCATAAAATAATTATTGATGCTTATAGTTGCCCATTAACAGCCTCTGCAATTATACTTGCATTGCAATGCAAAATCTTGAAGAATCAAGATGACATTGAACTATTTGATTGTGGTTTCCCTTGAATTTATTGATACGCCTGGGAACTATTCGACTTGTAGTGTCGTAGTGTGTCTGCCTATGGAGTATCTTGTTGGATAGGAAACTCCTTTCTTTGAGTTGACCTGGAGAGCACATGCTATTGAGGATGGCAAATTTGGGTTATTGATATGAATATTGAGAAAGAATAAGGATGATAAGAGGAAGATCACACTCAAAACAAAAACTTCCTCAAAATCATAAATTTAATTAAACTTCACATTACAACCATACTTATATAGCAGCCTATAGATTTTCCTAGACCAACTTTATCTTAATTTGTTTACTATAATACTTATAATAATAATTTTACAACCGAACAATCCCGACATTATTATTGTTTTTCAAAAACAAGGTACAGTATATATATTCAATAATCTTCTTGTTGCTGAACTGTTTGGAATGGACCCAAAACTTATTCTATCGTTCCAACCATGTCTTTCAGCCCATCTTTCCACAATTTTTGTGCTAATAGTGTTGTGTATAGGTGTCAACCGATATTTCTACTTGTGTTTGAATGACTTGTTGGCACTTGGAGGGGGTGGAGATTTTGCTTTACGACTTGATGGTGATCTGTAAGTTTTTCTTGCATAACATTTATAATAATGTTCTCTCCATAAATTTTCTGTTTCCTACTTTTCTACCCTCCATTGTGCTAGAAAAGATTGGCAAACCTCTATTAAGTACAATTTTTCTTGTGAAAAGGTTAAATGGAACCAGTGGACCTTGTGACACATTTGGGAATCTATGCTTGGCTCATAATCAAGAATTCAAACTGAAGAATGTTGAGGTAATACTGAGTGTTTAGTTGTGGGAGTTTGTGAGTGGTAGTGGTGGTCTTCTTTAATATTTGGTTTTGGATGGTGGGGGAATGCATCTCTTATCTCACATTAATACATTATATCCTAAACTTGTTTCTTTTTCTACTGTTTGCAGCTGTGGGGTTTCGCACATTTATCTCAGTACATAACCTAGACCAGTGCGTAGATAAGTGGTGTGCTATATAATCTCGATGTACCATTCATAGTCCAATTCTTTATTCTTTATTTTTGTTTCAGAGTTCGGCCCTATTGTACTCACTACTCAGAAAGGGATCACTTACAATTATAGGTCTAATACTCGTAGTTCAGGCAAGTGTTTGTTACATTAATATATTTATATAAGCTTGTGGTTAAAACCATTTAATGCCATCTTACTCTTCCCTTTTCGTTCTTTTTGATCAGCATAATAGCACTATCTGTAGTAATATATTTCTAATGTAGATAAATATGAGAAAATTGCACATGCATTAATCTTGGGACTTCAACAATTGCGTAAATCTTTGCCCAAAAAGAAAATCACAGCACCACCGACGCACAACTCAATAAGAATTTAACATATACTACCAATAAATAATTCTTCTTTCACTCCTTTTTGATGTGCAGTTGTATTAAATTTATTTAAAAAATAGCATTGTAAAAATTTCCATCTAGACGGATTAAGGTGGCCTTCTACCGCCTATCTCTGATTAATCTTAATTAAATGCTTGTTAAGGTGGCCTTCTACCGTCTATTTCCGATTAATCTTAATTAAATGCTTGTTTAGGTGCTAAATAGTCCCTTATTGCATGAATTTGCCTGGCATTTTTCTGACATTGAAAAATAGTACTAACAATAGTTTAATTTCGTTCTCATTTTCATTGGTAGTTTCTGCATCTCTTAAGTTTCTTATTTTACTTATTAATTGCACCGTTCCTCTTTCTCTAATGCTCGATCGAAAGCATATCAATTAGTGGAATCAAAGAAAAATGTTATTTTTTCTAAATTTAGGCTTTGAGAAGATAATTTCATACTCCATATTTGATTTGCCAAGGGTTTGGCCTTTTCGAGCAATACTCCTATATAAAAATATCTGAGGAGTTTTTATGGACATTGAAGAAGTTTCTAAGGAGTAACGTTGGAAGCAAAATACGGAAGAAGATGTCGTGCAAGCGCCTGAAACCCAAGAATTATTTTTCCAACCGTCACTTGAATTGGCCAACTTTGAGTTTGGTGTTTTTTCGGCTCAAATTCTGTTCGTTCGTTCAAGAAATATAATGATTTTTCTTTTAAAATTTATTAATTTGTTGCTATTATATAGTTTGTTACAAGATTATTGGAGTTTGCACTTTGTATAAACGAAAAATCTATCATGTGCACCTAATGCACATGATAAATGTCATTAAATACATAAAAGTCTAGTTAGATTTTCTTGAAAAGAAGTAAACTTGACATTAAATACATAAAAGTTTAGTTAGATTCTCTTGGAAAGAAATAAACTTAATTAATGTGATTTTTCCAACAAGAGTGATACTAACATGTTAAACAAAAATAAATGAAGTAAAAAAAATTCAAGTGAAATAGGTAATTAATGTTTTTTTATCTTGTGCATAGGTGCACAGGATAGCCAGACTCTTGTATAAATGGCACATCTTATATTTGTAAGGAAGCATAACTTGCAAACATGAAGTTAAAGGTTTTAATCAAGTCGTATGCTCGTGCATTAGTTGCTGGTTTCCCATATTAATGCAGTGAACATGGTAAATTAGATGAACATAAATTACATGTTGAGTCATTTCCCCTTCACAATTTATTTGTAATCATCAATAAAGGTATCTACTCTTTCAGCCCTTTAGTATTGTTTATAAAATTTTGGTAAATCTCTTCAACGCCAAAATTCTTTAATTTAATTTTTTTTTGTAAACATATGACTGTTATACATCTCACACTCAGTAATAATAATTTATATACATTTCGATTGATATTAAATTTAAAAAAGTTAAGTGAAAAAAAGCTCCGCGTCACGCACGGGCCACACCAACTAATATGATTGATTTGATGAAGAGAAGCGGAATAATGATGTAAATTAACAACAATTACTCCGAAAGTGACTGATGGTATTCTGCAGAGGAATTACTGTATACTCCCTCGGTCTGATTGTACTTTGTCATTGTTTTTATTTTAATTTGTCCAAAATTATTATTTTTATCATATTCTTTCAATACTAATCTCATTTATGATTTAAAAATTATTGTTGAGTGCAATAATTATAGTATAGAGAATGTAAAAATTAAAATAATAGCACTCTTTTCAAAATAATGGACAGAAACTAAAATGAGTATTTTGAGAATATTTTATGTTCTTTAATACTCCCTCCGTTTTTAAAAGGGTAACCTAAGTACACTCAAACACGTTAATTAAGGAGATAAAGAGAGTGACACAAAAAAATAGAGAAGAAAATGTAAAAGATAAAATAAATGTAAAATATTTACCTTTAGACATCATTTTAGGAATAATTTTTTAATTCATCCTATTTTATCATATCCGGGATGTCATATGGTTCCAAGGGATAAACCAGATATGGCCAGTTCCAATAACATTTCTTTCTTGAACAAAAATCCATTTCAATGTACTTAGAAAAAATCCATTTCAATGTACTTAGTTACCCTTTCGGGGACGAAAATAGTAATGTGACTAGTAAATCCAAATGAACAGAGTATATTTCATTTAGTCTTTGGAAGTTACCACATCCGTCACGTCGATAGAAGTAATACAACTGTATTGAAAAGGGGAGAGAGAGAGAGAGACAGAGAGAGAGAGAGAGAGGAGTTATTTTGCGGTATCCAGATGCCAAATTCTTATTAAGTGAGTTAGTGCTGTGAATTTCTTTCTTGGCGAAGATTCACTCTTTGTTTCATTTCACAAGACCATGTTTCCCACCAGCAAGTGCTCAAGAATGAAGACAATACAGCAGGCATAACACTTTTCCAAATACACAGAAAGATCCACTTCCGGATAAAACTGGTCAAGCAAAGTTTTAATAAAATTAAATGGGCTAATAAATATCAAATTACTCTTTCAAATATTATATGAATACAGAATGATTTGAGTTAACAGAAAATTGCCGTTTTACGCCCTACTTTGCCATGCTAAAGGATGTTGCTGTGAGTCCCAAAAACACAATGATGATATCACCACGCATAGAATCTCAGATTAGGAACTGCGTCTATAATTAGAATAAATAACTAATGTTCACGCAATGAATCCTACTGTCAACTTTCACATCTTTCTGGCCAATATAGTACAATAATCCAGTGACAGCAGCAGCAAACACCGCAGGAACTGCTGCAGAAGACACTCAAAACCATGTTTCTAGAGACAAGCAAATTCCTTTCAAGATTCCATTGGAGCATCATCTCCTGGCAATCCAAAGATCCGGAGGTTGCGGTCCATCGAGCCAACTGCTATGTATTTTGCATCTGGACCAAATTTTACAGAAGATACTTTACCTGCACTCATGACACCAAGTAATTATTCCATGTAAGTATAATCCTCCAAAAAGTTAAAAAGTATGTTCAAGTGCTTAGGGCAAAAGAGGGAGAAAGAACCTGTGCCAGACATATCAGGGAAGGTTTTGATACAATTCCACTCAGACTTTACATTCGCAACTTGGTATACTCTGCAGTAATGTGAAGACAATGCAGTGAAAACATTGACAATAATCAAAGATGTAACTGTATTTCCAAGATACAAAATGCACTTCAATCCAATAAATGCATTCAACTCTCTAAACTATTGCATAGATCTACTTAAGATTTTCAATCCAATATAGTACGAAGCACTTTGACAAGTTGCATAAGAGGAATTTAACCGCACAACAGTTCATTCAGGACCAACCTGATATCTGCACCTCCTATTGCTAGGTAACTTCCACTATGATCGAAATCCACTGCAGGGAAAAAAGAAGAAAATAAAATAATTTGGCACTAGGTGAACTAACGTGTACATAAAAAGTCCAACGGGTCTTTTGAAGATAAATAAATTCATTAGGCATGTCAATAGTTCACCAGATTGTGTTGGCGTATTTTCATCATATGGAGTAAATGTCCTGAAATTCCGCAATTTGCGTAGATCCCACAGCTTAACACCATCTTGAGCAGCAGTCTGTCAAGGGAAAGGATTAGGCTATGATATTATATTAGGCAGTGATCACATTGCCTATTTCTAGGTTAAAAGAACACATACCGCCAAAAAGTAACCATTTTCTGAGAAAGAAATGGCATTTACAGCCCCGATGTGACCATCAAATCTTGCAACATTTGCCTGCAGAGAAACAAGAGAACAATAATATTCAATCAGGACAAGAAAACAAGAAAAGAAATACAAGGATGATAATATAATAGTCTCTTACTTGGCTTTTTACATCCCAAATCTTCACAAGAGCACCTGAGGTGCCTGTTCCAAGGATAAGACCATCAGGATGAAAGGCTGCAGATGTATAACCATCAGAACCGGAAGTGTCGGCAACCTGCAAAATTCCTCCAGTTCAGAAGTTACGGAGGAAGACTACCAGAGCCAAGAACCACTTGGACATATTCTGTAGATGTGCTTACAAGTGTACACATACAGATGTGCATTGTGAAAGAAATTCTCTAAGGTGCCTACAACTGTGTGCACATATATGCCAGGATGTGCATTGAGAGAGAGCATATATGAGACACATGCTCAAGAAGATAGATAGAGACCTGTGTGAGACATAAACCAGAAGAAAGCTCGTAAAAGCACCAAGTACTATCAAGAGAAGCTGTCACGAAGTAGTTGTTGGTTGCATGGACGGTGACAGCTTGCACCTGTCACATTGAACATTGGATCATTTTCTTAAACAAAAACTTTGACTAAGAAATTAGAAGTACACCACAACCGGTTAGTTCAAACGATACTGCTATGAAAGCATAGGCCTGTATCTGTAATAGCTAATAACTACTAATTACAACACACATCAACATACAAACAAATCTTGGTACTTTGAACGAAATCCAACAAATAATTGTGTGGACTAGCAAGAATATAATTACATCAATCATTACCTACTAGCTTACGGTCAACATAATGCAACCAGATACTCTTCTATTAAGATGGATACTACATACACCTGAAAAAGGAGGAGGAGGGTGGACAAACAGATAACCGTCCTCTCTGCTATTTTAGAGTAAAACATTCTAGTATCCCTGTATCAAGTAGAGTTCTTGGGATCATTATCAATTTCTCTTTATGTGCATCAGAGAGACGTTAGCAGAAGAGGTCCATCCCTAGTGGCAATAATTAGAGTAAATTGTGATGGAATAATAATCCATTGAAAGGCTTCCCAATGGAACTCAAGACTTCGTGAAGGTCGCCTATGCAACTTTCCACCCTGCATTCCTCGAGAAACAACTTATGGTATGATTTACAAGAATAAATTTTGGACAAACTTTTTGTCCAACATATTCCTCAAACAAATAAAGGACTGTTATTATTCGGAAAGGACCTTTTATTGCAATAATATAAATCATTCCTCTAAAAGACATCTAATATTTTGTCAAGAAGTAGGCAAGAGATACTACAAATTTCAGGCATGTATGCCTCTCATCATTGTCTTGCACTTGCCAACCTAGGAGGATAGCATTCCCCTTAAGCACCTCTTTTGAATCATTACTCGGCACCATCAATCCAAAGTTGAGATAACTTCAAATGATTTATATCCATGTCATTGCACATGGATGATAGTGCTAGGGAAAAATGACTACAGACCGCAAAAGGTATGAAATCTGCCAATTGGATTTTTTAAAAAAATCAACAATTAGAGGCAACTGAGCACTAGGCAGTGCTTAATTTGTCTTAATAGCACCTGAATGTCTTATTCCTGGTCATATAGATGTGTATATTATTTCTGTTTAATATGCCAAAATAAGTCCCATAACGTACAAATTGACATATTAAAAGTCTCAATCATAACTCAACTATAATTTTACTTTATAAAAATTTATGTTTTCTTCAATGCATGATACATTTGAGCTATTTGGTCATGTAGTCTACATCAAGATGCTATTTGGTCATGTAGTCTACATCAAGATGTCAGTCTTATTAATTCAGAGTTGTATTTACCACCGACCACTTAATTAGAAATAACAGCACCAAAGTCAGCAATTAGTGATAACAGGAAATGTCAACTTAATATGGCCAAAGTGTCTCACCTCTGCAGTATGATCCTTTAAGATGTGCCTACAATCATAGTTCCCATCCTCTGACCCTTGCCATACACGAACAGTCTGCCAAACAAGGTGATGTCTAATTAATCAAATAAGAACGTATGCAATTTTCACAGAGAAGTGCAGGACTCTCTGTAGTATAATAAAGAAGTGGGTTTCACATATTGAGCGTTTATAACTCTTGATCTTTTATAGAAGTTTGGGATGAACTCCTTGGTAATAGAAAGCTTCATTTAATACAAATATGTCGAGGGGAAAAAGAAACATATATCTCCAGATTTCTGTAGTATTCCCATCCAATAAACAAGAAAAGGTATAAAAGAGGAAAAGAGACTATTCTACAAATGTATAAAAAAGCAAAGAGAAACCGTAAATTAAAGTAAAAAGGAGAAAACATGCTATTTTTCAAATGTAGCAGACGTCGCGGTCACAATTATAACAGCTACCAATAAAAGAGTAATCGTAGTCAAAACAAAATATGCCCAGTTCATATACACTGTTCTAATTTCCATGTAATTCAGTTACACAAGATAAAAGCATAACTGCTTAAGCAATTAGAGTTTATCAGAAACACAAGATAGCTAAGGAATTCAATTCCAATATAAGTTGCCAACCTTATCAGCTGAACCGGTAACTACTAATTCGCCTTCGGCTACAAATCTCACACTTGTAACCTAACAAAGAGAGAATGAACGAAAACATTTAATTAGCCATGAATCTTTACCAGTGTCTTAAAGTCATCAGAGGAGAAATAACCTTTTTAGAATGACCACTAAGGGTGGATAGGATCTCTCCTGATGTTCGATTAAAGACTATAGCATTCGTATCAACTCCGCCGGTAGCAATAATATCCTGATAAGCAAATAACAAAAATGCTTTGGTAAAAATTATAATAGTGTTAGCTAAAACTGAAGCTACGATACATGGACCTGGATACAGGAGATGTAAGATTCAGGTGCTAGCGGTGTTTAAGTGTTGGACTGGCCTAGTCCTAAAACAGTATGATATGAGAACACGGCATATATTGTAAAAAGATCCTAAATATAATTTCTTGGATGTAGTAGGGTTGGTCAGCATTAATGTTATGCAAATGAAAGAATATCAAAATGGGTTTTGGGTTAATATTAAAATGGGTTTTGCATTAATCTGAATATGGAGATAAGTAGAGGACCACTACTAACGTTAACATTGCAGTCCTTAAGATCTAGGCTATCCAATGGGTGGTATATTGGGATCAGATGGGATGGTATCCCCATCACTATGGTGAGGGAAAATTGGCACTTGTGTGTGTGTGTGCTGGTTACTCAAGGTGTCCAACTGATAGTGAATGCCAATCAAACCATACCAAACCCAAGCCTACTACTGAGGCATAATAACCTCAACTGGCAAACTAAAAGAGTTGAAGCAAACCAGAAATTAAAACAAAATTCCAATAATTATATTTTAGCAACAAAAGCTAAGAACTATAAATTCTAACCGTCCATCTCAAGTCCATCTGAAACTCTTTGTTGAGTGTGGAAAAGAAATCTACGAGACGTTTAAATATGATAGAATATAAAACACATCTAAATATATCAAAACTTTGTAAAATATTCAACATAATTACATTTTTAATACATATTAAAATGTGCCACAGAAGCAGAAAAAAGTGTTGCATATGAATTGGGATGAAGTAATTACTTTTCTGGAGAAAATAAGATATGTTACTCTATCTATATCCTAAAATAATTCACTAAAAAGAAATATATAAAACCCTAAATGCAGGTCAGTTCTGCATCCTTAATGTAATTCTACGATGTCACTCCTTGAAAAGCACCTATTATGACAAACTCACAATCTAAAGCAATGGCATGGGGATTAAGATGCACAATTCCTAAGATTCGGTATACTTGATCATAAACGGAGGAAAAAAAAGATCTCTGCCTGGCTGTATATAAAATAACATGATTTTCAATCTTTTGAGTTGGTAAATGTTTGGTATGGCACAAAGTTATGAAGTTTCCTCCTTGAGGAAGGCCAGCAAAGCATCGTACAGCAACCAATGAAATTAAAAATCCAAATCCGCAGTAATACAAGTCATCAATGAAGAGTGTCCACAAAATTGTACAATTATACTTGTAATTCAATTTCAACGAGCATCTTACCCTGGAGTTATGAATATCAATAGATAATATGCCAGGTTTGTTGGTTTTGTGAAGTGGATAACTGTTTAGTTGTGTGTATCTCTCCACAACATCAACTGGAGCTAATGATGGAGGGATCTGAAAAATAAAATTGAATAAAAGTAAGCAAATATTAAATTTACAGCGAAGGCTCAAAAGCTATTCTTCGACCAGAAGATATCAAAGAGGTAAACTAGAGTTCCCGAATAAAACTATATAACGAATTCGAAAAGCATAGTTCAATAATGGGTAGCGGACTTTATATCATATGATTCATAAGTAATACCTGCCGCTTTTTCCGTTGCTGTGAAAGTGCTGCATTGCAGTCTGTTAACTCCGAAATGATGGTTGCTGATATTCCTGGTCGTACTCTCTTCCCATCCGGACCCAGATCATCATCCTCAGCAGCTGTAATGTCAACAAAAAAACAAAAATCATTAAAATTACTTACTAATAGAAGGGCCAAGATATGGAAGGCTGGAAATTTCTTACAAAAAGAACAATTTAATTGGATAAAGATAATCCTGTAGATCAAAACGAGAATAAGTTTAAGTGGAAAACCTCTGTTGCCATTGCTTAAAGCAGAAGCATTCACTGGCACTGCAGTAGATGTTGACATGGGTATTTGTCGTTCTGCCTGTGCTAGCAATGACCTTGCCTCATCTCTTTCTTTCTTTAATCTAGCAATTACACGGCAGGCAGCATCATGCTGCCAACACGAAGGGTAGTCGTATTGAATTTAATTGGATGCATATGATAAATTGAGCTTGAATATGCAGATGATTACTAGATAAGATCTATTTATTTCTTATTCATTATTAGAGAGTGACCACTAAGATATCAACAGTACCTGGTAAAGGGCATGACTCAATTCTTCCCTTGCTGTATGTAGTTGTTTCTCCAATGCAAAGTTTGATAACATCAGGCCATCCCATTCCTAAAATTGAATGATGAAGACAAATGAAAAAACATATAATAATGAGTCATGTTACTAGCGTGAACAGAAACCATAATTATAGTAAACTAAGCAGACTTAAATAAGTATTGGCAAGATTAATTACTCGCACACCATCACCTACAAATTCCTTCATAGAGAAATACTGAACAAAATAGGCTAAAATAGCAAGCAACGCAAATACATATTAGAAAGACAAAGGTAGTAATTAAGTCTCTTTTATAAAACAATGTGCTTGTTAGGGTCAATGCTATTATTTTCTAAAGAAAATGACCAGCTTGCTGAAAATAAAAGAAAAAAAGCCTGTGGAGAAAGACATATCCAATTCCGCCACCACAAATGAAATTGAGGTTGCAAATAAATTTTCTTATACTGTTGAGACAACTCCACATCAATTTTAAATAAATGAGCAAAGAATCAGATCAAATGCAACTTATGTGGACTAAATGAGCTTAAAGCTAAGATGATCAGCTGACCAAAACATTACTATATAAAACAGAACAAAGATGTTTTTCACATAAGAGAGTCACAATTTTGTTCTTGGGTAACACAGTAATCACACCAAAAATGGAACAAAGGAAGAGTATATTATAATCTAAAGAGCAAAGTCATACAACCAAATTGGCTTTCATACTAAGTATTGTTAAAAGGACAGAAACAACAAACTAAAAGGAGCCACCAAAACAATGATCTGAAACATGTGAAACACAAAGTGACAAAAGAAAAAAATGCATTCATGGTTGCAATAATAACAACCCCTACGTGAGACTGGTACCAGAAGTCAACTAATTTGGTACTTTCTCAATCTAGAGAGCATCATTTTGAAAATACCATGCACTGAAGTAATGAAGTCAACTTCCCACATGGAAATCTAACTCGCTCCAAATAAAGATTTTGGTATAAACAAAATTAGGAGGAGCAACTTTCGTTGATGAAATATTTGGAGCTTTAACATAATAAACGAAAGCAGGATTTCAATTTAGATCAGCAGGAGCATACATCAAAACAGAAAGAAGCTACGGAAACAAGGACACGAGAACAGATACACATACAATCTGGAACATCCCAAGCATCCCAGGAATGCTTGCGGCCTGAACTGGTCTGGGCTTCACTATCTGCATCATGTTCCAATAAGATGATGACAAGAAAATTAAAGCTAATCAAAACAGATAGAGACGCGCGCGCGCGCACACAAGTTAACCTTGCCAGTTTTGATTGGAACAATATCCTCCATGGTCAAAGGCTCCCCAGTAACTGGGCATTTTCCAGAATCCTATACATGAACAGATAACAATGCAGGTTTCTATTATACACAGATCTAAACTTGCACAGGAATATGATATGAACAAACAGTATGCAATAATTGCAGTTTGGACTCCAATTTAATACTAGTAGATGCTAAAAATTAAGGTATACAGAGAAAAAGGGTAAAAGAAAGAAAGATATTTTTTTTCCTCTGTTTTTTTTAACGTACCCCCTTGACTCCAGAAAATGGTTCTTGTTTAAGGGTAAAAGAAAGAAAGAAATTTTGCAGAATAGCTAAAATACTGTTATATATACAATGCTAAATTGAGAACTTCGAGAATGCTTCTTGTTTAAGGCCATGTTTCTTTCGAATTTTCTGCTCAACTTAATTTTGCAGCAAAAATTTTCATTAAAACCTAAAAGATAGTAACAACGACAAAAGAAACGCACCACTATATGTCTCTCAATCAATCGCTTCTCGTACATAAGTCCGGACTTCTTCGAAACTACCGGTTCTTCCGGCACTTCACCGGAGACTGTAAAACAATATAAACACAGATCAACAACCATAAAACTTCAGCAGTTAACACAACGTATATGAATAAACAAATTTACAAAGATACATATAGACGTGAATGGAGTGGGATGATAGAATTACTTGAACAGTTCATTGTGATAGTAGAGAGCTAGGGTTTCGGTGGTGAACGGTCTTCACCTCGGCGGCAGATCGATGGCGGAAGCAAGTGACTGGGGAAGCAAAGGGAAACAACGAAAAAAGGAAGTTCGAGATTTAACGAGGGTTGAAAGTATAATAATTGGATAATGTATTTAACGACCCGACCCGGATATTTGGTCGCGGGTTGTAAATGTTGGATCGGGCGGACAACAACGACGTAACTTGTGGCGTGTTGGTTACATATTTAATTATCTACGAGTTCATGACATTAAAGTATTAATTTAAATTTGTATAGCCAAAAAACTTAATTTAAATTTTTATGGGAAAAAAGTATCACTTTTTTAAAATATATTATATTATATTAATATTAATTTTATCATAGACCCGTTTATTTATTATCTTGCTATATTTATACTTTATTGTCTATATTTTTCTATTGTTTCAATATATATTTATTGTCTCTATATATATTTATATGTATTGTCTCGATATATTTATTATTTATATGTGTACTTTTAATGATTATTTTTTTACATACTATTTTATTACTTTATTTTCACCATCCTATTTTATCCTATCACAATAACTAAATTTGTAAATCAGGTTGAGTGGGCCATAATTAGAATAGCTCAAACTCAACTAGATTAAAAATTATACGGGACAAGTTTGAGTTTGATCACTTCGAATTTAAAATATATATGTTCAAATTTAGCCCAAATAATTTTACGAGATTCGGACTTAAGTTCAATCAAGCTCAAACTAACAAAAAATAAATACAATATAATGATTTTTAATTCAAAATATTAGGTTTTATATAAATTATTTCCTAAGAAATATTTAATAATCCGTTATCTTGAAATAATTAATAATTTGTATAATAATTTAAAATTATGTTTCAAGATTTACATGTATTAAATAAAATGTTATAACGAATATATATTGTAGCGCAATATATAAACAAACATGCATAATAGTTTACTTTGGTCGAGTTTGTATCGGATTGAGTCACTACTTGACCAAATTTCAATTCAGACTTGAATATATTATTGTCAAAACTCGGCTCAACTGACGTTCAAATCAATTTCAACTAAGATTTTTGCGGGTTGAACGATCAATATTCAAGATTACCCATACCAATTTACGGTCCTAACCACAACATACCACATACTAAATACTTACAGTTTATTTAAAAACTACGAACAATGTGTATCCTTTTATATACTATTTAAAAAAAAAATTATCGTCTCATCTCAATATACTCAAAATACATACTTATATGTTCGTGAATTACAAATTTTTTTTAAATAATTATCGTCTCATCTCAATATACTCAAAATACATACTTATATGTTCGTGAATTACAAATTGTAAAGTTTTTCTTATACAATACCTATAAACAGTTGGTACAAAATTGAATAATTCTTATACAATACCTATAAACAGTAAATTTATTTTCAGATAATAGATATTTTATTTTTAGATTTACAAATAATAGATAAAAGACTGAAGATCAAGAAAAAGAAAAAGAAAACGACGAGGCGGAGGAGGTGATGGAGGTGGCGGCGGCTGAGGAGGAGGAGGCGAGAGTGTTGCTGGATTGAAAAAGAAGAGATAGGAGAGCGAGAGTTTAAATAAAGGTTATTTTGATAATTGGTTAAAAATTGGTATTTATTTTTTCAAATTCAAATTAAGTAGTATATAAATGTCCATATTTTTTTAACATAATACCCCCATATATTACTATATGCTACATAAAATCAAAATAAGAAAATGAAATAATAATATTAGAAATAAGATTTATTGTAAAAAAATATACGTGTACAATTATTTCATTATAATGTTATATCTTACAAATTTTTATTATTACAATTTTTCTTATCTTATAAAATTTCTAACAAATTTCATAAAAAAAACATATTATTTTCATAATTAATATAAATTTTTGTCAAAAATCTAAATATAATTTTTTTTATGGAATAAAGGGAGTACTATATATTTCAGAATAGGAGATTTTTATCTCTAAATAATTATGGATGATAGACTTCGATCCAGTTTCAAAAATGCAAGCAAGTCCAAATCATATCTTATATCTAACTATCACAATTAAAGTAATCTTGTCATCTATTTGATTATCGTAATTAAATGTCAATTAATAACCATTAAATAAATATAAAACATTAGAAAAACTACTCACATCCCTAAAAAAACAAAGCATCACAAAAAAAAAAAAAACAGATTAACAAAATAATCAACAATTAAAGAATAAAATAAAATAAATTCTACAACAACTTACAAAAATGATTAAAACTAAAACAACACAATAAAAAACTAAACAAAAAATGAAAATTTAGAATTAATAAACTATATGAAATTATTTTAGATATTTACAATAACTAAGAAAATGTTGTTTCATAAGAGTAGATCTTATTAAAATAAAATATATTTAATATTAGGCAATGCAAATTATTTTAAATAATTACAATAACTAAGAAAACAACTTCAAAGCTATAACTAAATGTAATAATAACTTTAACTCTTATTTAAAAAAAATAATAACCCATTAATTTTAAAATTCATAAGTATAAAACTAATGATATTGTAAACAACAATATTATTCATTGATTGCATATTTAACACAACAAAAATTATTAAAAATTAAAAATTAATACATATTGGACTTATTTTTTTTTTATTTCTAAGGAGATCACGACTTAGATAAGACTAACAATCAAGTTTATTGCACTCAATAATTTTAATCAATTAAAAAAAGATTTGTGTTATGCATGGTTAAACAAGTTATTTTTATTTAATACATAAGATAACACGACATGTGATTAGGGACACATTGATAATTTTTATGAGTTTCATTGATTTTGAATTTTATTCATGTGAGATCATGACAACACTTGTTGTGCATTCGGCGGCTTCATATGAACTTTTAAGACGTTAAGTATGACCGATATTTATGTGTTTTGCGATGAGTTTCAAACTATTCACAAGTGCAGGAGAAGATCGTGGTGCAAAGTTTCAAGGACTTTCGTATAATCAAGTAAAAGAAATTATAGTGTAATTTCTGCGATTATTGGTGAATTGAAACATGCAATTAATTGTAAAATAAATAAATAAATCAAGTATGGTGTGATTTATTGTAGTTACTTGGTTTAACGATTTTAATTAGTCTTAATTGATTTCGGTATTATTTTGGTTTTTATGTTATTTAAATATAAGTTTCTCTTAAACAGAATTACAATAAGTCCATTTCATTAAATAAAATTAACAGTACATATAGAAGAGTTGATTCTCATCACACACACTCTCTCTCTTTCTCTCTCATTCACTTTTTGTGATTATTTTCTTCATCTCAAATACTTTTTATCACACCGGAGACCAATCTAAGGGTCCAACTGCTTGTGAATTTGTTCTTATTTTAGGTTTTCTGTCACGAGTAAACATCAGATTACATTCAGTGAACAACCCAAAAAAAAAGTGCCACCATTTGACAAAATCCGACATCAACATTATGAAATATGAGAGAATAGTGAGAGAAAATTAATATACATGTAAGTGAATAGTGGATTATATTTTATGCATTACCAATTGTTATGTATGAAATTTGATACACATAATTAATATTTAACTTATTATATATATAAAATATAGCAATGACGTGGTTATTTAACTTCTAAAAACAAATTTTTTTGTTTCAATGTTTCTTGATTTGGTTAATTACCGTAGATCTTATTCGATTTGCTGCTAACTTTTAGGTAATTCAATAAAACTCATAATTGTCTCGATATTAGTTTTTTTTGTTCTAAATATTTAGAGGTTAAAAACCATTCCAATGCTCTTTTTCTATCCTAATGGGCTAATCTACTTTAAAATATGTTTAATTTGGTGTCCCGTATTTTATAAAGTTGTCATATTTTCTCATGTTGCATTTTGTTCGATAAAATTGAATAACATGATAATAAAATTAATAAATAAAATAATAGACGTGAAAAACAATGATCAAATCACATAATTATGAAAGGAGTATAAAAATAAAATTGTGAATTGTGTACAAAATTGTGATTATTACGGAATGGAAAATCTCTATATATGAGGGTAAATTTAAAAATATATAAAATATTGTGAAAAGAATAAACCGTACACAAAATAATCTAGTAAATAGTATCCAATAACTCCCTTTTCTATCCTCGAAAAACTCAATAACAATAGAAAAGTTAGTTTAAGTTAAATTTTCTATTCATTTCTATCTTAAAAAAATAAAATTTTGTCACAGTTTTTGTAGTTAGTACTTTTATATTTAATATTTCATAGTATAAAATTGGGGTAAATATATATAAATACTTCAATTATGGTAATTGATAATTATAATTATCACTTTACGGATCAATATTTAGGTTTTTCAATTAAGGACTCAATTTTTATATGCCAAAGTCAATTGCAGTCTAAAGAATGGATGAGGCGACATGTTGATTTAAAAAATTACTCATTTTTTAAATCAACTTAGGTATATGTATTTTTTCTGTTATTTCAAAATTTTAAGGGCCAACAAAATAAATCATAAATTATCCAATGATCAAATTTATCCTTTAAAACTTAAAATAAATTAAATATATGCTAAAATTAATTATAAAAGAATTTATTTATCAAATCAACGCGTTATTTTACTAATTTATGAGCTAACTATTAATTTGGCCCATATTAAAAAGATTAAAAAAGTGAATACCTCAAGTGAAAAAAACCAAAGAAACTAAGGCATCGATCCTCAAAGAAAAAATTAATTCCTCATTGAAGGTTAAATTTTTTTTTTATTAAAAAATATTTTGTCTTCACCTTTGCTTTATCTCTTGTTGTAACTTTCTCTTTTTTATTTTCATCTCTATCTTAATTTAAATCCTAAAAACACTTTTACATATTCTTATAATTCTTTCTTTGTTAGTGCTAAAAAAAATTGTGAGTTTTGAGATCTCAAACTTTTGCTTGAGATCTCAAACTTTTGCTTGAGGTTCAAGAAAGGTTTTAGAGTAGGTATGTTCTTCACGCAAAACTCTTATTTCTCTCAAAATTTTGTAATCTCTGCAACTGATCTGACCCCAAAACTCAAAAACCCCAGCAGGGTTTAGGGTTTTACGTCTTTTTCCATTTTAGGAAAAATGGGGTTCAGGTGTTAATGTTGTTCGTTGTATAAGTAGATAATGTAATCTTTCTAAAATGAAACATGCATATGGATCGTAGCCCGTCATACATGGAGATTTGCTCGAATCATCCTTTTTGTTCTGTTCTTTTTGTTGCAAAAAAGTTCTTCTCTGTTTTGTTTGTTTTCTATAGATATCTTTGTGTTTGTTGTGTGAACGTTTTTTTCATTTCATAATTTTTTTCACGAACTTTTGCATTGGGTAAAAGGTTTACTAGGATTTTCAAATTCCATGTGAAAATTGTAGAAATTTTAGTAATTATTGTGTGCACGTGCAACTGGAAACGAACCGAGCTGCTCGTTTGTTGTGTCGTTCGACTCGAGTTGTTAAACGATCTGAGCTCGAACACAGTTTTTTGTTCATTTAACTATTTAGGTTTGATCCGACTTAGAACTCGAAAAACTAGACTCGACTAATTTATACTGTCCGACCTATGTTCGGCTCGACTCGATTCGACTCAATCACTTAAACGAGTTGATCTCGAACACAATACTTTATTCATTTAAAAATACATGTTCGAATCGATTTGACTCGTTTAATAGATAAGCTCGACTCGACTCGAGATTGACTCGACTAGACTGATTTACCATCCTAGTGCATGCTTGTTCTTGAGTTATTTTTACTAAAGCAAGGTACTATCCTCTGTTCCAAAATTAGAGATCGTTTTGACATTTTAAGTCCAATGATATCATATTAAGCCTTTCATTTTGACATTTTAAGTCCAATGATATCATATTAAGCCTTAAATTAATGTTAATGTACTTGATTTTAGTTGATATAATCGTTATAATCTTATAGTTCATGACAAATATATTTAATTGTAACATAGTTTGCACTCAAAACTTTCATAGATTACATTAATTTTGAAGTTCAATATACCGTCGTTTGACTCAAAAAGTCAAGACGTATATATAATATTGGAGTGGAGGGAGTATTTTAGTAATTGGTTTACTTGGTTTTTCAATTTCTATGTGAAAATTAGGGAAAGTTCAGAAATTATTTTCAAATAAATGCTTGCTCCTTTATGTAGATATCACAGGGGCTTACTTGTTCTTTGTGAAGTTAAGGGGCTGTAATTGTGTATTTTAGTTGTTGTGGAACTCCTGGTAGTAGTTATGGCCCCAAATGCTAAAGTTACAAAGGCTTTGAAGGCAATGAAACAATATGACATTGCTGAAAAAACTGTAAAACCTGTGCTGAAGAAATTACTGGATTTGTATGACAACAACTGGGACTACATTGAAGATGAAAACTACAGACTTCTGCTAGATGCTATTTTTGACAATGAAAATGCCAAGGTTTGTGCTTCATTTGATGTTACTAATTTGTCATACAATTATATCAACAAACTTGTGCTTTATTAGGTTGTAAGTAACTAAGCTACTTGGGCTTGATTCTGATTTTAATCAACATTGCTTTGGGTCTCTTATCAATGCGTATGTGGCAAAGACTTGTGATTTATTCCGTTCTGTGATTGATTGTATGCCCTCTTAATGTCTACTCTTTGTTTGAACTTCTTAAATGTTAACAAAGAATTTTTTCCTCCTTTGTTGGGGGTTCAGAATGAGGAATCAACAAAGAAAAAGTTCAGGTTGCAAGATGAACCTGAAGAATATGAACAACCACTAAAGAAAAAGAGATTGAGAAGCCAAAGCGATCAACCTTCTTCACACGTTGGTCCCTTGATACTGCAGAACATGGAGGAGGAATTGCCTAGAGATGCTCTTCCCATGACGAATAATCAACTTGTTTATCAAAGTGAAGAACTTCTTGAAAGCAAGCAATCTGATGATGAGCTGCCAGAATACAAGCTTCCTCTTGTTGTCATCCTTCCAGGTATGTTTCTGTCTAGACACAGAAACCTATCATTCTATCTTGCCTCCTCTGGAAATTAACCTGTAAAAATGAATGTCTCAAAAGAATAAGTTAAAAAGAGACGGCACAACAATATAATCCTTATTAAGTAGATGATCAGATTTAACGGAAATGAGCTATAAGTTTTGAATATTTAGTTAAGTGACAACTCCCACTCAGTTAGATCTACAGACAATAAATGCAAGTAACACATGATATTGATAAATTTCTAGCAGCAGCCACAGTCTCTTACTCTTACCCATATACGGCTTTCATTTTTCCATGGTCAGATGATAAAGGGCATTCAATTAGCTTTTCCTGTAGCACAAATTGCTTGGAAATCTTAATTTTTATTTTAAATGTTAACAATTAATTTTATTGTAGCCCTCAGGCATTACTTTGCAAAAAAAAAATAAAAAATATTGGTAATTATTAATTAATTAAACTGTTTGTCAATAATCGAAGATTAAATGTAAACTACACACTTAAATTGTGTGCATTGACTGATACAAGCAACAAATTTGGTAAGACAAGGTCAAGTCGTCATTGAGTACTCCCTAGCTAATTCACCATGCCTCTATCAGGATCATGCTGAGAGGAACATGTGTGGCTACCTTCATTTGGTTTGTGCAGCGTAATAATTGCTAATGCAGTTATACAATATTCAGTATATTATGTTTTTAATTTATTATTTCTATTAAGAAATAGGAGTACATATTTTTGTATTCTCCTTCCTTTATTAAGTTATCCAAAATAATATAGTTTTTGTATACATGTGGAGTATGAGAAGAGGACCAGATTACAATTTCCTGCATTTTATAACAAAAATTGAATTTCACCCAGGTGTTCTCTTAAAATGAATATGCACTGTATAGCTTTCTTATGATAATGTCTGGTGTTATATATCTATGGGGTAAAGTACGAGTTGTATTCTAAGTTTACACATTCATTTGCAAGTTGTATTTTAAATGTTGGAGTGCATTTACTTATCAAAACATGCTGCATGGTAGATATTAATTGTATACCAAGTGCAAAATGGACTTGAAAAGAAAATAAATAGTGTGTTTGCCATCACCACCTTACTTTATTCATATGAAATCTTCCGAATTACATTTATGGAATCGTATTACAATTTTACAAATATATTAGATTCTAGGCGGCATCTTCCCATGCAATATTGAAATCTAAATGCAAATTAATCAGAAGGAATATACCTATACAATTCTAAGTATTTTTTTAACACGAGCAATTAAATAACAAGCTGGCATAAAGGACAAACCAGATTGGAATATCTTATCTTCCTCAAGCAAACTTCTCAAACGAAAAAGAGTTCCATAGAGGAGAATTAAACCCATATAAATGGAAACAACAAGATAGAAACCAATAGCTAGGGGAGGGTACCTTTAGAATAGAAGAGCTCTTCAGAACTAGAGTTGTGTTATTTCTTGTTGGACAGAAAAGATAGAGGAGGCTAGAGAGGAGAATGTAGATGATATAGATAGTTCTTACTCTAGATCTATATGGATAGAGGAGGCTAGAGAGGAGAATGTAGATTATATAGATAGTTCTTACTCGGTTACTCCAGATCTATATGGACAATTTGTAAAGCTGTAGGACGTTCCAAGCAACAAACAAATGTTTATATAGATCAGGAATTTTTTTAATTTTGGTTGCATCCAATAGAGTTTTCCACTATTTTGTGTAAAGTGGGTTAGTGAAGTTATTTGTACCGAGAATCAATGTAACGCTAACAGGATCCATTTAACTTATCATGTACTTAATCCTAATGAATACGTAAAACTAGCCTAATGGGCAAACATTTACGCCTGCGCAATTTCTCCATTTTTCAAATCGAGACATAGGAATCAATAATATGATATTATTTCTTGTAGCTTTCAATAGAAAAAACAATAAAAAGAATGGAATATATAATAAAGGAAAGATACCATGTCGTTGTTTGTTTTTTTTTTCCAATGTTTGGAACCAAACTATCAACAATTCAAAATAAATTAACACCGCCAGAAGCAATTAAAGGAAGTGGTTATAAGAAGAAAGCAGTAAAACAGTTCATAGAAAAGGGAAAAATAAAATCCTACCTGGTTGTTCTACATGTTTCTTGAAGAGAAAAAGGGATGGAGAGTTTCAATTTGGGAGAAAAAAATGTGGTTGTCTAGGAGTTGGAAGTTTCCCCTTTTTGTGGTAACCGCGAGTTACCTAATTTAACACTGAGAAGTTGTCGACGCTCTCTCTCTCTCTCCCCCCCCCCCCCCCCCCCCACCCCTCCCTCCTCCTCATTTAATTGATGACACGAAATTACCAAACAGTTATTCTAAGCCCTACATCTTTAATATATAGAGTTTTGTTTACCTTCTTAATCTGTTTAAGTGCATAATGAGTGAACTTATCTTGAAACTTACTGGCAAACAGCACGATTCATTTAACATAAACGGCTCTGTTGACAAAATGCAACATCAGAAATCATAATAAATATATAACTTTTCTGTGAAGGCAAAAGTCATAATTTCATATATCCTATATACTTTTGATTAAAAGGTCACGTTCTTGATATTCAATTTGTTTGTAAATCTAACCGAAACCAAAGCATGTCTTGACCATTTTATGACATGAACCAATTTGCACTCACCACCAAGGCTTGTATTTAGTGTGTTTTTAGAAATTGACACCCTTGTACAAGTGTCTTGTAGTTTTAGAGGGCTGCAATTGTCCTAGCCATGCACTCTTCTTGCAGCATTAATTCATATTAGTACTTGTTAGGTTTTTTGAGGCTCAATGCCATGTTCCAGGTTGAATTATTAATTTTCTTCCCCCTACTGTTAACAACTAGAAGAAATTCTCTAGCTGTGTCTTTGTCACAATCAACTTGTAGAGCAATCCAAATAGGTAAAAATTGCTTTAATGTTTCTCATATTGTTTGCTTTTACCAATGTTATTTTTGACTGCTATATCATGCACTTGAAGGCAAAACTGGAGGGAATCACCAATAATTTGTGTTGTGTACTTTGATTCTAACAGATTAACAGGTTTCAACAATAAAATTTTAACTTGTTTGTAGTTTCTTGTCTCCAAATTTTTTGAAATTTTAGGTCTTTTGAGTTTTTCTAATGTCCAGAATTACAACATTATATATATTTGATCAAATCTGATATTTAACAGTCACTCGTTTGTGTTATAACTAATGAGATCTATGTGCAGCTCATGCAAGTACCTTGAATGAGGATGATCTCTCTTATAGACGTCATTCAGATGTCAACAAGGATGACCAGAAGTTTGATATGCGTACCCCTCTCTCTCTCTCTCTCTCTCTCATGAAAATAGACACAAAGTTTTATAAATCTTGAGTTGTAATTTCAAAACAAATGTATATTGAGCTTTAATAGTCACGACTTCGTACTACTGACTTAAATTTATTGTGTAGGTTATCCAAGTTCATCGTATCAGGATGATTCATCTCATGCACATTATTCTGAGGCTAAAGAACAAAATGCCAACTGCTTGGAATTGATACATGTAGTAGATGCTGAGGACAAATGTCAGTCTCTCTTTCTGTCTTTTCTCATTGGCAAGTTCATAGTAATTGTGCAACTGAAGCCTTATCAATCTTAGTATCTATCGGCTTATTGATCTCATTTTTTCACCCAATGCAAGTCAGATACATAGATGTACAAGTTTTCTTAGGCATTACTTGTAATCTGCTATATAACAACTTAAAATAGTTCCTTCAATCTGATATATTTTCTTATAACCTGCATTGGCTCGGTTTTAGCTTGGTCTGTAGTTTAGGCTATAATCTTTTCGATCACAATCAATGGACGTATTTAATCTTTTGTTTAGAAACAATTCAAACTCAATTAATTTAACATGGAAAGTTTGCTTTCAGAAAGAGTTCCACAAGCACCATGAAGTCTACCACCAACTAAGTTCTATGGTGCATGAATTTACTAAACAGAAGTGTAGTATGTTATGGTGCATACATACATATATATATATATATGTATGTAAGATTTCAAAATGTGATTACTGAAATTAAAGAAAAGTGAAAAACAGTGTTTGTTATATTGGAAGAAGGGTTTAAGTTTTGACAAAAGAAAATATGGAAGAGATAGCAGAGAAGCAAAATTGCTTTGGTTATCATTCAACAGGACGATATTTCCTTTACCTAAAGGTGGTCTTAAGGGTCATAAAAACAGGTAAATCATACATCTAGTTAGGCTAAGAAATGTAGAATGATGAGCACAAGAGCTGAATCTCACCTTATTAAATGCCTTACTTTGTACCTACCAAAACTCCGGACTAATGTCTTGGCAATTTTCCTTTTCATGCAAAATCAGATACTATAACAGTAACATTTTCTGGATTGCTTTATATTGTACGTGGTAAGATATTGCTTTGTGATAAGTGGAATAAGCACAACTTAATTGCTATTTACTCTTCTAGTTGGCCAACCATCCTACCATATGTCAAGACATAGTTATATGGAGAATTGTTCTAAGTTATTTCAAGTTTAGACATGACTTCTTTGTTTCTGTGCGAATATATAATCAGATAATGCGAGTTCATCAATATATTCATATCTGAGCAGTAAGATTTCTAGCTCCTCTCCAATTTTTATCTAAAGCTGTTGCTTTGCATGGGAATTATTCTGCTATTAGGTGATAATTTCTGAGTATTTGGATGCAGGGGATAAAGACGATCATTCACCGTCACAAATTGATCTTGCTTCCTCTTCCAAAGGAGAGGTTAATATTTACGCGACGTGCAACTCTTCTATTCTCCGTATTTCGAATCTGGATGCTGTGTTTAAGGCAGTGGAGGAAAAATTCCTTAAATCATATGGAGTTACAGATCCTAGTTTTTCGCTGTTGAAGGTGATGAAGGATTTGTGTGAGTGCTTCTTGGATATAGGCACTGTCCCTACTGATTATGATCATGTAAGCCCTCTGAATGTACCTCTAACCTGTTTTAAAAAGACATCCTGCCAAAAAGCTGTCTCAAGTAACAGATCAGCTAAAACAGCAGAATTTTGCTTTCCTTCAAACTTATCAAATGAGTCGATCAAATATCAAAATTTTATTGAGGTCCAACCTCATATACCTAGATTTCGGGTTTCAGATGGGTTGGAATTCATAATAAACTTAGAGAGGAAGGAAGGTGAATATACTGGACAAAATAAGAAGACAAATACAATAGAAAATTGTGGAATTATAAAATCAAGAAATATGGAGATTGTTCAAAAGCAAAGCACCTTCCTCGGACCAGTGAGTGTCTGTTATTATGTTGATGACATAACTAGGGGTGAAGAAATGAATAAAATTTCCATAGTAAATGAAAACAATGATGAGTGCCTGCCTATCTTTACCTACATTTCAAGAAATGTAACGTATCAAAATGCATATGTCAAGTTCGTGCTTGCTCGTATATCAGAAGAAAATTGCTGTTCTAATTGTGTGGGGGAGTGTACATCACTTGAAATCCCTTGTGCTTGCGCGGCTGAAACTGGGGGTGAGTTTGCTTACACCCCAGGAGGAGTAGTTAAGGAGGAGTTTCTTCAAAAATGCACTTTAAGGAACCCAGATTCAAGGAAGAACCTGTTCTACTGTAAAGACTGCCCGCTTCAAAGATCCGAGGATAATAGATTTTCTCGATCATGCTATGGCCATATAGTAAGGAAGTTCATAAAAGAGTGCTGGTGTAAATGTGGCTGCAGTAAGAGTTGTGGTAATCGTGTTGTTCAGCGAGGCATAACAGTGAATTTACAGGTCACAATTTAGTCCTCTGTAATCTAGAATTTCTAATGCTTTCTTAATTAAGAATATATTAGTGAGATAAATTAAGACAGTTATTTTAAATTCAGGTTTGATGACACATTATGAATTGCGAAACTAATAACGTCCTCAATGTTTCCAGGTTTTTATGACACCTGAAGGAAAAGGTTGGGGTCTTAGAACGCTCGAGGACTTGCCTAAAGGCGCTTTCATTTGTGAGTATGTGGGGGAAATAGTGACCAACACAGAGTTGTATGAGAGAAACAAGCAAAAAACTGGTGACAAGCACACATACCCAGTGTTGTTGGATGCAGATTGGGGTTCAGAGGGTGTCTTGAAGGATGAAGAAGCCCTTTGTTTGGATGCAACATCGTATGGCAATGTTGCAAGGTTCATCAACCATAGGTACTCTATTGATGCAGTAGTGAAATATATATGATATTTATACACGTGCTTCACATTTTTAGGATGTGGTTTCCACAATTATCTGTTATCACAATCGTTGTCTTTAACCATTAAATGCTTACTTATGCTTTGGCAAGGGGATTGTTTCCTTCACAAGTTAATTTTCAGAAACTGGAGAGTTTTCGGGTACTCGTGTTAAAAAAAAAATCCTTCATGCCAGTTAATGAAGCACCTATGACCTTGTTACCGGAAAATTATCATATCAAGGCTTACAAGAAAGTTGCTGGCAGGCTTCTTAATGATAGTAAATGTTCTTCATTCTTTGTGTTGATGATTTACAATTTTCTTATGATGGAGAAAGTATGTCTTCTAACTTTAGTTGTTTATACTGCCTCTCATTAAGGTAAGTTCCGTTGAATTCTAATCTACTTTTATGAGTAAAAGCCAGGTGTGATTGGTTTTCTAGGTAATCATTTCCATTACACTCCTTGACAAGTGACTGACCATTATCTACTAAATCAACCTCGTAATGATGCTGTTAGATTCAAATATGCAAAGTCCCTCTCATGTGCACACACAAACAAAGGAGAATTTTATGACTTCCAGTTGGAGTAACATTGTTTTGTTCCTGGACCCTAAAGAATCAACTTCTCTAATCTTCATGAATCATATGACTCTATCTTTGGTTTTATGGTTTTGTGGGATCTGATCATGATTGTAATCTCATCTACTAGATGCTGTGATGCTAACATGGTCGAGATACCAGTAGAAGTCGAAACACCAGATCATCACTATTACCATGTAAGAGTTTCACAAGCTCTGATGCTGCCATTTCAAATGGGTTGCATTTCCAGGAACAGTGATTCTTATGTTTTAGATTCTCTCCCTTATTTGCAGCTTGCATTTTTCACATCAAGGAAAGTGAATGCTTACGAAGAATTAACTTGGGTAAGTGAAAGGTAAAATCTGAGCCTTCATTAAGGGAAGGAAAGATTCTTTTTTTAAACCAAAATATGGAAGAAACAAATAATTAATATCGAGTCACAGGCTTGTCACAATTAGGCCTACAATAATGTGTTGTGTGTGTTTTGGTTTCTGACCTTGATTATCAAAAGCAGCTATCACCAATGATATACTTGCTACTCTGCAGGACTATGGTATTGACTTTGGTGATACTACTCATCCTGTGAAAGCATTCCAGTGTCTCTGTGGAAGCAATTTCTGCAAAGGATCTAATGGTTGAAAAAGTAATTCTCATCTACAATCCTCGTTCCTAACATAACTTTGTGCATGTCATCCATTTTAATGTACACTTCTACTTTAGTATTCCATTTTGTAAAAATTATAAAGACGAACACCTAAGCTACTTTAGTAAATAAACATTGAGAAATTCGATACTCCATTATTTCAAATATAAGATCGAAGTGAGTTTTATCCATATACTTGCCTTCACCAATATATGAATCTTTTTGATACCCCGTCTGTTTCAAATCATAAAATCAAAGTTATTTGTATACTTGCATTCACCAACATTTGCTCTCATTCTGTGCCACAGGATTTAATCCTGGCTCTTATATTCACCGCTGAGACCAAGAACTACAAACATTTGGAAATAATCTCTATGTATCTACCTCTCTGCACATTGATGTACTACATATCCATACTTTTGATTTTGTTATGAAGAATTAGAATTGATCCACATGGTGGCAAATGAAGGTTCTTGATTTGATATGATAGCTTTTGAGGGAATCGGTATACCGTATACGTCTCATTTATACATGATAGCTAGAGTGCTTGGAGATCATAGATTTTGGGGTTGTATCTACATGATGTTTTGAACAGAAGTGATCAAATTTCATCTTGATGTTTCAAATGAATGCTTTTGTGGTGAAAAATTGCACCACATATCAGAAAGACTTGTAACAATGAAGTTTTGTTTCATAGTCTTTTCACAGTGCATTGAATACTTATTTGTTTAATAGCATGGTTTGAACCACATGACCATGCTTTGCACACAGTATTGAGGGATTTGGTTCATGGAGTAGGTTTTTGACTTAATGCAATATAATTCCAATAATGAGTTATAAAGTATTATAATAATTGTTAGGCAATTGCTCATGCTTTATTTGGTAATTTGGTTCATTATGTTGTATTTGTCTATTATATTGCACTCAACTTGCGGTTGGGGTGTTTGTTTTTTGTTTTAAAAGCTATTTTTGTTGATTTTCAGTATTTTTTTAAAATTCTTTTTCAACACTGTTAAAGGTGTAAGAAAATTGGAATGTTTCACATGAAAACATGGTCACGTTGAAAGTTGTCTGAAGCATGTTCTTGATTTTTAAATATAACTAACATTTTTTGGCATTTAAAACTCCCATGAGTTTTGCATTTATACTTGGTAGAATTCTTTCGCTGATTCAAGCATGTTTTTGTTCGTTTCTTTTGTTTGATACGGTTTGTCTGAGATGTGGTTGTGCTTGTGCAAGGACCAGTGGGTTAAGATCATCGACTTATATCGAGTTTTTCTCAAACAAAATCGGTTACTGTTTGCAAATTAGTTTTGCTAGTTCAAATTTACATTTAATTTAAATCTGTAATTATTTGAAATCTTTACATGGTAGTTGTACTTCAGAGTTTATTTATGGGAGGAGTGGATAAAGTTGGATAAATCTATGCGAAATACTTTAATGAAGTAATTACAAAAAATTAGGAACGAGCAAGTACATCAAAACGAGGGGTGCGGTGGGAGGCTGGTTGGGGGCGGCGGCGGGGGGGGGGGGGGGGGGGGGGGGTAGCCTGTTTTCAGATGAGTAATACATTAAATATGGAAGGTCATAGCTCCATTAAATTGTGACAACACACCTAAACCAAACTGGTCTACTTGGACCAGCTAAAATTGGCGAAGTTGACTCAGCAAATCAAGATATTGATATATACTTTTTTATTTTATTTTATATTTTTACATGCAACCCGAGAGTCAAGTCCACGTAAAAGTAAATTGTTGATAAAAAGCAAGTGCAATGTTTGTAATTTGAATTGAGCTATTCCATAATCGATTTGAATGGCGAATTGAGTCGAGTTCGATTAATTTATTTTATTCGTTATTTTATTAAGTTGAATTGGGTATTTAGTATGTTTGGCTCGACTCAATTTTTTGTTTAAAAAATTATTCGACTTGTTTGATACTCAAAATTATTGTATGTTATTCTAAAAATTTTGTTTATATAAACTTATAAAATACCCGACTCAAACATTTGTTAGTTGATAATCACTCAATACTCGAAAAATTGAAAAATGGTCAACTTATTCGATCTACTTGCAAGTTACCTGTAAACAAATCGATAAATTTTTGAGTCGAGTTCGATCATAAATTATCATGTTCGATAATTATTTGACTCGTATTCGAACAAGTGATACTCAATTTGACTCGATTACGGATCTTGCAATACCGACGTCAGTCGAAATTTACCTAGTTCTATGATGATAGTTGATGTACTTTAAGAAAAAAGAAAAACAGGGTGAAGAGTATGATTACTCAATGAATGGAATTAATGAAGCTTATCTTAACATGAGGTTTTGTTGGATCTCTAACTGGTCTCTACTAGCATACAATATGAAGCAGTATAAAAGTGAAATCATATTGATTAATTCAATAATTTAATGTACTTGCAGCTGGCCATCCAGCCTAGCTAGCATGCGGACTTTGGGCATCCATGTGATATAGTCCCAATCAATTTGTCATCACTTCTCATGAACAAAATCAACTTAAAATATGGCAAATAAAGTTAATTTAGTCAGTGAAGTTTATACTTTTCGTTTATTTTTGTCTTGCTATTAACAGTTTCTCTGGATAAACGAATTGAACTCATCATTTGTCTGGCTTAACTCGACTTAATTTGAGTTATTAACGAGTCGATTGCGAACATAAATTTTTGTTTGTTTAACAATTCAATTTCGAGTCAAGTAATTTATATTGTTTGACTCGTCTTCGACTTGATTCAATTACTTAAAAGAGCCGATTTCAGATACAATGTTTTATTCGTTAAGAAATACATGTTTAATTCGACATCGACTCGACTCATTTACAATCCCGTGACATTGTCCTTGGCCTACATATACTTAAATGAGTTCAACCAAAATTTTCCCTATCCATTCATTTCTCATTCTGATCAGAAACAGAATGACAACATATGGTGTGATTCTCTTAGCTACATTATGCATCTGCAGTGGTTTAACAGCTGCAGATTGGAACATACTGAATCAAAGAACAAGCTCAGGCCTAAAAATCACCTTGAAAAACTATTGTGAGAGCTGGAGGATGAATGTTGAGCTAAACAACATTAAAGGATTCAAAGTTGTTCCTGAAGAATGTACTGAATACATTGGCAAGTACATGTCAGGAACTCAGTACAAGGTAGACTCCGAGAGGACGATCGACGAGTGCATTGTGTATCTAGGCACCAGCTGCAATTTGCTGAAAGATGGTAAAGATGCTTGGATTTTTGACATTGATGATACTCTTCTATCAACTGTGCCTTACTATAAAAAGCACAATTACGGGTACTTATGATTCATACTTTCAAAATTCTTCTGCTAATATCATCATTCATTTTCATCCTATTTTTGTTTTTCTAGACACGGGTCTTGTTTGTTTCGGCTTAACTTTCAGGGATTATAGATTTTGTCAGTATAAATTACACTAACAAAATCTGTAAAATTTAAGCAGAACAAACAGGGTCGCAGTCAATTACTTTGAGACTATTTTGTAATGTAAGTATATGCAACACAGGGGAGATGAGTTGAACATGACATCATTGGAAGAATGGATGATATCCGCGAAGGCACCAGCTCTTGATCACAGTCTGAAGCTGTTTAATGATCTGAAAGCTAGAGGAATTCGGATCATATTGGTTTCTTCAAGAAGGGAAGCCCTTAGATCTGCCACTGTTGACAACCTTGTAAAAGTTGATTTCCATGGCTGGACCAGTCTCATTCTAAGGTTTTCTTTCTTTCCCTCTTTTAATCCTAAAATCCCACCTAACCCTATTAATCCCTCGTGATTTCCGCATAACTATGATTAATCCCCGTCTAGACGCTAGACGCTCTCTTTGCTGCACAGATGTCTTTGGAACTTTTTTAGTGGTACTAATTGAGGTTGGTTTTGGATATAGGGGTCCCGAGGATGAATGTAAAAGTGTCCAGGAATACAAGGCTGAGATGAGAAATAAGATTATCAGTAGCGGTTATCGCGTATGGGGCATTGTAGGAGATCAATGGAGTAGCATTAAGGGGCTCCCAACAGCAGCAAGAACATTCAAGCTTCCAAATTCTTTGTATTACACTGCCTGAAAATTATATGTCTTCAAGTTTCTACCATTTGATGTTTTGTTATCAAAATTGAAAATGTAAGCTAATAATTCATCCACATTATTGAAAAATCTGGTTAAAGTTACTACATGATGGCTTAAACCTGCAATTACACACTACTAAATCAAACTAACAAGTGTTTGAAATTGTAACTTTTCAAAATTTCTTCATATTTAATGACATACTAGACCACCTTTGTCTTAAATTAGAAGGGCCTGTTTAATTTGAACTATACTGAAAAAGGAAATTATTTGGAACAAGTGGAGTATATCATATTATGGTAATTCCCTTGTCCCTTCGGTATCATAATTGATAATGGGGTCATACGTCATGACACAGGTCAAATGGTACAAAAGCTATTCACCTAAATTAGAGAAATAATTATGTAAAAAGCACATTCTTTATAGTTCAACCTACCCTAATTAAGATAGGATTAATTTGGAGATCATGCAGACAACTTCACAAAATTTAATTCAAATATACAACACTTAATTCATCTATTAAAAATATATTTTTGGCCTGTAATGAGTAGGCTGACTGGATTAACTATAATGATATCTATTATATATTTAAAAGCACAAATATATATTTTTTTGTCCTCATGGTCCGCACTTTTTCTTTTTAATATTACCCTCTTATAATTCTTTCTCTTCCTTTATAGTTCTTTCCTAATTCACTTATACTTTTATTGAATACTCCTAATCCACTTCAACTTAATCAATTCATACTTTTAACAGAAGTTACGAAATTCATAATTAAAAGATTTTAAAATAAAATATATAAATATAATTATATAAATATGAAATCCATAATTAAATTAGAGGGTTTTAAAACAAAATACATGAATATCATATAAAAATAATTTATATGCATAGTTAATGAATTATGGACAAAAATTAATTGTAATATTTGATAGTTTAATTAACATAATTATTGTACATATTTAAAATTAATTTCATGGAATAAGTGTAAAAATTTTTTAAGTGTATATTGAGTAACTTTGAAATACATGTTATCATAACTATTTCGAGGTATATGCATATACACATTATAAATTATACAAATAAAATCAATGTTTCAATTAAAATTATATTGTTTGACTTGACTTTTTTTTTATTTGAACTATTTTTGTGCATTTATTGTATTTTTGAGATTACTAATATTTATCATCATTATTTCGTTATAATTATTGTAATTAACATATTCAATTATAATTGATTAAATTATAATTTATTGATTATGTTGGATTAGATTAGTAATTGCATGTTGATCTTGTTGTATGAATTTATCATATTTTATTCTAATTAATAATTATTAAGATTTATCATATATTTCATTTTTATTTTCTAAGTATTGTAGTTTTTAATTTGACTTAAAGATATATTCTGTAATGACGATGATTGTTTCAAATATTTTTTTATCTTATTTTTGTATGATTTCTCTAATTTTGTATTTAGATGTCTGACATAAGTTTACAAATTTAAAATTAATTTCATATCTATAATAATTTATAATTAATTTTATATCTATAATAAATAGGAGTAAGTATAAGAGAATATATTTTAATAAAAGTTTGAATTATAAATCATGTCAACTTCACTTCAATTTAATTGAATTTTTTTAATACCACTTAAAATATTATTGAATAATTTAAATATAGTGTTAGACATCATATTCATTGCAGTTCTTAAGTACTATATTTTATTGTCTTTTATTTTCTCTTTCAATTCTATTATTAAAATTTTAGTTTTTTTTATTGATTTTAATTTTATATTTAGTCGCCACTTTTTATTCATCGCTAACTAATTTGTTATACTTAAATAATTTCATCTGCTACTTATGTTAATTTATATTTTTCTTATTTGTTATGCATTTGTTTAGCTTCCGTACTAATAATAAATGACAAAATAAAATTCAAATACTCTACATAAGTTTACAAGAGACATGTATTGTAAGTTAGAAATCTATTCCATTATTAAAATAATTATAAATTATAACTTTTGGTTTCATATAAGTCACATGCTTCCACATTACTTAATTTATAATTTAATTTCTTTTATTATTGCAAAATTCATTAATCAATTTTTTTTATTACTCTTTCTATTTTGATAAAATAGTCACAATGTTCCAGTTTTTGCATACATTAAGATTGTGTCTTTTATTGAGATTATTTTTAAAAATGATGTCATTTTTTTATGAATTTTGGTATTATTATAATAGTGATGATGAGAAGATAAAATAAACTTTAGCAATAAATATTATAAATTATACGAATGTAATTATTTTTATGTAATTGGTTGAATTTTCAAATATAATTATTTTTGCGCAACATAGAGAGTATATAATTATTAAATATATAATTTGTTTTTCTTATTTACTTTAACCTTTTTTCTTATTGTATTTTTCTACTTTAGTTTATTTTATATGTAGATTTTATACATTAAACATTTTTCATTCTAATTCAAATTCACTTAAATTTTGTTTATAATAAAAGTTGATGTGTAACTATTTAATTTAATATTTCATTTTTTGAAATCTTTCTTATATAGCTTTTATATAATTATTGTACGACTATGTGGTGAAATTATTTATGACTATGTTATCATCATATCGATAATATAAAAAAATAATATTAAAGATGAATAAAATATATGAAATGAAATTTAAAATTTCAATGTCACTTGGTGAAGGTATGAAATTAATAATACTTGATAAATGTGTTAAAGTATTTTTCTATTGTATAATCAAAATTAAGTTAATTCATACAAAATTGATATTAAACAACAATTAAATTAACATTATATTTTAAAATAGAAAAATATTAAATTATAACAATCAATAAAGTTAAAAAAAACTCGTGCGAGCTAGTTTATATTTAATAGAATTAGGTATCTTCCTTTTTCTTATTAATTATTTATCCCTCTAGTCTATGCCTAAAGACAAATTATTATTACTTCTCTCTATTACTAAAGTCTAAAGACAAACTATTGTTTGTTAAATTAATTAATTCTATATATTATCACTTACTTTTAGTCCATCTTCTCCTCAACTCCTCCATTGCTGGCAATGCATTCAAATAAGCTTCCATCAAACACTCGTCTCATTGCTTCCTTCGACAAGAAACCATTCTTGTCTTTAGCAATAAAATAAAACAATGCCCACTCTAGCTTATTTATAATCCTGCAATCAGAAAAACAGAGAGTAAGTTAATAATTGTTTTGGGCATTGCCTTTTACTATTTTATTTATAGATTTATTTTTATCCATTACCATTTTAAACAAAGGAACGAGACGAGATCATTGGAGTTTTCCGGTACAGAAGTACGTTATAATCACCTCTATCGATTCTTTTAAGGTTGTCATCTCTATCTTCCGATAAAGAAGACGTGACATGATCCAAAAGAACGTTACGGATGATATGTCACCAACTAACCAGCCAAAGAAGTCATAAGCAAGTCGATTCCCCTCACTCATCTTCCACAGCTCTTCAAATGTCATTTTGTCAGGCACAGTACGAGCATATATTTGCTGAACATGTTCTCAAAATTTACTGTCATAAACCTGAAAAATACACACAACATAATTGGAGAAATATGCAAAAAGCTAATGTTTATAACTTTTTCAACAAAAACACTTGAGGAATTTTAGGTATTTACATACATAAAAACAAAATTTACCTCAAACTAGCTATATGCTACATGTTCATGCACAAGTGTAGAACATATTCTTACTGGAAGAGTAGGATAACTAGATACAAGATTGAAACTAATTGCCAGTACAAGAGAAAAAAATCATATTCAAACCCATTGCTCTAAATCTTAATTCAAAAAACAGAGTAATAAATTAGTCCACAAATTAAGAGCATCAAGTTCCATAATAGGAAATACATTTTTTTTTTGTTTCTAATTTTATTATTACAAAACATTAGTCTCCCAAGGATAAACAACCCCATCATTGTTCTGGTCAAAGAAAGCTACATGTTGCTGAAGAACACTCATGCCTTGATTGTCATGGCCTATTGTTCCATTTTTGAGTTTTCTTTGAGCAGTAATTGGAGCCAGAGGTGCCTCTGTTTTCATTGAATCTTCCTCCATTTTGTCTGCCAATCTTTGTGTAGTGTTAATATTATTTTCTGATTGGTCTTGCTAGTTAAATGCACTTGGCAATGTGATAATATAATGAACTTAGCTGACATTGAAATGCAAGTCTCTTTCATGTGGGAAAACCATAGAGTATAGACCATATTACATAATTATGAATACCGTTCCATAACTAGTTATGTCACATTCATAAAACGATGTACGTAATTTACTCTCCACGATTTTCATTCCAGCGAGTCTCCAAAATGTTGAAACCTCATGCAATTGTTGGGTCCGTGCAGGTTTTTGATACTATCAATTGGCGCTCTCACCAAACCTTCAAAACTATACCCAAAGTTTTCAACTTTGAAGTTAACGAATGAACATTTAAGATCCCATTTGCTACAACTTAAATAAATGTGATTATTTTAAGTTCAGATTATTTGAATAGATCCGAAGTTGTGTTTGACACAGTTTATTTATGTAATAAGTTATTTTGTTTCGCAAATAAGTGATCAAGACATGTATAAATTTCAAATAATCTATTGGATAAAATGAGTAATGAAAAAAAACACACTAGAACTTCACTTATTGCTTATTTTTTAGTAAGTAGAAATAAACATTTCTTTTTCAACTAATTTTATTAATTAAACCATGCGCGTACTTTTAAATAAGTGGAAACAAATAACCATAAAAACACTTAAAAATGAAGGTCGTAGTCAGAATTAGGACGAGGACAACAGTTATTGCAACTTGCCACCAAAAATCAACAAAATTAAATTATTATCTATATGGAGTAATTTTTGAAACTTGACACAAATATCACTGAGATTTATTTTATTGATAAAAGCATTGAAGGTACTGTACACACTATGTTGCTAAAAAATATATTTATGCACATAAACTCGTAAGAGAAATTTACAAATTAATAAAAATTTGACACGTAGACAACTTTATTACTCTCTCACTTCATTTTCTCAATGTGATTCATTAATTTTCTTTGTCTTTTCTGTACTTTTGTAAGTTTTTTTTTTTTTTTTTGTAAAATAGCTTGTGCGTAAAAATTTATTTTTTGTAAACCTCCGCCATGAGCCTCAGAAGATTCATGAGTCAAATCTCACAAAATCATTTAAACAAATTGATTGGGTCGATACGACTTGAAAGTTGCAATGGATTGAAACCTATTTATTAGCATTTGCCCAATATGTTAATCTTTGAAACATGCATGCTATTTGGCATGCACACCAGGTGTTTGAAAGCTTGTCGGCTCCTCGGATGAAACAACACGGTCAACACCAACTGCCATGCCACCCTTTTATTAGCGTCAGGGGATGAAGAGGGACTCTCATTAAGAATCTCGTTAAGAGCTGCTTTTTTTTTTTCTTTTCTTTTTTTGTTTTGTTTTGTTTTGTTTGTGGAACCATTACAAATATTCCTTCCATTCCAAGTTATAAGATCAATTGAGCTCGTTGATTACATAGAGTAACAGCTTGCAATGTTTTAGAAGGAAGTGTTCCAAGTCATATTTGAGCTTTCTTTGAGCTGTAATGGAGAAAGAGGTGCCTCTGTTTTCATTTAATCTTCCTCCATGTTGGTAATGTAGCTCAAATTACATAGAAATAGTAATTCATAAACTACTGCATTGAAATAATAAATTAAAAAAAAAATTCATTTTACCCTTGTAGGAAATAAGGAAGAAGAAAGAGAAATTGAAAGATTATTTACCGTTAGAGTTCATTAGAGAAGTTAAGGTCAATTTTGAAAAAAATATCAAATTAATTATCTTGAAATATGAAAGATACTAATAATATAAAATTTTAAAATACTTGTAAAGTGTCTATTATTATGGATCGGAGAGAGTATTATTTATCTCTATGACTAAAGTCTAAAGACAAGCTATTTATTTTTATTTCATCATTTGAGTTTAAACAAATAATAGTTTAATATTTACAATTATATTTATCTTTTATTATTTATGAATTGCATTAATCATAGTGATATACATAATTTATTATAGGAGATTTTTTTTCTGTGTGTGTGTGTGTGTGTATATATTAGTTTTAAGTATATACGCCTTCAAGAAGCTCGACAAGAGGTTATGAAAGAAATGTATCGACCAACGGGAGAAGAAGAGGTATTCTAGTAGACATTCTTGACTCAACTTTTTTTCTAACTAGTGTCTAAGCCACCTATAATGCCCATTATAATATTGAAACTAGGTAGTATATACTAGGGGTGGCAAAACAGGTTAACGGGTCGTGTTCGTGTCGGATTGACCCATTAAGACGACACGATTAACACAAACACGAACACGACACAATTAATAAATTGGTCAAAATGTAAAACCCGAACATGACACGATTATTACACGAATAACACGACACGACCCGAATAACACGGTTAACCCATATAACCCGAATAACCCGTTTAACCCGTTAACCCGTATAATCCGAATAACCCGAATAATACGAATACTACACGAATAACCTATCTAAATATTACTACTTAAATAACCCACTTAAACAGTTAAACATTACTGCAGAATTAAACTTTTACAAATATGTAATTTAAATTCCACATTCAAAAAACCAAAATAAGAGTATTAAGTCTTAAAAGTTCAAAGGTGAAATATTGATATTCATAACTACAATATTGACAACAAACTTTTCCACCTCCTTTGACAACAAACTCTTCCACTTATATTATTCATTAAAAATTATATAAGTTAGTCTTAACACTTAATTACAGTCTAAACTCACCTTTTATGTTTGATATATATATATATTAACTTAATATATATATAGAAAAAATTATTACTTCATATATATCAACCACTAACTAATGTTATAAGGCGAGTTTAGACTTTTTAGAATGGTAAATAAGAATGTTAAAGTATATATGACTTACTAAGTCAATATATAAAATATGATTCACAAATTTATATATACTAATCAATAACTAATAGATGATGTTTAGTCTAATTCAAAGTTATAATATATACTTAACTAGTTAATTTAAAAGAAATAATAAAAATATAACATGATTACTTTTAATCAAATGTTTAATATTCTTGTTTTGATAATCGGGTTAGATAGGTCATAAATGAGTTTTGATGTGTTGACCCGTCAACCGGTTATTTTAGTCGTGTCTTAAACGGGTTGACCTGTTTATGATCCAAACCCATATAAGCAAACCCAAACCCTCCTAAGTCGTGTCGTATTCGTGTCGGGTTATCGTGTCGTGTTGAAAATTGCCACCCCTAGTATATACTGTACGTAGGTAGCACTCTCCACAACTAAGTTGGTATGAAAGAATTGCTTATAAAAATTTCTTCTATAAGATAAGTCATTTTAAGCATTTTTAGTCTAAATTGAAGTGAATCTCTAGTTTATATTCAAGATTTGTATAAAATTTTACAATAAAAATATTCTTTCTTTCTAATAGAATAACAACTCTTTCCGTTTAGTTTTCAAACCAAACCGCACATGATTAAAACCGCATTACATTTTTTTTAATCGCATCAAATCGATATTATTGGTTTCATATGTAATTTTGAGTTTTTAAAATCACATTTAAGCAATTTCATGTGATGAATTGGAGATAAAACCGTGCCAAACCACACAATGGTCGCCCCTAACAAATATCACCAAATGGGTTTACCGACAATAACTTTTAGAAATAGGCGGAGATTTATTGATAAAAGCATAGAAGGTTGCTAAACCTCCACCAGAAGCCTCAAAAGTTTCATGAGTACTCTCGCAAAATCTTTTAAACAATTGATTGGGTCAATAAGACTTGCAACGGATCACATACTTATTAGCACCCTTGTGAAAATTCATGTCTACTCCAATTAGTGTCATATTTAAACGCTAGACAGTTCTCTATTGTTTAATACCACTTGACGTTTAAGTTTGTCTAATTTTCGCCTAATTTTATATAATACTCGTCTAAGCGTTAGATTGTCTTTTTACCGTTTAAATCCATCTAATGCTTTTTTATAACACTGTTTATTAGCATTTCTCCAACATATTAATCTTTGTAACTTGCTTCTCTCCATGCACACCAAGTGTATGAAAATGTGTCGGCTCCTCCGATGGAACACCAAGTGCCATGCCACCCATTTATTAGCGTCAGAGGGAGGAAGAGAGACTCCCATCACGCTTTTTGTGTGTGTGTGTGGAGGGGAGTGTTCCAACTTCCAAGTCATATACTCATATTTGAGCTTTCCTTTGAGCAGTTTTCGGGGCTGAAATTTTAAAGAAGATCAGTGTCATCTGGGGAAACAATACTATATAAATCCTCTTCCCTGGTCCTAACGACAAGTTTTCTATTTTAGTGGACTGGTGTCTTTTTACACTTGGAACACAGGCATCTAATCTTTCAAAAGTCAAATGAATCATTGCACATGTGAACATTTTTACAATCGAGTTGATTGAAGTCAAAATTTATACATCACTTCAATTACTATCTTATATCTCAATTTTGGTAATACATGATATGAATATACTAACTTAGATTTCAATTTGGAAATGTTTGTGATATGAATCCATAATTTTTAGATGATTTAACAAATTTATGTGGGTGATCTTATACGACAATTTATACATTTAAACATCAATTATTTGTCAAATTATCTATATCTTATATATTTATGTATCACAAACGTATGCGAAATCAACAAATTAGATGAAAATTAAACAAATTTGGTTGAAATAAAAAACGATTGAATTTTTATTTGGTTCAATAATTGAAATGATATTTTTAATTGAATAACTAAATTAAAAACACGGCATGAGTTTAGTAACTAAATAATCATTTTCTCTTACTTTTATGTGTTGGGGGCTTGTACTTGTTCGCTTCTTTCAGTTTTTAATCTATCACGTACTTTCAGAATTGTATCTGAATCTTTTGGATCAATTTTTTTCAGTAATAAATTTTTTGCTTTTGTCAAAAACAAAAAAAGAGGGAGAAAGAGAAAGTGATAGACTACCATATCTCTTGGGTCATCATTTTTTGTTAAAAAAAGGTGCTAGCATAATTCCCCATTTGATAATTTCTGGAAATTGGAAAAAAAAATAAAAATAGAATGAGTTACAATGTGTTCAATAAAACTGAAAAAATGCTCCAGCCTCTTTAGTGCTTGTCCGACAACTAAAGTCCAATCTGTTGATATCAAGCTAGTGAATGTTGTTAATAGTGTTTTGAAAAAAGTTCTTCTAGTTGGAATAACAAATAAGCTAGTATGTCATATTCTTGTGATAGTCTAAATCATGTTGCTTCATATATACATAAAAAAGATACATTATTCTTGCACAAACTGTTACAATAGCATCTATATATTCCCAGGTTTTGAGAGCTTCAAGCACTCAATTACTACTACCACTAGCTCATGAGCTTACTATTACATCATTCTTTATAAGGTAAACCACAACTCCACAAGTTTATAGATACGGGCACGAGTGCGTGCACACACTCAGTCACTGATGCTTTATTCCGATATTGTACGTTATGATCACAACCCTAGTTTCTGTTGGCCAAGTATTCAAACAAGCTGCCATCAAACAGTCGTCTCATGGATTCCTTGGTAACAAAACCATCCTCATCTCTTGCAACAAAATAAAACAATCCCCATTCGCCTTTGTTCGCCGTCCTGCAATTAATGGAAAAGTATGTACATGTTTGATTGCTGAATACTTTCACTTCTATTTCAGTTCCACCTTTTACACAAAAAAAAATAAAAATAAAAAACTGTACCAGCCAAAGAAGTCAAAAGCAAGTCGGTTCCCCTCAGTCATCTTCCACAGCTCTACGAGTGTCATCTTTTCGGGCACAGTATGAGCATATTTGCTAAACATGTTCTCAAAATTTACTGCCATAAACCTGCAGCAAACAAAAAATAATGACAACAGACATGCTACACACACGCGAGGCGGGGAGTGGAATGGAGTTGCAAAACATGTCTTATGATGTTTCTTCAAGATTTAACAAATTTCACACAGAAAAAAATTTCACTATAAATTAAGTTCTGAATTATGCTGTTACCTTCCTTCTGTATCATAGGTGCCACTGTCACTCCCATGCTTAGCTTTATGTATGTTTTTGATGTAGATAGGAAAAAGGAGAGAAGGAATCCACCCCTACATACAATAGAATCTCATGTAAATTAGTAGACTAAAATAAAAATTTTAAAAAAATTTCGGTTATGCTCATAATTATCTAATACAATTTCATCTATAATTGCCTAAACTTCTAAAATATATTTAAAATAAAAGTTGATTCACTTGTTACATTTTACAGGTTTTCACCAGTTCAAAATATTAGTTCAAAACACACGGTTTATTCACAAGTGCAAAAGTTCCCCTTCCTAGCTACTAGCTACATGTTTACCAAGTCACAAGTACTACAGATTTTACTTCTTGACATGCTAAATAATGTTATCCACAGCCACAGGTGTAGAACATTTTTACTTACTGGGAGGGTTGGGTAGCTCAAACCCACATTGATCATCACTACACCAATGAGAGCCAAAATCACATTTAAACCAATTGCTCTAAGGCCTGTTATATATATATATATATATATATATATATATATATATATATATATAT
>CM025781.1:10412606-10524442 GCA_014636745.2 Centella asiatica | reverse complement strand
TATATATATATATATATATATATATATATATATATATATATATATATATGCAGAGGAACAGACAGAGGTCAATATATTCATGTATAAAGAATAGAAACTAATGTTATATTTGTGAATGCTCGCTTTCAATTTGATATTTGTACATTTGCGAAATCCGAAATATCAATACATCGATACTATTAGGTTTGAAACCATTTTCAAATAATTCACAATATTAACTTTGTAATCGACCAATACTAAATAAGATCGCAGCAAGTTTGAAACAGTAGAGGATCTCGCAGTCAAGTTAGATATGAAGTCAAATGTATATCTACTTTTAGAACGACACGATAGGTGTTTATTTGAAAACTTTAAAATTACCAACATAAGTCTCCCATGGATAAACAACTCCATTCTTGTTTTGGTCAAAGAAAGCAACATGTTGCTGAAGAACACTCAGTCCTTCATTCTTATGGCCTAGTGTTCCATCAGGATGATCTGTATCTGCTGCCACAAGCGCTCTAGCAAGATCTATATATTGTAGATAAAAAAGAACATAATTACAAATTGAACACATTTGATTATAACACATGTATGTAGCATAAAAATGAGTGCTAAAGGGTATAAGTTAAATACATGAAAGGGTGCAAAGAAAAGAAATGAAAGTAATTAAGGAAGAATTACATGGCTTCCAAAGGGTGTTTTCCAAGTCACTTCTGACCTTTCTTTCAGAAGTGATTGGTGCTAGAGGTGCCTCTGTTGCCTTTGAATCTTCCTTCATCTTGTCTGCCATCTCTATTTGTGTTGGCACTTAAATAAAAATGGTAGCATGGATGATGTAGAAACAAATATATTAACTTTTATGTGCATTAATAAATTACACAAACACACCAAACTCACTGCTCAATACTCACTATACCATAAATGATAATGTTATGTGCACTAACAATTTGTGTACATAAAGTTGTGTAACATTATGAACCAAATAATTTTTAAGTAATGGGTACCCTTAGGTTTCAATGGCCCGTAGTAGCTATAGCCATGCCAATTTGTGTATAACTTGGTACTATACGAAAAACTGAACAATTGTTGTTTTGAAAAAAATAGAGGGATTTAAAGTCATAAGAATTTGAGAATGTAGATGCGTTTATAATAATTTTATTTCTATTAGGCTGATCTATTTCTGATGCACTAAGAAAATAAAAAAGCAAAAACTTAATTGGTTAATCCCATTAATTAGAGATCATAAATTTAAAACCACGAAAGTAAGAAGAACTTACAAGACTTAGAATGGAAGTCTTCAAGAATGGCCGGTGCCTTTGCCACCGACGACTCTTCCTTCAGCTTGGCTGCCATCTCTCTTTGTGTTAGTACTTCAAACGAATTGAAAATATAGAAATAAACAATACACCAACTAATTGGCTTGGATAGAAAATTAATGCTGCGACTGGCATGAAATGAGATAAAAAGTTTTGTTTATCGTATTATATATTCTATAAATAGACTACATTGTACATGTAATTTATCGTATTATATTATTCTATAAATAGACTACATTCTATATGTAATCTTTTGAGGAAATGAATAGATTAAATCACTCGTGATATTAATCATGTTAATTATTTCTATTATTTTACTCTCTACGTCTGGATGTTTCAACAATTTCATTTCATTTCATTTCAACCGATCAATCTCAAACTATCCTTTTATTTTTGTTTGTTTATGGTAAGGCAACAAAAAAATAAATATATATTACACTAATTAATTAAAACCCTTTAAGATAAACATGTTTATATAGTCTTTGTTTATAAAATCATAATGTCTATTGAATGAATTTTTTCCATTCTAAGATTAGTGAGGACTTACAGTACTTTGGCACCTGCAGATTGTCAAGAAAGATTTTTGGCAGCCAAGTTCAATTTAAACTTAAGCATTTAAAATTCAAATCGTATCAGTTGAACTAACTTTCATTTTAAAAAAAGAAAAATTTGTAAGAATCGAACCGAAAACTCTTGAATTCGGAAGTCGCATAATCCAATAAATTAAATACATGCAAAGGAACTATTTATTGAACTAAAAAAGTGAAAATAAGAACAACTTACAAGACATATATAGGAAATGAAGGGAGTCTTCTATTATAAATGATGGTTTTCTTTCAGCAAAATATATTATGTTATATATTAAAATGAATGAATAATATTGTATGGATTTTAAACCCAAGGAGCTAGATATATATAGTGATGAATAAACAAACGTATCAACTTGGCTTATATAGAAAACTGTATTTGGAAGCTAAATTAATTTTTGTTTGTCACTGGACGTAACTTATTTTGGGTGTTGTAAAGTTAATTAGCACAAACGTGAAGTTGCTTTTTTAATTTGACTCACCAAATTCACAACCACCGCATCGCGGACAAGTAATTAATGAGTGCAGAAAAATCTTTATGTCTCGTTACTCTCTATAAATGATACGTAGATTTTTTCAATTTTTTTTATCAAAAGATCTAAAATCCTAAGATGACGTGACAATTCTAAAAAAAACGAGATACAAAATGAAACACGAAAATATATAAAAGATTTCAAATCATAATTAATACATCACTTTAAAATTACACATTAAATTTAGAATATCATAAAATAATTAGACGGATTACTTGTAGAGATATATAGGTTTACAAATTTGGAATAGTTTCAATTGGCATGATACTACTCAATCTCCTTCCGTCCCAAAATATTCAACTTTAACTCTAATTACTATTATAAACTCTCAAATTCGATCTGCGATTAGTTCTAAACTGACAGAAGCAATTTTTTTGGATCTAAACTTTTTGTAAACAAACAAAAAAGACATACATCTCTTACTTTATCACGAAAGAAATGAGTAGTAACATATAATGAACTTCATGTCACTCATTTGCTTATGAATTATGATTACTGGAATTGTATTTGTAGATTTGAAAGAGACTAAAGCTGAGAAGTGCATTTTTATTTCTCTTTCACTATTTTCAGGAATGGGGTTAAACAATGAAAAATGTTTTCCAAGTTACGTTTTTTTTTCTTTTTAAAAAGAAATAAATAAATTATCTACACACGTATTGAAACTTGTTCATACATGCTTCACATATATTTTTAAGAGACTTCTGAGTTGAAAGAAAAGTAATTTCTCAAAAAAGGAAGAAAATAACATGAAAAATCCAAAGTAAGAATCGGTAGTACGTGTAGCAACAGCTATTATTATTATTATTATTAATTCATTTCAGCTGAAATTGAATGAAAAGTAATTTCTCAAACATACCACAAAATTGAATATATATTTTTGCATCGAAATTCCTTGAACTCTTTGTGCCGTTACCTATTATATTAAACATCTAGAGTTCTTATCTTTAATGGATGATTTTGTCACAAAATAGTTATAAGAAAAATTAAACCAATATAATAGAGTTAATGTGAAAATATATATATAATTTTTTCGCTTTTTAACATTTTAATCTCATACCTAATATTTTAACAATTAAACATTTAAACTAAGTTAAAATATGTAGAAATGACCCAAATTTAATTCAAATCACAACTCTAACTAATTAAAATATGACATGATATTTTATTTGACAATTACTACGTCACTAAAAATAAAAAATAAAAATAAAAGAATTACTATATAAGGAGTCATATTAGAGTTTAACTAATTAAAGTTGGACATTTGGTTAAATTTGAGTCATTCATATATAAATAAAAATAAAAGAATTATCAATTAGGGTGTCGTGTCATGTCATATTTTAACTAACTAAACTTAGGTCTGATGTTAAATTTAAGTCATTTTTATACATTTTAAACTAGTCTGAAAGATTAATTGTTAAAATTTAACTATGACATTAAAGTATTAAAAATTTAAAAGTTTATCGATTTTCACGCAAAATTAAATACAAGTATCTTACTAGTAGCTACTACCAACCTATCAAATCCATCTCATTAATCCTAATGGTATAATAGGAGCCATCTTAACCACTCATCCATCGCTTACTTGGCAGCATTGATTTAATTTGGAAGAAGATAATCACTTTGTTGCTTGTAATTTGGACAATCAAAGGGCATGAATTTGGGGGATACAATGGTTATAACTTTTGTAATGTAAAGAGTCTCCTCTACGCTCTCTTCTATTCTTACTTTCTTTTCTATTCTTAGAGAGTTTATATAACTGAAAACGAGAGAGAAATAGAAATGAGAAATGAGAGAAATAAGAAATGTGATAAAAAATAGAAAAATTAAGGTGTAGCTCAAATCTATTTGTGTTTTTTTTAAAATTAAGATTAAATACAAAATATCTCCTTTCATATATTCTATTTCTTATCTCATTTTGTGTTTATCTATATATTTTGTTGTTATAATGTATAAAATGCTAAAATATTTCATATATTCTTTTGTTATTATATGAACTAATATATATAATAAAGATACACACATATATACACACACACACATGCATAAGCAAGTGTCCGTTGTATTAGTATATATAAATTATCCATTATATATATATATATATGTGTGTGTGTGTGTATATATATATATATGTATGTATATGTATAAATCAGGTTTTCAGCTTTTCACCTTCTTAATTTTAAATTTAGTGATAACGATAGAATATATGATGTTGATACATTTTTTGATGATTCGGATTCTGATATAAGTATGAATGTTGAGAACGAAGAACATGATATTGACGAAGAAAATAATATGGAACAACAAAATAATTTGAATGACAAAGAAAAAATAAATATAGACAGTGATGTTGTTTGTCCTCCGTATGTGGGTCAAATATTTACAAGTATATTTGAAGTTGAAAAATACTATAATGTATATGCTCATAATAGTGGATTTGAAGTCAAAATTTTAACGAGTAGAAAACATTCGGGGTCAAATCAACTAGCTCATAAACTATATGCATGTAGAAAAGCAGGTAGACCTATTAAGAAAAAAAAATTGTTTGAAAATGAAAATGATGATGAAAGCATAATCCGGAGGAAGAGAGATATTATTGAACGCACAATGTGCAAAGCGAGAATGTTTGTTGTTCATAACGTGCAAAATAATAGTTGACGTGTAACAAAAGTGGAATTAAATCACAATCATTCAATAGTTACGCCTAATAAAATAGATTTCATGACAACACATAAAAATATAACAGTTGCTGATAGAGAGTTAATTAATTTACTCCACTGATCAAAAATCAAACCAAATTTGATCATGAATGTGTTGAGTACAATGAGCGGTGAAAGGACAAATGTTAAATTCACTGTCGAAGATATTCAAAATGTTATACACAACTTGCGACATGACGCATTTGATGCAAATGATGCACAAAAAGTTTTGACAGTTTTAAAGAGATTCAAGTCAGAAAGTGTTGAAAACTTCTTTTATAATATAAAAGTTGATGAAGAGAATCGCATTGCATGTATCATGTGGGTGGATTCTCGATCAATTATTTGTTATATAATGACAATTACTGTTGGAAAATGTCATTAATAATAAAATTATTATAATATTGTGATTTTTTTTACTAATTATTATGATTATTAATTATTGAAGTGATTGAAATATGGAATAATAAATTTCACCGAGATTTGATATTAAAAGATGAGGCAATATTTGTGTGATAGTCACATATAATATTATTATATATAATGTTCCGTACAAATTAAGCAAATTGAATTATGCACTAAACACGAGTCAAATGATAACATTTCATTTTATTTATCATATGCAACAATACAAAATCTGAATGTGTGAAACACGAGCTCGATATGTAAGATATAACTTTTAATAAATTATTTTTATTTCAATAATCATTTATTAATTATTTCTTGACGTTACTTAAAATAATTATAATAATAAAATAATAAGAACATAAAATATTTAAATTGAATATTACATCAATTCATTTCGTCATTATATTCCAATTGTAAAAAAATAAAATAATAATACATGAAAATATTACCAATAAAAGAAAATTTATATTAAAACATTAAAAACATAAAAACTATCAAAAGACTAAAAAAATAATTATTAAAAATAAACTCATGTTATGCACGAGTTTCTATGTTAGTCAACAATTATTTTACAAGTACTTGTATTTAAATTTAATGTTTTGTCTCTTTGACGTAAAACAGAAATACTAACATATTTCATATTGCATGTATACACTCAAGGGAAGAATAAAATTTTTAAAAAATTTTTTAAAAAATTTTCGCTGTTAGTAGCAGAAGGAAAAATTTTTTTAAAAAAAATAACCCTTCCGCTACTAACACTGGCGGAAGGGAATTTTTTTTTTAAAAAATTCCGTTCTGCCAGTGTTAGTAGCGGAAGGGGTATTTTTTTTTTTAAAATTTTTCCTTGTTTCCTCCGCCCATTTGGTTTCCTTGTTTCTTCCGCCCTAGCTAGGTTTATTTCCCTTCTTCTTTTTCTCCCTTTCCGTCGTTACTACCTTTCTCTCTTCCAAATAAAATTTCTTCTTCTTCCATCTAAACAACTTTCAAATTTTACTCCCTTCTGCTCGATTCCACTGTTTACCGCCCCAAATCAAGTAAGTGTTTGTAATTTTAAAATTATAAATTTTTTTTATATTAATTTCAGTTTTGAATTTTGATTTTTAATATTTTGAATATGTTTGTGCATGTATACTTTTATGTGTGTATATGTATGCAGTGTGTGTAAATTTATGCGTGCAGTGTGTGTGAAATTTACGAAGCAAAGATTGTTATTTTAATTAATTGTTTTGTCTTGCGTCATTTGTAACATATTCTATTTATTTGTACTATTATTTTTAAATAGAAAATTTATTCATTTTATTTATTAGAATTATCCTTTCAATATAAAATGTCACATTATTTCTTTTCAACTCTTTATTTTGTCACTTTTTATTAATTTTAAATTATTTTATTCTTCAATACTCATTTTAATGGATAATATGAATATTTTTATCAAAAATTTATTTTTAATCTAATAATTATACAAATTTAAAAGTTGCAGTGTGTGTGTGCAGTGTGTTTTTGTGTGTGTGTGCAGTGTGTTTTTGTATGCGTGTGCAGTGTGTGTGTGTACAGTGTGTGTTTTGTGTGAGTGCAGTGTGTGTGCGCGCAATTTTTTTTTGTGTGAGTGCAGTGTGTGTGTGTGTGTTTTTTTTGTGTGCAGTGTGTGTTTTGTGTGACTGCAGTGTGTGTGTGTGTTTTTTTTGTGTGTGTGTGCAGTGTTTGATTAAGGCTTTTCAATATTTTGTAGGTTGCAATGGACAATTATCAATTAAATTCGGGTCCCGAAGATAACAATTTGTTGGATGATCAACCTACTCATATATCTACTCACATATACAACACGAATGAATTCAGAGTACTCGACGTTGCTCAACAGAGTAATCAGAGGTATGATATTTGGATGTTGAGTGACGCACAGAAGGATATACTTAATGCAATTGGAATGCATACATTTACATACAGATGTATATTTCCAAGACACGATGCATCCTTCGTTACTGCATTAGTGGAAATATGGAGATCATCAACAAACACATTTCATTTTAATAGCGGTGAGGCGATAATCACATTGGAGGACATCCACTATATAATCGATTTACCCATTAACGGGAAACCCCTTACTTGTGGTGTCTTATCCGAGAAGGAACAAAAAATATTGTTTCAAGACTGATTTGGTGAACGGTTCTATAACCAGTTCTACAAGGAAACAAAGAACGGGGGTGGTATCCATTTGACGTGGCTGTTGGAGTGTTTTCGTGAACTGCCAGAGGATCCACCGGTTGACTATATAGCTATCTACACAAGAGCGTACATACTGTGGTTTTGTGGTGATATATTGTTTCCCAATAAATCCAAAGACATATGCCCAGTTAGGTAAGAAAAAAATTCTTCTCTTTGTTATTGTAATTCTTTGTTGTCATAATTTGATATTAATTTGGTTAACGTGTTGTTTTAATTTTCATGTTAGGTACATGGTGTTTGTTAGAGACATTGAAGATATAGTCAACTACGCTTGAGGTTCAGCAGTCCTAGCATCCATTTACCGAACACTCCACGATACATCCCACTACAGAGAAGTTAAGGGTAAGATTGTGTTACCTGGAAGGATAACAGGATGCATGACAGTGGTGCAAACTTGGGCATATGACAAATTATGGATTGAACGTCCAATGCCTCGCCCTGGATCTAAGTTGTGGTCGCCGCGTGTGGTGGCATATGCATACGCTAAGCATGGTTTCTATAAGGATAGGCGAGCAGATCCATACCACAACGTCCTAACATACCAGTCTCAGTTTGAAAATCAACCGCAAGACAAATTCATCTGAAAGCCTTATAAGCCGATTCAAATGGTTGATGATGATGACGAGAACGCTTGGATGGCACGACTGTTCGCAAACAGTCGAATCCCACTGATACATTTTGACGAGATTGAGTATCAAATGCCAGACAGAGTCCTTAGGCAACTGTGTCATTATCAAAGGATATCTGACCCTTCTGTTGATCACACTCATCTACGGTTGTATCGGGCGGAGAAGGAGAATAGATTCCAAGTCTCTAACTACGAAGCATTAAGCGCGTTGTACATAGAGATGTGACACGACTTCCAGGAGAATCTTGTGGGTTTGTTGGTATCTGAAAATACCAAGCGCAACAAACTGGACATGGACGTGTACTACTTGTGGTACAACAAAGTGACACGAAAACGAATTGCAAAACCGGACGTCACTGATATCCGATACAGTAATCGTGTCATTATTGACCAACCTCACGTAATAAACGTGGTATGTATACTTAATTATAATCCTTCTATTTCATTATATCTATTTTGTAACGCTATTAACATATACTTGTATTTTTTTTTATTGTGCAGTTAAAACAGACACGGACGATGTTGCAGCAGTGGCCGAATAAGCCTCCCGAGATTGAACAACAATATCAAGCACTTTTAACTGATAATAGTGCCCTGTTTCAACAGATGCAATTGTCCAATCTCGGGGTTTATTCGGAGAAACCCCTTTATACTCCGTCCTTCATTGATCCTTCTGAAACTCCAACTTTCATGACTTTTACATCGGATCCTCCAGTTTCCTTCACAACTGAGTTCAATCCTTTCGCCGAACATGCAACTCCAACCCATTTCTCCCAAGAGGCACCACCCGTCCGTAATCCGGTTAGAGTGTCAAGACACGATCTGCTGATGGTTCCGGTGAAAGGGAGAATGATGAAGCTGTTAAACCCTTGGAAGGTGGATTGGTTGACTCGACACTGGTTTAATGGTGAACCAGTTGATGTTTCACAGTATTGGCCCCGAAAAATTAAAGGTTATAACATTAATCAACAGGAGGCCACAGAATTATCGCCTGGGGCATGGTTAGGCAACACATTTGTCGATGCCTACCAAGAATTGTTGGCAGAAAGAGACGCCGTCATAACACGGGCGGGAAAGAAGTTAAAAAGGAATTTCTACTATCTGCCGACTTTCTTCATTACCGTGGGTCAAATCATGATAAATGCCGGAGTCGAAACTGATAGTGCAAATGATGTTGACTTTGTATAGCACTTTGTAGAACAAAATGGTTTACATGTTTCGGAATGTGATATCATATTCATGCCATTCCATTCCCCCATACACGAACATTTTGTCCTGGTGATGTTCAATGTTAAGGCATGGACAATAAAAATCATTGATCCCATGCATCCTGAGATGACTCCGGCACAGTTGGATGCGCGATACCAGGCGAATATTGCAGTTGCGGTAAGTACAAAATATTTTATGTTGATTTACATATGGTTTTAATTTGTTATTGTCACTTACTAATTTTTATTTTTGAATTGAGCAGAAGACTTTTGTACCTATCTTGCTAAGATTTGCTGACCCCGAAACTAATTGACCCCCTAAAGATGCAAAACTCGGGAAGAAAGTTGAAGTGGCGAAACAACATAATGGTTCAGATTGTGGGGTTTACATTTGTAAATATATGGACGCAATCTCACGTGAACTAAATCCCACTGCAACTAATTGGACTGTTCAAGATGCATCCATTCTTCGCTTGCGTCTTGCTTGGGAACTGCACAAAGGAATGGCCAGGGGTCCCCCTAGAGGGTACAAGATGACAGGATCACTGATGATGGATTCTGATGAAAAGTAATGATTAATATGTACGATCAATGAGTGAAGTTGAATTTCTTTTAATTATATTTGATTCAGATGTAATACAATTTGTTTCTCAGTGTAATATATATGTTTTTTGTCGATGGTGTGTTATATATTTATATTTATTCATTGTGTGTTATACAATTTGAGATTTCAGTGTAATATAATCTATTACACTGAAAACATATGACATACTCCCTTCATTTCAATTTGTAGGTCGTTTTAGCAATGACATATAAACTAAGGAGCCAATAATTGTTAGTTACTTCAAGAAAATTTATATGTTAAATCCCGTTTATACCCTTCACTAAGTGTCTTAGTTTTACTCCTTCCCAATGTTAAAGTTACAGAAGTAATTGTGAGCTGGGTCATTATTAGGGGTAAAGATGGAAGAAAAATAATTAATTTGCCTAGGAATTGTAAAACGACATACATTATGAAAAATCTCTCCAAACCTAAAACGACTTACAAATTGAAATGGAGGGAGTAAGACTTTAAAATAAAAATAACATTTTATCAAGCAATTGTTTTTTTACATTGGCGGAAGACTTAAAAAAAATTGCTCTTAAAAGCATAAATATCAAGCACAAAATTGACAGAAGGCAGGCGAACGATAAAAAAAAATAAAAAAAAAAAAACACCGGCAGAAGGCTTTAAAAAAAATAATACTTTATCAAGAAATTTTTTTTAAAACTGTCTGAAGATTTAAAAAAATAATGCCCTTGAAGAATATATATCAAGCACAAGACTGACGGAAGGCAGGCGAAGGGGAAAAACGGAAGGCAAAAAAAAAAAAATTTTTTTTTTTACCTTTCTGCCAGTCTCACTGGCGGAAAGGAAAAAAAAATTTCCCTTTTCCACCACTGATAGTGGCGGAAAGGGGAATTTTTTTTTTGGCCTTCCGCCAGTGTTAGCAGCGGAATGAAAAAATTTTTTAAAATTTTTTTTCCCTTCCGCTGCTAGCACTGGTGGAAGGAAAAAATTTTTGAAAATTTTGTGTCCCGTGTTAGTAGCGAAATTTTTGTCCCTTCTGCCAGTGTTAGTAGTGGAAGGGGTATTTATTTTTTTAAAAAAAATTCCCTTCCGCTACTAACACTGACGGAAGGGGTATTTTTTTTTTTTTAAGTTTGATCTCAAGGGTTAGATCATTTCTTGGGCGGCTATAAATGTGTTAGCTACGAAAGACTCCAAAGTTAACGTTAGATATGGATCGGCCCCTATATATATATATATATTAGCAATTTCAAATAATTGTCTATTTGATAACTATTTTGAAAAATGAGAAAAAAAAGAATTGTCCATGAATACGACAATTTTTCTTTTTATGCGACAATCTACTCTTTCAAGATATAATAATCTAAAACCCAATCCGGTACATATCTATTTAAACGTACAAGCCAACATATTACAGATAATTACATTAAATTCAATAACAATATGTTACAATATTACGATAGCATTTAAATACAAAATATTAAATATGTTGTCTTCAAATAGAATAAATAAACTCAATATATATACATGGCCGTTACTTTTGCTACTTTTTTTAAAAAGTGAGTAAAAAAAATCTTACAAAGTAATTAATTGGATGTGTAAACGTGTGCGTGAGTTTTTAAATAATATCTTTTTATGTAACAAAAAAAAATTACCATATATCTACGGACATTACAAAAAAATCTCACAAAACCAATTATCACAAAACCCGTGTTGGATACGGATTCTTGGGCTCACAACACTAATCGTCACAAAACTTATGCGTGTTTCAATAGGATGAATTCCTATGTAATTGTTAAAAAATTAAAATAACATTAATTAGCAATTACATGGAGTAGATTTTAAGTCTCGAACACGTGGTGAAGTATCCTATATATCTGAATCAATAAATTTGTTGTTCGATGCAGGGACTGTCGATCTAAATTCAAAACTACTCATTATATTTAGTATAGAAAAAAAATAAAAAATAAGAATACTATTCCAATAATCTTATATACGGAATATATAATATATACAACTACCGACTAGTAATGCATGGTCGGTGGTGCATTTTGACAATTTTTTATGCAGTAGCTTAATACAGTATGCCGGAAAGATACTTGTTGCTCAAATATCAGTTCTATTTTTAACATGTTATGATTTACGGAGTTTATAATTTGAAAATTGCTGCCCAAAAAAATGGATTCACTTCGCTTTCAATTAAGCATGTGTTTACCACAATTTGGATTGTTTTTGCCTAACTTGGAATTTTCAATTTTTTTTCCTAGCTTGAAGAAAGAAAAAAGAAACTATGATTAGAAATGTGATAATTTGCATATCTTATGGACTTGGTCTAACTCACGTCATTTGCGAATTTATAGATATATATAAACAAATTTGAACTCCCCACCTAAAAAATTAAAAATTTTATAGAATCTGATGTGGTTGCATTAAGGGATGCTAATTTAAGTGTTGCAGGCAAAATATTTGTGGTGAATAATCTATTCACGAGATAAATGAAGGTTGGTTCAATTGATAAAATTCAACAAATAGGCTCATTGAGTTAAAAATTCAAAATTTTTTAATTGTACGTCATTCTCGGTGAGTAAATGTAATTAATTGATACTGAATTTATCTTATTATGTAGTTCAAAATCAATAATTTGATATTTTTTTATTACAATTTTTTTTCCCAGATGTAACTCTTTTCTTCTGCGGAAGAGACGGAGTAAAAGGAAAAAAAAAACTGCATCTTGTTGGCTCATATAATAAAAACATGTACTTTAGTTTTGTGTTTCTTTACTCTTTGACGAATTTATGTAATGAAATTTTCTTTTGCAAATAATAGGGTTAGTCCGAATACAACTCATTGCTCATTCATATTGTCAATTAAACACCTATTACACACGCGCGCGCGCGATAGAATCACGTATCCGACTATGATAAAACTACTTCATCACTGCTCTGGACCATTTCGAATTAGAACGTGACACTTCACCACAAGATTTACGTAACATTCACGAGCGAAACCTACCAACTATGACTCCCCTATAAATATTTCCCCTCCTCTCTCTATCTCAAGGAAATGACACTTTAACCATTATACACTCTCATTCTATCTTGCTAAGCCTTTCACTGTTATACTAATTTTCCCACTAAAAACGAACTGTCAGTTCGACGCCAATCTATCTCTTGCATGCTTTGTCAATTTAGTGTTATTTGTTATATTGGATCCATTCTAACTCCAAAATTACCCGGATATCAATTCATCTAATCCAATCCGTTACAACAAATAAAATAAAAACATGTAGAGGAACACATATTTTCTCTTTCTTTAAGCATGAGCACATTGATACGGAGATTGAATAATAAAATCTTGCACCAATGCCAATACCACCTTGACTATTTTCAGGTCAAGATAATTTCTGACTATCAATCTTTCAGATTTACTTATTTTTTAAAACCTTTTTTTACATGATTTTTTTAAAAGTTGTTTTTGTTCGACTTTTTGCAATTTCCTTCAACAACTTATCTTATTACTTATATGCAAATTTGACCAGCAATTTCTCCTAATCCATCTTTTTATCAGCCCCCTTTCTCTTGTTGGCAAGATACTCAAAAAAGCTGCCGTCAAACATTCGTCTCATGGCTTCCTTGGACACAAAACCCTCCTCATCTTTTGCAACAATATAAAGCAATGTCCACTCCGTTTTACTCCCAATCCTGCAATTACAAAAATGTTTGTGAACTCATTTGTTTCGATTTAAATTTTTAAAAATTTTAAGTTCTTGTAATATATATCATATTGTTAAAATCTAAATTTGTATAATTTAAACCGAAACATATATACATGTTCAAGTTTTTTACTTGTCTTTCTCAAGTTTATTTGCAATATTTTCAAACAACATAAGCAAAAAAAAAAAAAAAGAGAAAAAAAAAAAAAGAAAAAAAAAGAAGAAACAACAACTAGAGAATTGGCTAGAAAACAAACCAACCAGCCAATGATGTCGAGAGCAAGTCGATTCCCCTCAGTCATGTTCCACAACTCTTTATATGTCATTTTATCGGGCACTGTACGAGCATATTTGCTAAAAATGTTCTCAAAATTTACCGGAACGAATCTGCAATGCGCACAATTGATTGACACGGTCACAAAATACATAGCGGCTTGAAATTGAATTGCCAAATTTCTTAAATATGTTTTTATTGTTTATTTTTACCTTCCTTCTGTGTCATAGCACCCGGTGTCACTCCCATGCTTCGCTTTGTGTATGTTGTCAATATATATAGGTAACCGAAGAGAAAGTTTCCATCCCTACATAAAATAGGTTGTAAAGTAAATAGGTTGTGTATTAATTTGAAACTCATTTTTTTCACACACTTGAGATAGCATTATATTACATTGGCTCCCAATCCATTTATAACACTTTCTTTTTTTCGACGTCTCATTCATTTATAACACCTTCTCATTTATGGAAAATTTGTTCATATACATTGTCAAAATTACCTTTTTATATTCATCTGTTTTATGTCACATTAAATTACTTTCAACCACTTTATTTTTTAATTTATTCAAATTTTAAGTTTGTAACTCCGCCATTTTTAACTCATTTTAAACTAATTCATTATCCACCACCTACTTTAAAGGTCAATATAAACAATTTCATCAAAATCAACACATTTTCTTAAAATTTGTAAAATGTCAAAGGTTGCAAGTGGGAAGAGAGATTGGGAGCACTAGAGAACAATATTCTAAAAATTAAAATTCACATAACTTCAACTCTAACAATAACGAAAACACATTTTCACACAATTGAGGTAACATTGTTAGTTGTATTCTATTAATGTAGTGAAGAAAATTTACATACTGGAAATGCTAAATGGTTATGAACATTTTTGGAGAAATTGGACATACTGGGGTGGTAAGTAAAGTCAAAAACATATTGATACCGATGGCCAATAAAGGAGCAGTTATCACACCAAAACCAATTGCTCTAAGTCCTGATTCAGAGGAACAGAATAGACTGAAGTTAAATCCATGTGAAAAAGAAGAGCAGAAAAGGTTTGATAAGTTTATGTATGAATTACCAGCATAAGTATCCCACGGATAAATAACTCCGTCCTTGTCTTGATCGAAGAAAGAAGCATGTTGCTGAAGAACACTCTGTCCTTCAGTCCGGTGGCCTATTGTTCCATCCGGATGATTCGCGTCTGCTGCAACAAGCGCTCTAGCAAGATCTGTATATATAGTAGATAATAAGGAAAGAGATGTTCATCTTATTCGGAATAATGTGTTTAAGTTCGGGGAACGAATGGCCGGAAGCAGCGTCCCAAAAGACATTAGGTAGTAAAGAAAACGTTGATTGAAGTTAGTCGGGATTAATTGGAGATAGGCGGAGATTGATCAGGTTCTACCTCTACTGCCTAATGCTTAGACAGAGGATTAATCGGACTAGGCCTGAAATTTTACCGACAATAATCTAAAGTATTAAACTGATTGTTGAAATAAAAAAACAGAAGTGAAATGTTGAAAGTAAAAAAAATAAATTACAAGGCTTTGGAAGGGTGTCTTCCAAGTCGTTTCTGACATGTCTTTTGGCAGTAATTGGAGCCAGAGGTGCCTCTGTTGCCATTGAATCTTCCTCCATCGCGCCGCTGCAATCGTTATAACCTGAGTTTGAGTTCCTGGCCAGCTAGTTAGAACTTAAGAAATATTTAGTTTGATAAATGGAAAAACCTACGTTCTAAACTGATTTATATGTAGCAGGTGATCTACTACAAAACGTCTTATAGATCATTTTTTGCGTGAAAGATTGTACAAGTTTTTCTTCACTCCATTTCCATGCATAACAAACCCAACTAACTTATAACAAACCAAAATAAGAGCCTTAATTGGTGTGATTCTTTATGCTCAAATTGTCGTATAACAAAGCTATTCGGTGTAACATTTCATTAATATTTCTTATTGATCTTAAGATCTTAAATTAAAAGACAAGGGGGAAAAGAAAGGAAATATTTTCAAGATAACATTTGGTACCACATCAAGACTTTCAAAACACTTCTCCAAAGCAGCATAAGGTAAAAGTTGTGGTCATTGTGATGCGTGCGTAGAGAATATGAAGAGCAAACAACTTCACTATTATTAAAGCAACAGAGTCGTAAATCTTGTGTATTTATATTACAAAAATCTAAAATTTCTAAAATTTATGCCGAGTCTATATTTACAAATAAAAATTAACACCGAATAAAGTTACATGTTTTTCAAATTTATTATGAGGCTCACATGTTTCAAGAAAAATGATACGTTCAACAATGTTAACGATTCATTTTATTTGCACCCCGATTAAACACTCTGGTATGAGGTATTGTGGAGAGGGGAGATCATTCTCTTCAGAGTTTTGTCTGGGTTTAGGCTTATAAACTCGTACAATTCACAATTCGCTTGCGTTATTGCCAGCTATGAAGAGATAAAGACCATTCCAGAGATTTTTATGGAGGACAAAATTGCATTGATCACTAACTATATGTGTAACAACACGTCTCGAAACTACTACAAGATGCCCTCTGCTTGGGCTATCGCCTCAGGTACCCCCAAAAAGTCTAGTATAATTTGGTATGGTGGCCGCGCTTGGTAGTAGTAGCATTCTGGCCTTATAAAAGATGTATTGAAATGATCATATCAGAAAGGTTCATTTGAGATTCTTCTTTTAGAACAAGAGCTAAATTAACATCATCATCATCCATCAAAAGTATATTTCTAAAGTCTCAGTGAGAACCAAAATTATCATGAAAGACTCAAATTTACAATTGATTTGGTTTTAAATTATAAATATCAAATTATCATGTTTTAAGTAAATTGTGAAGCACTTGTACAATTCTGCTCTTTATGTGCGTGCTCCATTGCATGTAAATACATATTATAGATCTATTTAGTTGTTAAATTACTTACGCAATTTATCTAAATTAAAATAGAAAAATAGAGCTTTTACCCAGATTCTTGTATAATTTTATTTAACATAACGATCAAATGTACAAATAATATAAAAAATGCATAATAATTGATAAATAATATAGTTCGATATCATTTTTTCGTACAAAATATTTTATCTTCATAAAATATTACAGTCCATACTTTGCACATATTTAAATATCAAACAATTGCACGCCACCTTATCTATTTTCACCATCTACTGCAATATATAATACTTGGCACAACATATTGAAAAATAAAAAAACAACAAAAATCTCCTTTTCTTTCTATTTCTTTTTTCTTGTTTTCTTTGTCATTCTCCTTCTTACAATTTATGCAGTTTTTGTCAAGAACTTTTTCTAATCCATCTTTTTGTCAGCTCCCATTTTCTTTCTGGCAATGAATTCAAAAAAACTGCCATCAAAAACTCGTCTCATGGCTTCCTTGGACACAAAACCATCGGCATCTTTTGCAATACCATAAAACATAAACCACTCAAATTTATTTCCAATCCTGCAATACAAAATATGTATATATTTACTTCAAATTTTTGGTACTTTTACTCTTGTTTCTTTGAATATTCCAAAATTAGAGATACATTTTGGTTTTTTTAAAATCAAACCATGACATATTAAATTTCAAAACTAATGTAACCTATGAAGTTTTAAATGCAAATTATGCTTTCACCGAAGGTTTTTGTCGTAAACGACAAAATTATTATAACTATTTTAACTAAAATCAATTGAATCACATTTCATTCAAAGTTTAATATGTCGTTGTTTGATCTCAAAAAGTCAAATCGTATCTCCAATTTTGAAACCGAGGATAGTAACAAACAAACTGAGCTTAAAACTACAATGTATATATTTGCAAACTGGGTCGTCCTACTTTCTATATTTAGTAAGTATAATTTATGAATAGGTAAAATTTTCTTTCTTCCACAAAATAGATATAATCTCAAAACATCGGATTAACATCCAATTTGGAAGTTTAGTTCCAAAATATTTAACATAGGTAACTTAAAATTTAATTGGGGGGCTCGATTTCAATATAGATAATTAGAAATATGATTTAATATAGAAAATTGTATCATTGTTCGTACTTGTTTAATAGCTAGTCAAAATATTAAAGTTGAAGAAGAGTGTTTAGAAAATTAACAAACTGACCCGCCCAAGAAGTCGTAAGCATTACGATTCCCCTCAGTCATATCCCACAGCTCTTTGGCATTCATTTTTTCAGGCACAGTACGAGCATATTTGCTAAACATGTTTTCAAAATTTGCTCCAACAAACCTGCAATACACACAATTGATCCACACCCACATATATAGATGCAAAAAATAAAAGTCTCGATCATTTGTTTCAGTTTAAATGTTGGAGATCTTTAATGTTGATAGTATAAATTACATTATCAGAATCTAAAATCTCAATAATTTAAGTCGAAACAGACATGATGTTATGAAGGGCTTGAAATTGAATTGCCAAACATCGCATACAGAAATTTTCCATAGTAAATTAATTTTACTTTTATCAAGTGGGAGCTTTTTAATTATAATATGCTGTTAATTACCTCCCTTCCGTGTCATAGCTCCCAGTGTCACTCCCATGCTTGGCTTTATGGATGTTTTTGATGTATATAGGTAAACGGAGAGAAGGAATCCACCCCTACATGAAACAGATTGTATGGTAAATTAGATGGGAATATTTTCACACATTTGAGATGACATTGTATTCGAGAAAGATATTATAACGTAACAATAACAATTGCAAGGGCAGATATATCAGACGTGCTCAAATATATTTGACAATTTTAAATTTTAGTTCGAAACTAATTAAATTCAACCGTTAGTAGCTATAATTAAGTCATATGTAGGTGCCCTTTTGCAGAAAATTGACATACTGGATATGGCTATGCTTAGTGTAGAAGAGGTAGACTTACTGGACTAGTAACCAAGCACAACGGCATATTGATACCGACCGACAGAAGAAGAGAGAAAATCACACCAAAACCAATTGCCCTAAGTCCTGATTCAGAGGATGAATAGAGGTTAATCCATGTATATATAAAGAAGAGCAAAAAAGGCTCCATATGTGAATGGAATAGTACCAACGTAAGTCTCCCACGGATAAACAACTCCGTCGTTGTCTTGGTCGAAGAAAGCACAATGTTGTTGAAGAACACTCATTCCTTGATGCCTGTGGCCTAATGTTCCATCAGGACTATTCGTGTCTGCTGCCACAAGCGCTCTAGCAAGATCTATTTCATACATAAGAAAGTAAATAAAACAAATGTTAATCGGGGGTGGAATGTGCATGTTAAAGAGATGCAGAGCAAAAACAAAGAAGAAAATGTAGGCACGACCGCATCTTAAACCATGCTGAAATTACGGTACGTGGAGAAACTGTGGTCTTTCCTACTGTACCAAAGGCAAGACCACAGTTTCTGCACGTTCTATAATTTCAGCATGGTCCAAGGCGTGGTCATGCCTACAGTTTCTTCTTAATTTTCCTCTCTGCGTCGGTAAGTTCATGGTCTTTAACTGTGTGTTGAAGAAAAAGAAGTGAAATGGTGACGGTAAGAACAACTTACAAGGCTTCGGTAGGGATTCTTCCAAGTCATTTCTGATCTTCCTTTGGATCGTAATTGGAGCCAGAGGTGCCTCTGTTGCCATTGAATCTTCCTCCATCTGGCCTGCCATATCTCTGCGTTAGCAATTTTTGAGTTCCTAGCGAGCTAGTTAGCACTTAAAAAAAATGTTTAGCTTGATATAACTGCAAAAGCATACATTTTGAATTGATTTATATGTAACAGGTTATCTAGCATAAGACGTCTTTTGGGTATTTTTTGCGGGAAAGATTGTACAGGTTTTCCCTCATTTCATTTCCATGCAAAACAAACCAAACCAACTTACAACACACAAAAAGAAGAGCATTGGTGTGATTAATGAAGCTCAAACTTTTAAAATCTTGGTATGTATATAATTTAGAAGAACAAGAGTATTATAGAAACACAATCGCAGAACCTATTCATATCTACAAATAGAGAATTGTTTGACATCTTTTTGAGTTTTTGGATGATATAACCAAAGGGTGCTTATAGCTTATTTTTAATAAATAAGCGAGCATGTATTTTTCTAACACGTCAATTTACTGAAAATAGGTTTTGCGCTAGGAACAACACTCTAATGCACTAATTACCAGTAACCTGTTTTAGATAGGTCGAATCATAATAAAATTTTCTAGCAGTTTATACTTTATTAAAAATTTTAAATACACATTTTCAATTTATATGTGTCAAAAATATCTAACTAATTAAGATAAGATGACTTGTAATGATTTTATGTTATATTTAGATAAGTTTTGACACAGTCACACATTCATATTGCGTTTGGTTTGCTATAATAGAATGACATAAGAATATAATGAATTTTACATTATTTGATAGTTCATTTATATGTAAGGTTCATTTTTTATTTTATTCATTTTCATAAGTTCACATATATCCAAACACACTCTTATTTTACACACAATCTATTATTTCTCAATTCTCACACAATTTACTATTTTTCTATTTTCATACTCCCCTCATAAAATAATCTTGTCTTCCACTTTTATTTTTTCCTTATTCACCAACTCCATTCTTATGTTATTCTATTTTGTCCAACCAAACGCAACTTAAGACTTTTAAGGATACAAACTAAAAGGTTAAAAAACACAAACAAATTAGGCTTTAGAGAAGTGAACGACGACGTTCCGAAAGGAAATGCATATCAGTTGCATTGCACCTTTCGTCAAACACTGGAGGGTAGCTGCGAGAAGGGCCACGAGCCCACGACTACTAGGCCCCTTATCACGAATATCGAAGCAGAAGGACTGGACTGCAAATAATGAAGCCATCACATCACCGGCGAAGAAAATAGAGAAATATTGCGTAGTAGTATTAGAAAAATGTGTTCGGCAATGCAAATTAACTAGTCATTACATTGCTGCCATATTATCTTCTTCTAACAAAAATAGGGATGTTTGCATAATTTTCTAATTATAGTATTACAATTTTAAAATTTTGTCATTATAATTTTATTATTTTATCATTCGTTGAATAATTTTATGAATTTTATGGAAAAAAATTTATTATTTAAATATATAATTTTTAATCAAACATATAATATTAATATTAGTCAAAAAGTAAAATATGACTTGAGTAGTATCTAATTATTTCAAATAATGTCCCATCTCTTGTTTTTTTCTCTAATATATAACGTACCTTTTAAAATTTTCACTCATTCCATGAAATTAAGTTTAAAAAGGGACCACCTTGTCAGTTATTAAGAAAGTGAGATTTTCCATCCCCGCCAAAACTGAATATATGGTAAATTACTAAATTGATTACATTACAAGTAACTGTTTGAGAAAATATACAAAATTAATTTGATTCATCTTTTAATAAAGTTCTTATATTTGTAAATTATAGACAAGGTACTAATAATTGGAACTTTCGTAGATCTAAAATTTTAGAATGAAACACATCGGTTTATATTTAAAAGTGAAAATAAATTAAAGGACAAAATCGTCTATCTACTTTTGAAATGGTGATGAGCAACCGTATATTATTTTATTATTCTATTTCTTTTTTCATTTTTTTTTAATTTAATTTTTCTCACGTTTTCCTTGATTTTAAGCAGTTCAACAACTAACACGAGTTTTAAGCTAATTGCTAGGTGTTTTCTTTTGTACTTGTTTGTGCATTGAACTTTTAAACAAATCCTAGTACTAAAATTCTGTTTAATCTCAAGTCATGAGTCATGACTTATGCGGTTATATTTTAGCTTATTTTGCACTTTTAAATGTATGTATCAAAAGAATTAAACATTTTTTGGTCATATATTGTGTTAAATATGGTGCCAGCTTCCTCCTCGTGCATTTGGCCGTATTGAATTGACTTGCCTTAGGCATCTGATGTCGAGTAGAAAATAAACAAATAAACAAAAAAAACTTTAGAGAATATTTTCAGACACAGAGATTTTTTTATTCTTAAAGAATTGTAAATTAGTCCAACTAAGTCTAAACAAATGTAACTTCCAACTCATACAAGTGAGATCAAGTCGAGGGATAAATTTACATGTTCAAGTTCTACTATGTTTGCATGATTGCATCTTACATTAAGACGAACTTTAAACAAGTTGTGATTATAAATAAACTGAGCCTACTCGGATTTAATGTCCTTCACGCTTATATCGCAAATGAGTTATCCAATAGATTTATGGACATTTTTACTCGTTAAATAATTATCCATTACCCATTTAACTACTCATTTGTCATATGAAAAGTTCTCGAGTAAAGCTAAACTGAGATTAATTTTGAAAACTAGAAAACTTATGGATTCATGGATAACATTTGCACTCATTAAATGATTATCCATTACCCAATTAACTACTCATTTGCCACGTGAAAGTTTTTGAGTACAGTTGAACTGAGTTTAATTTAATTTTGAAAATCAGAAAGCTTGTTCGAGGCTCTGCTTGTTAGTTGAGCTGTGTTTCAAGATTCAGTTATAGTAATTTCATGATTTGTAAATCGATTTTTTTAAAACTTACATTCATGTATATGCCATTTCTATCATGAGCTAGTTATGAAACCAGCTTATGTGTCACCTGGGAATTACTGCAAATTTTTGTTTTACTTATTTTTTGTTGTGGACAAGCCAAAATACTAGTGCCATGTCAATGGTAATCAGAGTATGAGCATAATTCTTTGGCATGCCATGACTAGAAAAGGATTCAGGAACCTATCTCAGACTTATGGGCATATGCTATTGTAGATTACCAAGGGCCGATACATCAGAAAGTAAAAACAGAAGGAAATTCAAATCACTTCTTTATTATGTAAGTACCACAATCTCAATTCGAATTACTCAAAGTGATTACAAACAGGAAAACACAAAAAGAATAAAGGAAATAAGTGACTGCAGGAGTTTAACTAAGCAATCTTGCTTTGTAGTTTATACCTTAGTCTAAGGTACAACTTACATTCAATGCAGTGGTGCTATAAAAAACACCAGAAGTCATTTATATCCAAAACACCCTAAAAAAGAGTAAAGAAAGTTTGCAATCCTTTTGCTTATTAATTGGTGAAAAGCCCAAAATTTCCAGAAAAATGATAAAATACAACACAAAACTAACTTCCCCTTCAGTAGTCTTTCCTTGCAAACACCAGAATGACACAATGTTACTATTAAAAACATAACTTCATCTCTGAGCTTTTGGAATTTGAATAAGTTCCACAACAGATCAATAAATCTCGGCAATCTTCTCTATGTTATGAATAGAAAGTCTGCTTTTAAAATTTTTTGCCCTGCACCCTCTCTTTTACGGATTCCATTGACCGCACTCTTCGATTCTCCCTGCCATTATGTTCCGCTTCATCAGTTCAATTTGATGGCTCTTGGGAATCTGCAACCATTCCTTGTTATTCTTGGCGCCATACAGAACAGTTGCTGCTGCACAATTCGGATGTGCAACAACTTTATAGCAAATATTGCAGCCATAATACCAAAACTTTTGGTCAAGCTCGTTGCTACATATAACACAGGACGTACTATTACTTTGTTTCAGAAGCGGATCATAATAACTGTGCAAACTGAGTGCATGATCATGTTCTCTGTGTTTGATGCTAAGAGGCAAGGTGACACAATACACATGGAGCTCGTACGTACGCTTCTTTTTACAATCCAAACAACCGAAAGAAATCCCTTCATTGGGCAAACCACAAGCCATGCAATTGCTTGCTGAAGTAGATGCTTTAAGGCTAAGAGGATGCGAGTGAGATTGGTGTTTCAGAGACTCCGGAATCAAGGCGCAATGAACATCAATGGAAAATTGACAAGTAGCGCAATTGTAATGAAAGCCTTTACCAACAGTTCCACAAGCACAACAAACAAATTTTCCGTTGTGATTTGGCGTATCAATGAGGAGAGTCAGGGGGTGTTTTTTATGAGCCACATCATGCATTTTTTGTGGAACTTTTGCACACAAGTAATGGAGGATGAAATTACACTGGCTACAACTGTAAACCGGACCACCAGACAAAGATAATCTACAACCAGAACAAAATGCTTTCTTGTTATTTTTCTTCGAAAACTTTAAAGGATGTTCATGACTGAAATGGTGAAGCTCCAAAGCCCTTTCATTCGGACTCTCCTTCAAGAGATGTTCCAAAGCTTGAGGATAGCCATATAACTTATGACATTTATCAATGGTGTGATTCGACAACTTGCAAAAAGCACAGTGTAGGTGAAGATTGGACTTATCCGGCGAAATTAAACTATGAGAGGAAATTGAAGTTTGAGTATCTTTAACAAGTGCAGCATAAGAATTTCTATGTTCACTTGGACAGAGTGAAATAACAGAAAGACCCCTTTGAATTTCCTCTTTTAAAGCAAGAGCAAAGGCATCATCAACACAAGGAAGAGGTTCCATGGAGAGAATTTTTCTCCTAAGTGAATCAAAAGAATCGTTTAAACCACGAAGAAATTGCATCAAATTTTGAATACGAAAGTAAATCTCCGTAGATTCACAACTACAGGAAGGAGTAGGAAAAAGATACAAACTAGAATAATACCAAATATCCTTCAATTTCTCAAAATACACAGTCACAGAATCGTCACCTTGATTGAGAACAGCAAGAGCATTCTGTAAATTAAAAACCCTAAGACCTTCATCAGGCGAAAATCGATAGGAGAGATCTTTCCAAAGATCTGCAGCAGAGTTAGCATTAACATTTCGAAGAACAAAATCTTCATGAATGGAATTAACTAACCATGCCAACACCATCTGATCGACCTGATTCCAAGCCGAAAACGCCGCAGGATCATCATCCTCAGAAGGTTTCAAGAAAGTTCCGTCGATGAAGGCCAACTTGTTTTTGGCGGAGAGCGCCATCATCATCGCGGAACACCAGTCGTTGTAGTTGTCGCCGGTGAATTGAGTGGAGACAAGAAGACAGTTGGGACTGTCAGAAGAGTGTAAATAGAAAGGATCGTCCATGGATTCGATCTCTGTAGAGGAAGAAGATGATGGAGCAGCAGCAGCAGCAGCAGCAGAAGGAGATATGTGAGATGATAGAACTATACTTTTGGTGTTGGCCATAGAATCTCGTTGATAAAAATGGTGGAAGGGCCCTCACTTTTCTATGATAAAACTTAAGAGGATTATCGGTTCAAGTGCAGTGCAGTGCAGTGGACATCATGATAACAATGCTATAAGGTTCCATATAGCTACCCACTACTGACCACTGCTATAGTAAGGTTATCACTACCAGCTTATTTAAGTTTCTTTTTCATTTTCTTTTACTAACAAAATTTATATTTCTTCTCTTCAAATCATCTGTTTCATTTGATTTTATTTTAGGTTTTCATTTGATGTTTCCTCTTCTTCTTATAATTTATAAGTTTTTTTTCTTAAAAATTTTCTATTAAAGGATTTGACCCCAAAACATTTACTTCATTCGTTTCACAAATATAATAATATTTAAATTTTTAATGACTTTTTTATTTTATATATTTGATTAAGATTTATGTGTATAAGTAATAGTACGTTTTTATCATATGATATTTGGCTAACATATTTTTTTCCCATACTTCTTATTACGTATATATTAAAAATTATAAATTTGATTATGTTTAGTGCTGGAAAATTGATCTTAAAAAGACTAATTATTAAAGTTACCGGATACAAATAACTTTATTTTAGAATTTCTTTTTTTGACAAAATCTATTTACACGACTTATGAAATCCATAAGGGACCATAACTAACCATTACTTAAACATCCAACAATATTGGAGGAGTTTAAACAATATTGCAACCTTTGCCAAACATAAAAGTAGCCAAGGAAGAGAAAAAATTTACTCCAAAAAATAAAATGAGCACGCGATATATGTGCGTAGTAAAAATTGATGTTAGTTGTCGATTGTTGACTTAATGCATATATTATAAGTGTGAGTACCCCACGTTACCATTTAGTGAGTAGTGAGGTCCAACTCTTTGTGTCCGTACCTGATTTGGAATGAAATCTGATTTTGGTTGTCATACTTTTTGGTATATATTTTTAAATTTTTAGTTAAACAACGGTATATTAGACTTTAAAATTGGATATAAATTATATTGTAATGATTTTTTTATTATAAATCTTAAGAATATAATAGTTGTATAAATTATAATTAACTTAATTAATAATAATTTAGAATTTAATTTATCGTCATTTGACTCAAAAAATTAAAAAAATATCTCTAGTTTTAGAATAAACAATAATATTATTATAGCAATAACAGAGCATGCCTTGGCTTTTTCTGCAAAGTACGAAGCTATGAGACTACAAAAACCATGTGGCATTTTATGCTCCACTGTTTTTAATTTGGTGGGAACGTGGACCTGGATCGATGGTTCTACCATGCGACCCCTCCATTCGTGAATACATTACGTTTTAAAGTTTTGCACTATTATTAAGATAATCATTATTTATGAATGGTAAAATGTATAGTAATTGTCTAATATACCTTTTTAATTTGTACTCCACTCCTATTCCTCCTCCGTAATAAATTACAGCCCCACTCCGAATTTTCTTCAATGACCACACATATGCCAAGAAACTAATTCCTACTCCAATTAATTGAACGACTACTCATGTTCCTCCATTCACTTTTTTCTCTGTTTTTTTTTTTTTTTTTTGATAATTTAGTTAGCTTCTCTAGCCTTATAATTTTTTAATTTTTGGTGTTCCTTCCAAATAATTTTTGATGACCCTTAGAATTTTGAAATTCTTTTTAATCTTCTCACTAATTTTGCTTATAAATTAGAAAGAGTTAGACGTCTTCCTTTATGTAACTTTTATTACAAGCATACTGTAATGTTAGTCCTTTATTTTATTACAAATTGTTTCTTGCATGAACTTGACTCATTTTAGAACTAAATGAACAAAAATCATTAACAAGACAAAAACATTAACGAATTCTTCTATTAAAAGATGAAAATAACTGATTTCATGCTCCATTCTGCAAATTATATATTAAAAGACAAAATCGGTGATTGAACGCTAGGTTGGCCAATCCGGACAACCTAAATTTTGGGACTAATCACAGTTTCACAAGTATGAGTTTAAAATGGAAATCATACATTATTTATATGAAAAAACATCTGCAAGAACCGATAGACTAAACCTGCACGTCTATAAACCAAAAAAAAAAAAAAAAAAAAAAAAAAATTTATTCCTATTTTGCCACCAACTAATGTAGTTTGATTATTGTTGTATCATCTAAAATTCATTCTTAATATTATTGGTGTCAATTTTAATACGCATGAAGTTGTAATGACAATTATTCATGGACGGGGAAATATTAGTCTTCAGTTGTTGTGGTGGTTTTGGTTTTCGGTTCCATCATCTTTTTTCCTCAAATTTTTTTAATGAACTCAAGGGTGGGTTTGGATACTTTGATTTGGAATTCAAAAACAATGGTATTATAATTCAATGAATTCTAATAATAAATCATTATAATACAAATGTTTGAATATCAAGTTAATTTTTTATCGTATTACATTCATTTGAACATTAAATCCACTGTTTGGATAAGAAAATTTATCATTTGGATAAGAAATTTTATCATTTCGATTTGAAATCGACCAAATAATTTCATCTCTTAAGTTAAATAAAATAAAACAAAAAATATGTACAAAAATAAAACAATAGAAAACATAGACAATCAAGAAAAATAAAAATGATAATAATAAAAGGTAAACAAAAGAAAGAAAAGCAAAAATTCAACACTGATTTCAATATTCTTCCATATCTACATTCTATAATCACAAACATACATAGAGACACATATAGTTGGACGAAAACAAACAGATTATTCAAAAGTCATAAATTACCAACAGTATCAGTTCTAAATTCACATATTATCAAAATCACATTTTTCTGCTCTGCTCTCCTAAATTCATTTATGTTTGAATTCAAGATGAATACCATATCCAGAATAGGTACGCAAATAATGGATTTCGTATTTGGACCTCCGATACCAATTCCATTGCATTGCATCCATGTATCCAAACAGGCCTTAATAATTTTTAATTGAATTTATTTTACATAAGTTTAATTGTACAAATGGATATAATATGAAAAAAAATATGTGAGTTTATTAATTTTCATACAATTTTACAATATAAAACACATTCATCTAATTTGTTGAAATTTAATATAATTTGAATGATTAAAATTTGATGATTTTTCACTTGTTAAAATAATGTGTTTTCTATTATTTGATTGTAATTTAGCACATTATCATATTTTTATATGTGCTATCTACTTATACGATTAAAATTATATAAGATAAATTATATTAATAATTATTAAGTGTATCTAAGAAAATTGAGGGGTTAATGTAACGGAGAAAATTCCGTTAATTGTAATTTTGATAGCATATTGAGTTGTGGTTTTGATTCCGTCTGCCGTCCCACTTAACGGGTTGTCTGTACTTCTGTAGCTCTATTGCAGATTCCCTGGTTGACTGCTCCCTAATTTAATAGGGTTAGAATAGGGCAAACGTATACTCGTTCAGTTTCACAAAAATAATGAAATTAGATTTTTTATGATTATTAATTTTATATTTTTAATTAAAAATTAAATATATAAATTATAAAATTTATTATGAATGTTTAAATTATGACGAAATTTATAAGTTTGTAATTGATTTTTTTTAATTTATCGCAAAATAACAAAAAAAAAATTCAAATATAATTTTTTTTTTTAGAATAATTTTTTCAAATATAATTTTTTTTGGAACAGATGAAGTAGTATTTTATATCCTTTCACTCAGGTCCTGCCCCGCATATATAAAATAAAATTTCATATCATATAATCTATATACAAAGTTAATTAAGTTCATATTTTTCTTAATTATTTTGTTTCTGAATTGTCAAAACAATTGTACAATTTGTAATATACATCATATATATATATATATATATATATATATATATATAGATAAAAATATCTGTGTGTGTGAAAAATAAACTAAACTGAACTAAATATCTATACATATTACGTATTTATATAAGAGATTTGAATTTCTCTATTTGAAAATTTATTGTTGAATCTCTAAAGATAAGAATTTGCTTTAAAGATTCTAGCATAATGATAATTTTTAATCCTTCTTTTTAAGCCAAAAAACCGTAGCTGTTACAATTAGCACGTATTAAAAATTGCTTCTGGTTGATTTCAGTAAAGTAATTCAATTAAAGTTGCGACTGAAGTCTGAGGATCAATTTGCGAGAGAAAGTAGGATTGTAAATTATTTAAGTGAATTTGAATTCGAGAAGAGCTTAATTGCATATATTTATAAATAAGTTGAATTGAGTCTTTATTTAATAAATAAAAAATTGTATTCAAAATTTATTTTTACTAACGGAGTCAAATAAATTTTAAACAAACTAAATACGAATATGTTCGTGAACAGCTCAATTTCATTTTCAGCCCAAAAATTTACTAGCCTTCCATCAAATCTTCTTTAACTCCCTTTTATATGAAAATCCAGTTGACTTTAAAATTACAAAGGGACAGGCATTTACAGAAATGGGACAAATCCAAACTTTTAACCGTGTCCATATGTGAATTTGTTAACAAATTATAAAATTAATATTGTATAAATTAATTATCACTAGACCAATAGTCCGTGTCTAAAACAGATAATTTTTTATATATTCCTTAATTTTATATGGTGATTTTTTTGCATATGTTATTCAATAAGATATATAGACACACACACACACACTTTAATTTAAAAATTTTGTGAAATATTCATAATTTAAATGCAAATATTTATTTCCTTTTTTAAAAAAGCTTTGTCTGTTGTGTTATTAATTCTTTGTGTAGTATTACTTTAGAATATAAGGTGTGCTCGTGTTTGAAGTTTTGAACAGATATGATAGTGCCTTCAATTATTTTTAAAACAATTCTCACCTTCTTTTTTGAATTAAAAAAAGAAATATATATTTTGACGATGGAACATGTTTTTGACAGTTGTTTTTTCTTTCTTGTTAACAGGTGGAACTCTTTTCTCCTTTACAATCTTTTTCTCTCTCCATTTTGTCATTTCACTTTTTTTTCTTCTTTTTTCTCATTGCAGATGCTTCTCGACTCTTCTTCTTCCTTTTCTTGACATTGACATTTCTTTCTTTTGTCAATGTTAGTCCTGTCTTCGCAATGTTTGTACAAACTAACTTGGAAGTCGTACAAAATGATAGTTTTACTCTATTATGCAATAACTTTTATGACAAAAATCACAACATTATACCTCAATTGTTAAATTTTTTTAAAATTAAATTCTTATAAATTTCAAGATGATATAAATAATGAAATTTCAATGTTACAATATTCATTGCGAAAATTATTGTGATGCCGGACAATTTTGATAAAATAATTCAAGCATTTTTGGTTCATTCAATTCAATCAACACAAAAGACCACTAGCTTACCGCGCGAGAGAGTGGACTGTAAAAACCATGACATGTAAATTTTTACAATGAATTATATCTGCATATATATTGCGCATGTGATTTTTTTTCTGCCTCCATGAAAAATTTCATCTCGATATTCCAAGTAACAAAGATTTTAACTTCCTGCTGCCTTGCTCAAAATTTTCATCTCTACGTACATTTAATATAAAATATAAAAAGTATTAGTGTTCAACAACGTTCTCTTCGTATTATTTATCACCATGATATTTCACTTATTTTAATTTTAAATTATAAAATTTCACACATTTCACGAACCTATTGTGTGTATCTAAAATTTTGAAACAAAGAGAGTTTTATTCATAATTGGTCTATTGTTTCTTTCTCCTCCCTTTTTGTTTCCCTCATACCACAAAGATAAGTATGTTATAAGATAAATTTCAGCGGTATATACCTCATCCGTTTAAAAACAAGTAAAATTTAAACTTTTGTCAAACTTCTACATATTTGACTAATATTTACTCATAAGATTAATAAATTCGACTTGTTATTTTCGTCCAAATAAAAATTATATAAGAAAATTTTAATAAAATTTTAATGACAAAATTTTAAAAATATAAGATTATAATAAAAAAATTATGCAAATGTTAACACTTCTTTTAAAAAGAAATATTAATAATATTTTAAAAATGTTGCTCTTTTTTTTTTTTTTTTTTTAAAGGGGGAGTATACCCGATACTGCTGAAAGATTTGAAGTGTACAGGCAATCTAAGCTATTAATTCTTAAAAACAGAGGCAAGTAAAGTAAACAAGAAGTCTTATATTTATACATCTTAAACGACCCCCCGCGACCTTAATGAGTTACAAATTACAAGGATTGTACTGCAACATCTTATTGAACATTATAAACCATACATAGTTTTCGGATACATGTTCCTACAACGACAAACCTGCACACTACTAGTACATAGCTGCGTTAGTAAGTCTTCCCCTCATACCCCATGTTAATCTTGGCACAGTACTCGAACAGACTACCGTCGTAGCAGCGTCTGATGGCTTCTTTCGACAGGAAGCCTTCACCGTCCCGAGCCAAAATGTACAAAATGCCCCATTCAAGCTTACTCGCAACCCTGCCAAAAAAAAAAAAAAACAAAAAAACCAACCAATTAACAAAGTTTGGAGCAAATGTGAATAGTTGAATGATAACATCACTGCCATGCGCGGGGTGCGGTGGGCGTGCATGCAATGGTTGAAAGGCCAGATTATTAGCGAACGATGGTCGAAATGCTGGATTAACTAACCATCCGAAAGGATCAAATGCAAGGCGATTTCCTTCGGTCATGTCCCAGAGTTCTCCGAGTGTAAGCTTATCGGGCAGCGTACGAGCATATTTGCTGAACATGTTCTCAAGGTTCACCGGCATGTGCCTACCATACAATAAAATTCGAATATAATACAATAGTATAGTTTCATTTCTCCTATTTGTGACATACAATAGGCGTGTCGCACCTTCCTTCGGTGTCGTACGTTCCCGAGTCACTCCCATGCTTTGCCTTGTGGATGTTGTATATGTATATCGGCAGCAGCGGATTTGGGAACCACCCCTGCATATACACACATCGGATGCAATCATCACTTTAAGACATAGAGGCATCTGACTTGACACTTTCGACATAGAGGCATCTGACTCTAGGTCGACCAAAACCATAGTCACTTCAGCATAAATATTTTGGCTAAATTATAAATTTAAAATGTGTCTACGGTTTTAGTTTCAAACCGAGTTCTAGAAAACTAAGAGAAGGAAATTTCCTGTTAACACAAAGCAAATTAATTATAGATTGGCTATGTTATTACATCTTCCTAGGAAATTTCTAGGAATACAACTAATTGATCCAGTCCATCCAAAAGATCCTAAATTGTTAAATGATAGATGTACTTACAGGGAGTGTTGGATAACTAAGTCCAAGATTGATGACGATCGCAGCCAGAAACGAGATAATAATGTTAAATCCAATTTGTCGAAACCCTGTAATAAGTTTCGAAAATTAAACAGTAGAATCATGAAAACACAATAAGTAAATTGATTTGGATCATGGTTTTTGATATCCTTCCGGATCACATAATTAATGAATGGTTTCACAAGAAGTTGCAAGTACACCAAAGACATCACATATCACGCTACGAAGTATCAATATATGTTCAATCAAAACTTTGCATCTGCGACAGCATCAGATATAACTTTCTCAAACCAGATAAATAGTTTGAATATAATAGGCGTGCGAAAAGTTCAATAACTGATTACCAGCGTAAGTCTCCCATGGGTAAACAATTCCATTGTCATCCTGGTCAAAAAATGCAACATGCTGCTGAAGAACACTCATGTTATGATGATGATGACCTGGTGTCCCATTCGGATGGTCCGTGTTGGGCGCCACCAGCGCTCTAGCCATATCTGAATAAATATCATCTCTCAGTTGTTAAATATATCAAAGATCAAATAGTTTCTTTTGTATCTGAGTCTTCTGTATCTCTCCTGCAACTACTCTATACACCAGCTAAAGGGGTTTAAGCCTTTCAACAAAAATATAAAATTAGAGAAAAAAATAAATTTGAAATTGAATAGGTAGACTGCTGCCCAAAAGACACTGTACAGTGTCATTGTGACCAGATTATACACCAGCTAAAGGCGTTTAAGCCTTTCAACAAAAATATAAAATTAGAGAAAAAAATAAATTTGGAATTGAATAGGTAGACTGCTGCCCAAAAGACACTGTACAGTGTCATTGTGACCAGATTATCAACCTCAAATAGACTCAACATTTAATCCATGATAATTATTAATTATTAAATTAATACCATTATTGTTATTCTTACACTCTCTCTCTCTCTCTCTCACACACACACACACATATTCTAACATACACCAATTCTAAAATAAGGTTCACAATTCACAACGCAAAAGATCCGTCTTCCGTCAGCGTGCTCTCAATTGCCAAGTAACTTAAATGATGCATAAAGTAGGCCTAATTTGTTTTTGTTTTAATCTTATAGCTTTTAGTTTTTCATAATGTATATTAAAGCACGAGAATCTATTATCTCTAAAATTTAAGATGTAACACACTGTTATCATCGGACACCAAATTTCGGAGCAACATATCTGTTTTAACTATTTCATATTTGAGCATTTTTTAATGAATTTTAAACTACCATATTTACAATTGCATAAAATTTAGGATTAAGGAGAAGGAATGCTCGCGGGAGGGGCTTACAGCTACTTATAAATTACAAAGAATATATCAAGAATGATGACCAACAAATAAAAGACTCGATTTATCATTTTAATGAGAGAGTTAGCAAGATCTCCGGCTGAAGCAACCGTAGTCAACAAATTACTGTACATTCAAAAGTTATTTTCACCGAAGTGAAATGTATCGAAACAAGTTTAGTAATAAATCTAAAAAAAAAAATATTTAAAATTTAAGAAGTGCATGGTGGATAATAATAATGGTAAAATTACTTACAAGGCTTAGGGAGGGAAGTCTCCAAGTCGGTGCGGACTCGGCGCTCCATGGTAACGGGTGCAAGAGGAGCCTCCGTCATCAGAGAATTCCTACTCGCCATCACTCCGCCTACATCTGCCGCCGCCGCCGCCATTTTCAATCTCTCTCCCTCTCTCTTCTTTCTCTCACTAGCTAACTATATATATAGCTTTAATCAATTTCTGCAGAATGTTAGAATGATAGTGGGCTTTATATATATTGAACAAAACCAAACAAAACGTTTCACAGAAGCAAAATAAAGCAAGCAGCAAGGGATGGAATTGATAAAAGGGGCGAAGGAAGGAAGAAAAGCGTGGCGGCATGCATGGTATTGTGGCCTTACTCGCGTGTCTCCTTGCATGTCTATGTCTTCTCCACGTGTTTTCCCCCTCTTCTCTCTCTACATTCCACGTGTTATTTCTTTCTTTTTCTCTTATTATTTTATTATCGCATTTATTAAATACATTTATTTATTATTGATTTCCAATAAATCCTCTCTCACCTCCTATGAAGGTGCGCTAGAAGCCAACAAGTACATTAAATACTCTCTTCCGGAAATAAAATAACACTTTTAAAATAATATTTTCCACTCAAAAAATTACTCACTTTGTCTCTGTAAATAAAATTACTCACTTTGTTACATTATTAAGGAAGATATTTAATTTTATAGTAAATATTTATTTTATTTTTGTATAATTTAAAATAGTCTAAGAGTAGTTGAAAAATTCTCTGATAAAATTTGTACTCTCATATTATTAGTGAAATTCTGATATCTCCTCTTATTGTTTTTTTCATTTGAATTTTTCACGTAAAATCTTAATGTTCTTGTTTATTATATTTGCACGCATTTTAAACATGTTAGCGACAGGTGACACCTCTATCCAACTGAGAATGTATAATATAATGTTCGCATTATTCAATTTTTTTTATAATAATTGATAATATTATTTATGTAATAAAGTACAAATTACCGCATGTTATGTAAATAGTAAGATTAATAGTGAGATTAGTTTTTGCTTTAATATTATTTACATAACTGTTGCATTTATTTTTTAATTTTCGTCTTAATTATATATTATGAAGAGGTTTTGTCCACTCAAATTTAAATTTGAACGGTATATATTAAGGTACCATATATCTAAATTAACATGTTTAAGATATTTTGAGAATCATTTGTTGATTATTTCTCTTGTAGTATTACTTGTCTCAGAAATTTATTAGAAACGGAGTGGTGATATAGATCAAAATAAAGAACCCTAAAATTAATAAATGTTAAGTTAAGTATTAATGGACCATCATAATGGCACCCAAGAAACCCATAACCGCGAATGGGTCCACATTCAATGAATCTAAGATAGGACAGAGATAATAAATAGATAAATATCTCTTTTTGAATCTCTATCAAAAGGATGGTAGAAATAGAGGTGGAAACCTCCTGAACCACTTGATATCATAATCCAAGTAGGATTCGATATCATAATCCAAGAACGACTTGATATCATAATCCAAGAAGGACTCTGATGACCCAGATGTGTATAAATATAGGTCAAACAACATGTGACGAGGTACGCTATTATTTCCATACAATTTTTGCTTATTACAAAAGCTTGAGCTAACAATCACACCCGAGGGTCTTCCAAAGGGCTGAACCACACGGTTCTTGGAAGATTTTCTCTTGTAGGTAAAGGAGACCATTAAATTCGCGGTCCAAGTTCTTCAACAGTTAGGGTATTGCACAACCCTAACCCTAGGTACGTAAATTTGACGTATTAGATTGGCACTGTCTGTGGGAAACGACAAAAAGTCATGGTGAATACTCGGTCAATTGCTCGTGAAAGAGAAGGTGTATCTCTCCCAGAAAGACAGTCGGGTATGCCTTCCCTCTAGGAGCAAGAGATATAAATAAATCAAGGTGAAGAAAGAATTAATTCTCAGTTAGCACATGAAGAGATAGAGCGCCAGGGGAGATCCCTAAGGGGGATGCAAAGAAGCCTTGCTGGGGAAGTACAAAGGACCCATAGTGGTCCTTATGACGCCGATTCCGAATCTGAGGATAACGAACGTAGACATCCACGAGATCTGCGTCTCGGTATTGTGAGAAGGAGGTCTACTGGTCGGGACCCTACCCCTCAGGAAGATCTAAGGGGAAGACTCCTAAGAAGAGAAGAACGTAGAAGCCAACTACCCCCGAAAAAATATGTAGTTCTTAGAATGAGTCTCATACTGTTGCAGAATAGACTGGCAGAGTATGAAAGAGGCCGTGAGAGAGAACCCTCAATAAATTCCAGTCCTCAACAGGGCAATGATGTTGAGGAAGCCATAAAAAGAGAGGTGCAGCGCCGAGTGGAGCAGAGACTTGCAAATCAGGGATATCTTGAACCCGCGGTTGTCCCTAAGATAGACGTCTACACTCAACCCACGACTACATCTACAGCGATTTATAGGGCAGTCGCCCCACCCTTCATAAATCTATTATGGATGAACCACTCCCGGATAGCTTTAAGATGCCTATGATGGAAAAATATGACGGCATGGGAGATCCTACTAGTCATATTAAAGCTATTATGGATGAACCACTCCCGGATAGCTTTAAGATGCCTATGATGGAAAAATATAACAGCATGGGAGATCCTACTAGTCATATACAACAATTTGAGGCAACGCTCTTACTTATGAATCTGTCAGACGCTATTAAGTGTAAAGCGTTTCCACAAACGCTGAAGGGGCCGAATCAGGAATGGTACAAGCAGCTTCCCCCATCGTCGATTAGCTCTTTCACTCAAATCGCTCAACTATTTGCTAACCAATTTATCGGGGGAAAGATGCATGGGAAAAGCTCAGCCTCCTTGATGAATGTAAGACAGAGAGAAGGCGAGAGCCTTAGGGACTATGTCTCTCGATTTACTAAGGAGGCCTTAAAAGTCCCAAGTCTAGATCAATCTGTTGCCATTGTGGCATTAACCAACGAGATGACCAATTAGCATTTGAGGATGAGTTTGGCTAAGAAGCCTCCTACTTCAATGAATGAACTACAAGGTAGAGCTGGGAAGTATATGGTGGTAGAAGAGTCCCTCCTTAGAGAAGTTGGAAAAAAGGATTATAAGAAACGAAGAACGGAAGAGGCAAAGATTCCAGATTCAAAAAGAAGTAAAGGGGAAACCTCTTTTCTGAAGAAAACTATAAGTCAAAGGTTCAATGAATACACTACATTGACCCAGTCAAGAAGTCAAATATTGATGGAGATTGCCTCAGAGCCGTATGTTCGATGGCCGAAGCCATTAAGGACTGATCCTTCGAGAAGAGACTCTTCTCAGTATTGCCAATTCCATAAGGATCACGGTCATGACACCAATGACTGCAAGCAGTTGAAGGATGAAATAGAATTTCTCGTAAGGAAGGGACAATTGGCCCGGTATGTACAAAAAGAACATGTTGAACCTCGAAGAGAAAGGCAAGAACGCCTACAAAATCAAGAACGTGGAAACCAACCCCGAAGAAGAGTAATAAACGTAATATCTGGGGGACCAACAACCGGAGGATGATCAAATTCATCCAAGAAAGCTTACGTCCGAGGAGTCATGTCCGTCGAAACTCCCCCAAAAAAGGCTAAGATGGACATGTCAATAACATTCAGAAATGAAGATCTTAAAGGAGTAAAGTTTCCACATGACGATCCGTTGGTGATTGAGGTAACAATTAGAAATTTTCTAATAAAAAGAGTGTTGGTAGATAATGGTAGCAGCATGGATATTTTGTATTATCAAGCCTTCAAAGAGATGGGGTTTGATGAAACCCAACTCACTCCATGTCCTGCCCCATTATATGGCTTCACTGGCGTAGAAACTAAAATAGAAGGTTCTATTTTACTACCCGTTACAGTGGGGGAGGAACCTAAATATGTAACAAAGATGGTAAATTTTCTGGTAGTAAAAGCATCATCTTCGTATAATGTTATCCTGGGAAGGACAACACTGAACCAATTTAAAGCTATACCCTCCACTCTCCATTTAAAAGTGAAGTTTCCAACCTTGAAGGGAGTGGTGGTGATCAGTGTAGATCAAAAGCAAGCTCGCACCTGTTACTTGATGGCGTTGAAAATTGGTGGAAATGAGAAGTAGGTGATGCCCATAGAAACCCTTGATTCAAGGGATAAGACGCGGGAACAAAGGGATAAGCTTGTGGAAGAGTTGGAAAAGGTCTCCCTCAGTGATACCGATCCCGAGAAAGTGACCTATGTTGGTTCCCAATTAAACTCGGAGATAAAGCAGCAACTTACCTCCTTCTTAAGGGAAAACGTGGATGTTTTTGCATGGTCGACACTGGATATGCCTGGAATAGATCCAGAGGTCATCACTCATAGGCTAAATGTGGATCCTCACATGAAACCTATTAAGCAGAAGAAAAGAACGTTTGCCCCAGAGAGACAAGAAATAATTAAAAACGAGGTCGAAAAGTTGTTGGAGGCAAAATTTATAGAAGAGATCTGGTACCCGGAATGGTTGGCTAACCCCGTAATGGTCAAGAAGGCTAACGAAAAGTGGAGGATCTGTATTGATTTTACAGACCTCAATGATGCGTGCCCAAAAGATTGTTATCCACTCCCAATGATCGATCTCTTAATAGATGCAACAGCTGGCCACGAGCTTTTGAGTTTTATGGATGCATTCAGCGGATACAATCAGATACGTATGGATTCGGATGACGTCCCAAAGGTATCTTTTATGACAGACCAAGGGCTATACTGTTACATTGTTATGCCTTTTGGCCTAAAGAATGCTGATGCGACCTACCAGAGGTTGGTCAATAAGATCTTTAAACCCCTTATAGGGAAGAACATGGAAGTCTTATGGACGACATGTTGGTTAAAAGTCTGAAGAAAGAAAGTCACGTGGGAGATTTGGTCATGTCCTTTACCATCCTTAAGAAACATAACATGAAGTTGAATCCCTCCATGTGTGCTTTTGGTGTGGCTTCTGGTAAGTTCTTGGGGCTAATAGTTTCGCAAAGGGGATAGAGGCCAACCCGGACAAGATCAAAGTAGTATTAGACATGAGTCCCCCAAAGACTGTAAAAGACGTTCAAAGGCTAACGGGAAGAATAGCTGCATTAGGGAGGTTCATGTCACGGTTAGGAGATAGGTGTCATCCTTTCTTTAATGCCCTTAAAAGAGCTAAAGATTTCTAGTGGACACCAGATTGCCAAGAATCCTTTGATAAGCTCAAACTATACTTGACCTCCCCTCTGCTTTTAACCAAACCAGAAGAAGGGGAGGTTTTGTATGTATATCTGGCAGTCTCAGAAGCGACGGTCAGTGCAGTGTTAATCAGTGACAGGAAAGCCATACAGAGACCTGTATATTACGTAAGTAAAGTCTTGCATGGGGCCGAAACTAGGTATCAAAAGGTGGAAAAATTTGTGTTGGCTTTGATAACAGTTGCCTACAAATTGAGACCTTACTTTCAATCTCACTCGGTGATTGTTCTCACGGACCAAAAGTAATGCATGGTCCTCGAGCGAGTGGCAGGATGACTAATTGGGCTGTGGAACTTGGGGAATTCGACATTACCTACAAGTCGCGTCCAACCATTAAAACCCAGGCTCTAGCAGATTTCATTGTTGAATGCACCCTCCCAATCGACAAGGAGGAAGATGCTAAAAGACGAGAACGCATGTGACCAGAAGAATGGCGGTTATATGTAGATGGAGCTTCTAACGCAAAGGGCAGTGGTGCAGGGTTAATCCTTATTAGCCCCGAAGGTTTCGAGGTAAAATATGTCCTTTCTTTTAAGTTTTGTGCTACAAATAATGAGGCCAAATACGAAGCGTTGATGGCAGAACTCAATTTGGCAAAGGCATTGGGGGTACAAAGTATACATGTATATACCGATTCTCAATTAGTGGTCAAACACGTAAGAGGGAAGTATGAAGCCAAAGACGTAACAATGGCAAAATACTTAACCTTAGTAAGAGCCATGATAACCACTTCTGAAAAGTGTAGCATCTATCATGTCTCAAGAGAACAAAATGAGAGGGCCGAAGCCCTATCTAAATTGGCCAGTGGGAACCTCGAAGAATATGAAAACGGCGTGTACGCGGAAGAGGTTGAGAAGCCTACCATAGATGAAAGGTTGGTTGCCCTAATCGTATAGGAAGATTGTTGGATGACCCCTATCCTTCAATATCTCAAAGAAGGTATTTTACCGGAAGACCTCATTGAGGCGAGAAAAGATATTTTGTTTTACATATCTTAGGTGTCTCACACCATAAGAAGCTCAGTCGGCTCTTCAAGAAGTTCACTTCGGAGCATGTGGACAACACTTGGGTGGAAGAGCCTTAGCTTATAAAATAATGAGACAAGGCTACTATTGGTCAGGAATACAACAAGAGGCAATTGATTTTACCGAAAAGTGTGATAGATGTCAAAAGTTTGCGCCGGTGGTCAGGCAGCCCGCAGAGCTCCTCTCTTCAATCAGTGCTCCCGTTCCTTTTGCCATGTGGGGAATTGACTTCGTCGAATCACTCCCCATTGGGACTAGTTAGCGGAAGTACTTAATTGTGGCCATAGACTACTTTTCCAAGTGGGTTGAGGCTGAGGCCCTAGCTATGCAAACCGCCCAAAAGGCTGAAACATTTTTGTGGGAATCGATTATATGTCGATTTGGTCTACCAAGGGTCATTATCACGGATAATGGAACACAATTCGAAGAAAAATGGTTCAAGGCCTTCTGTCAAAATCTCAACATTGAACAGAGGTTCACTTCAGTTGGGCACCCCCAAGCGAATGGTCGAGTGGAGGTAACAAATTGAATCATCGTTGATGAGATAAAGAAGAGATTGGAGGAATCCAAAGGAGCTTGGGTAGTAGAGTTGCATAGTGTCTTATGGGCTTATCGGACTACTTTCAAAGTCGCAACAAGGGAGACACCGTTTAACCTTATGTATGGTACATAAGAAGTTATTCCCCTGGAGGCGGGATTACCTTCAATAAGGATCATCGGTTTCAATGAACAAGAAAATGGCAAGGGTTTGCGGGCAGGATTGGACCTGTTAGAGCATGTCAGAGATAAGTCTCAGCGAAAAATTGAGGAACATAAGAAAGCAGTGACCAAATTCTACAACCTAAGGGTGAAAGGAAGAGCCTTCAGGCAAGGTGACTTAGTGCTTCGAAGAATGGAAGTGTCAAATCCAAGAGTCGTTGCCGGCAAGTTAACTCCCAACTGGGAAGGGCCATACCAAGTCAAGAAGGTACTAAGACCAGGATCATACCAGCTTTAGACCTTAGAAGGTCAAGAGGTACCGAGGTCATGGCACGTAAGCAATCTTAAGATTTATTATCAATAAATTTTGATCCCGATTACTCCCTTGTTAAGGGGTTTCTTATTTATTCCAGTCATATGAGACAACATTGCTTCTAAGTTTCTTTGCAATAATAACAAATAGGCAATAGAAATAATGTAAGTGGTAGAGAAATACTGAATGATATATATCACAATAATGCTCGACGGCCAAGGAAGTTTTTACATAAACAATGAAAAGCAAAAATATAAACAAAAACTAAGGAGTCTACTGCTCCTGATCATCATTTTGGGTGGCTTCTCCTTCCTCCTCTTCCTCCTCCTCGCTATCTGTAACTTCCAAAGGAATCTCCTCAAGAGACACCCCAAGCCTCTCTGCAGGCCGGCGGCGTGCCAGCAACATCTTCTTCTCCCCCTCCTCCATTATAGCTTCACGATTTACATCTAGATAAAGGCAGAGCACTTTTTCAGTGCAGAGGTGATAGCCGCCTAGCATAATCTTATACTTAGAGTCAAGACAAGCCTCCTCAGCATCCGTCTGAAACTGAGTAGAGGCTTTGTATTTCCCGATAGCATCAGCAGGGGCCCTCTCTAGCTCATCCTTAGCCCTTTCAAGCTCGTCCTTCAATCCGCAAACTTGGGAATCGAGAAAGAGATTTTTGGCAAGAAGAGAGTCATTAAGTTCTTTGGACATCTCTATCTCTTTCTCTAAACCCTCCTTTGCAGAACAATAGGAACGTACCTCATCCTGGGCAATCCTCAACTGACGTTCCCACTCAGCAAAGTCATTCTCAAGCCTACTAAGCTACTCCCACTGTTTTTCAGCACATGTAGTAAGCTCAGTAGCGTACACATAATGCTGCGATTTAACAGAAAGATTAAGAAGTTAGTCACAAATTAACTAGTAGGTAATCAATATTTGACATGAAGGTACTTACCATAGCATATGTCTGAGCAAAGTTGGAGACAAGGGTTGGAAGGGAAGCCTCCTTGGAGATCTCCTTATCCACGGGGGGCACCAACCCTACCAGAAATTCTTTAGCAGGACCATGCTCCCTAAGGATAGTGTCACCCCGAGTAAGGGGCCACCTTGGAAGAAAAGGATCCTGCGGATTAGTGAAGATGGGAACCTCCCTCCTAGGACCGGCGGCGGCTCCCTTCTGCTTCTTCAAAAGAGGAGGAAGATCATTAGTAGGCTCGGAGGCATGAGAAGGTGCAGCTTCTGCCTCCAGCTCGACGTTGATAGGCTCGAAGGGAGGAATCGTACTCCCTTGTTGATCAGAAGAGAGGCATTCCTCCCCCATATGCCTCTTCTGAACCGCCTTCCTGCTTTTTGCCTTCCTCGAAGACAAAGCCTTTGCGCGCTCCAAACCTGAGAGCAGAAGAAAAAGATTGGTTAAGTTTTGCTAAAATATGAAGTATACAATGACAATATTAAATTAAGAATGAGAAAAATACTTTGGCCTTTTGCAGGGTTGAGACCCCATCTAATGAGGTTCTTCTCCAACAAGAGATCCTGTACATTATCTTCATTAGCCCCATCAGCTGCCAATTCCTTGGCAGTTTGTTTCTCGGAATCCAAAACTGACCAGGTCACTTTGTCGCTATGTACAATGTTCCATTTTGGGGGCAGAATATCACTCCAATTCCCCCCTTCCCAATGAATATAATAGAACTTGGTTTTCTAGCTTGTGACAGAGTCTTTCAAAGTCGCAGTATCATAGAGCTTAGAGACTAAGCTTTGATGTTGGAAGTACACCCAGCCAACATTAGTACACCCGGTGTGTCTTAATTGAAACATATATCGGAAGACTCAGACTGATGGGGTTATATTCCTTTGTACGCACCTAAAAATAAAGGCGTAGAATACTCGTCATCCATTTGGGGTAACTTGGCTTAGGTGGATAGGGTAGCTCCTGAGTAATCGGGGAATAAACTCGTGTACAGGGAATCGGAGCCCAACCTCCATACAATCGTAGAAAATGCACAAGTCTGTGCCTACATTACAAGCCCTATCAGCCTCGATAGGTAATCTAAGGGAGTAGGGGGCACATATATAATGGCAAAGGGCGTATTTATGGAGTTTGGACTCGAAAATAATAGAGAAAATATTTTTGTAAGCGTCAAAATTGTGGTTGCTTGGAATTTAATCTCTGGCTGTATCTGCAACGTCACGGGCGGACCCATGGCGTTGGGCGTTAATAACATGTTCAATCCCAGGTCCACTGGGCTTAGAAGAGAGGGACTGGGGTTTATCCCCCTCTCAGGTCGAAGATGGGCCTTCTAAATCCCGAACAGGAACAATAGTATCTAAAGGATCGACAAAAGGAATATCAGAAGTGGAAATGGGAGAATAAACAGATTCTGTGGAATTACCTGAATCCATGTCGATCGAAAAGTAAGGGAATGAAGAACTTGAAGAATAAACTCAAGAACATTGTTTGAATGTGGTAGCAAAGGCTTGACGGAAATCGCCTTACGGTGGTTATAGCAAATCGAAAATCGCCGTGCGGTGGCTAGAACAGTTCGGAATTCGCCTTACGATGGTGAGCAATCGCCGGAAATCGCCTAAAGGAGGAGAGTAAGTAGTAACTTATAATTAAGTAATTTTCAAAAGTAAAGAGTGAAAAATACTTACCCCTTGAGGGAAATATATAGCCACACAAAAGAAATTTGACCGTTGGAGTCCTGTTTAATCCAACGGACGAGATTATTCGACCATTGGAATCCAAAAAGTCCTGAAATGGGCCACAAAAATAATAAGCCCATCGAAAGTACGCATACGTGGACTATACCGATTTACAAGATAGATCTTCGATAGACAAGAACTTCAGTACCCGATAAATCAAAAAGTTAGCGAGGTAAAATGTAGCGACGTCGTCGCCAATTTGCTCCGATAAATCAAAAAGTTAGGGGGGTAAAATGTAGCGACGTCATCGCCAATTTGCTCCGATAAATCATAAAGTTGGCGGGGTCAAATGTAGTGACGTCATCGCCAATTTTCTCCAATAAATCATAAAGTTAGCAGGGTAAAATGTAGTGACGTCATCGCCTATTTTGCCTTGGTAATTCCAGAAGTTGGCGAGGTAACATCTACCGGCGTTATTGCCATTTTGCCCCGGTAATTCCGTAAGTTGGCAGGGTAAATTTTATCGGGGAATGGCATAATTGGCACGATAACTTTGGAGGTACCCCAAAGTTAACATGGAAGGCTTGTCGCCGCTAAAAAAAAAAGAAGTATTTTTTGATTTCAGAAAATTGATAATCAAAAATTAGGGGGCAAGTGATATAGGTCAAAATAAAGAGCCCTAAAATTAATAAATGCTAAGTTAAGTATTAATGGACCATCATAATGACACCCAAGAAACCCATAACCGTGAATGAGTCCACATTTAATGAATCTAAGATAGGACAGAGATAATAAATGGATAAATATCTCTTTTTGAGTCTTTATCAAAAGGATGGTAGAAACAGAGGTGGAAACCTCTTGAACCAAATATAGGCCAGATAACATGTGACGAGGTACGATGTTATTTCCATACAATTTTTGCTTATTACAAAAGATTGAGCTAACAACCACACCCGAGGGTCTTCCAAAGGGCTGAACCCCATAGTTCTTGGAAGATTTTCTCTTGTAGGTAAAGGAGACCATTAAATTCGCAGTCCAAGTTCTTCAACAGTTTGGATATTGCACAACCCTAACCCTAAGTACGTAAATTTGACGTATTAAGTGGAAACACAATTTACTAATACATTTTGGTGATAATCAAACCATATGACTAGTGAAGATCCATTTGCAGTTTTATCTAAACATTTCTTTTTTATGTGTATATTAATGTTAATACTTTATTTTATAATTATATATCTCATGTTAAAGGGAAATGTTAACTATACAAATATATAAATTTTGTAATAATGTCATCACTTGGGGTGGTGACTCAGTGGTAAGAAACTACAAACAAAATCTCCACGAACGTGGATTCAAGTCGTGATAAGCCCATCTGTGCTCAAGTAATCTTATGCCTTGATTTTCCGGGAGTTAATGTGTGGGTGGCCATCAAAAGTGGACATGTCCAAATAAGGGAAAAGGGGAAGCAACTCAGACAATGGTGGAGATAGACACTTGTCATAGGTGTGGCATGCAACGACACTGGTCCCGTACTTGTCGTATAGCAAAACATTTGGTCGAACTATATCAAACGTTGAAAAATAATAAGGAAAAAGTTGTGGACACTAATTATGTTAATCATGATATTAACATAGATGTTGTCCCAATATTAGGAGAGAATGAGATAATACTCAATGACTCAGTTGAACCTCAAAGTAACAATTGAGTTATTGAATAAGTGTGATCGTAACTAAGATATTGAATAATTGTATTATCAATTATGCTCTAAAAAAATTGTAATCTTATTTTCTTGATTAATAATATTATTGTGTGTTTCTTAGATTGCTCTTTTTATGATATATATACAGATAAAATGGGAACAACAGACATATGTCTAGCAGATAGCGACCGTACACATACAATTCTACAAAATGAAAAATATTTCTTAAAGTTGACAAAACATACTACACAAGTTGAGACCGTTTCTGGCACATCAAATATAATTGAAGGTTTTGGAAAAGTTAGTTTTATATTACCAAATGAGACATAATTTTTTATAGCAAATGCATTATATTCCAATAAATCTAATATAAACTTTATCAGTTTCAAGGACATCCGTCTCAATGGATATCATGTGAAAACAACGAGTGAAAATAATAAGGAACACCTTATTACTTCCACATTATTTGGACACAAGAAAATTTTATAAAAACTGGACTCATTTTCTCTTGGTTTATATGCTATAAATATTAGTACCACTGAGTCAAATTATGTCATATTTACAAAGTTCATTGATAAAAATTCATTTACACTTAGACATGAACGACTTGGTCACCCAAGTACTTCTATGATGCAACACATTATAGAGAACTCCACAAGACATCCTCTTAAGAATAATAAGGTTCTACCATGTAAAGATACCTTTATTCAACATGTTCTCTAGGAAAGTTTATTGTTCAACCATCACCAACAAAAGTTCAGTTTGAAACTCCTCAGTTCTTAGAAAGAATTCATGGAGATATCTATGGTCCTATCCACCCATCATCTGACCCATTTAGATATTTTATGATCGTTATAGATGCTTCAACTAGATGTCATATGTGTGTTTACTTTTTACCAGAAATCATGCTTTTACAAAACTTCTTGCTCAAAAAATTAAATGGCGAGCTCAATTTCCATATCACAACATTAAGTTAATACAACTGGATAATGTTGTCAAGTTCACTTCAAAATATTTTGATGATTATTGTATGTCAATAGGAATTTCAATAGAACACCTTGTACCACATGTACGTACACAAAATGAATTAGTTAAGTCTCTCATAAAATGATGGATTACATTGCCATTAATTCTAAGGACAAAGTTGTCGCCTTGTGTTTAAGGTCACACAATATTTCATGCTGCAAATATTATTAGAGTTAGACCAACAACTAATCATCAACATTTTTTCGATGTAATTAGTGCTTGGACATATTTTCAATATTTCTCATTTTCGTGGCAAGTTATATCTTTCATAGTTATATATTTGAATAAATTAATGTTAAAAATTAAATTATTTTTTATTTGCTTATAATTTATATATTAATTTAATTCATTATCATTATTTGTTAATTATTTTGAATATTAATTTGATAGTGTCGTTTGTCAATCAATAATTATTGAATTTATATTTTAAATTGTTATATTAGATTAATATCGTTGTGATTTTCTTTCACAATAGTAACAATAAATTTTTTTAATTATTATAAAAAATAATAATATTTGACTTGTTAATTTAATTGGTTAGCTTTTTTTTCAATTTTCTGTAAGCATTTTTTAAATTATTTGAATGTATGTTTAATGAGTTTCTTTACATGGTTTCTCTTATTTATATAACGTATTTTAGTACACATTTTAATAAAATTTTATTGCAATAAAAAGTTAAAAAAATTTAAAACTCTAAGTAAATTGGTTTTATTACATAAGAATTGTAGTTGTTTACAAATTAAATTTTAATTTAAAAAGTGATAAATGATGTTGAACTAAATTAAAATAAAATTGAAAATTTTTTAAGGATAAAATCTTCATTTGTGTTTTCATAACTCTTTCAGGATCAATTTTATTAAATGTTAAATTAAATTAGAAGGACAACAAGTTGATTTAAGTACTTATTTAAGAGATTTTGGATTTAGGTTTTTATATGGAAAGAAATATTATGTTATGAGATTTTGCAAATATACCGAAGAAATTCAACAATGTGGAACAGAGGAGAAAGTCGAGTCGAGTCGAGTCTAATCAAGCTTAATTATTAAGCAAGTCGAGTCGAACATTTATTATTTAACGAACAAAATATTGTGTTCGAGATTGGTTTGTTTAATTGATCGAGTCGAGTCGAGCTGAACACTAGTTCGACAATAGAAATTAGTTGAGTTGAGCCTTTCGAATTCGAACCGAATCGAGTCTAAATTGTTAAACGACAGAAAATTATGTTCGAATTCGGCTTGTTTAACAACTCGAGTTAAGTCGACTCGAGTTTTAAATGAGTCGAGTTAAACTTTACGATTCTATGTTTGCTCTCACCTCATTTGGCGACACGTGCATGCGTGCCACCTCGAGTCTTTGACGAAACATGGATGTAACAATGATATATGAACTGAGTTGTTCAATTTTCTGGTTTTTTCCAAGAACTAGCCATTAGTTCAAGGCGAGTGAGATTCCAAATATTGTTAAAACAGTCTTTCTAACAAGAAACTTGGGACCTTTTGTTATCTCTAGATTAGATGATTTTTTTTTGTGTTCCAGAATTAGAGATATGTTTCAAATTATATCATCAAAAATGACGCGAAGTTGCACCAAAACTACCAGTTTGTCACCACTACCAAATTCATCCTACTACCATAATTCACATGGCACCAAGCATATTCAACAGACTTTGCACATCATTTGTCAAGTGCCGCTGCTTCAAATTTTCAAAGTGGGTGTTGTTAGTTGGTTAAGGGGCTTCCATATCCCAATGAAATGCTTATAAACATGGGGTGATGTCGAATTACATGTTAACGATGAACAGAAAATGTAATTGGGATTGCTTTTAGATGAAAAGGTTTATGACCTTCAAGAAAGTGTCTCAACATATTGAATTCTAGTTTCCCTTTTTTATACAGGTAGTTGAATTTTGTTTAGAGCTATTACAATAATAGAGCATGGCAGAAATTAATGTAAACTGAATATGATGAGATTAGTTTGACATATATTGTGATGTTTAATTACTGAAATCCAGATGAAGGCAAAGTATTTACATCTGGAAGTTCTTAATACTATTACAATCTTCGAATCCCAATTTTCTCGATTGAAATGGACATGAAATCAGGCCAGAAATCCGAGTCTCTCACCGTTCTTCTTCGCCAGTCGAATAAGCCCTTGACGTTGTTTTTGATCTGCCCCTATCGACTTGCAGAATTCGTTAATTACCTGGAATCTTACAAACAATTTTTAAGAAACTAAGGTAAAGAATCAAATTTTAAGAATTGTAACCGCACTCAACTTTTTATTAGTAATTTGTTTATTTAGTAAAACGCGAAAGAATAGTTCGCTCTGTACACATTGCCCACGACTACATTGTCGTTAGCTTGTTTATAGAGGGGGAAAATTTTAATAATATTAATTGTTTTGCTAGTTTGTTTATTAGTAATACGCGAAAGAATAGTTGGTTCAGTACATACTGCGAGACTGCGTTTTTGTTAGTTTGTTTATAGAGGGGGAAACTAACCACATGTTTGTTGTACTTTATCAGGAAAAGATAGAAATTTTGTGGCTGCTGTTACCTGAGAATGTAATGCTATGGCCTTTCCTCTAAGCTGGTTGAACCGCTTCTTACCAACTATGTTTCTCACAACCACGACCGCCGGAGCGAAAAGACCTTTCCCTTCATTGATATTCTTCATCACCGTCGGCGATCTCATCGGCTTTCGGACTCGTATCTGTGTTGGCACTGACTTAACCAACATGTGGTAATCTTCACCAGCCATAGAAGTGCCCCAACTTCCATGAAATGAGGAGTATAATCCTCCTGCTTTAAGGCCGGTTGCTGAAACTGATGTTGCCATTAGAAAAACCAGTGGGATGGGGTGGGTTTTTGCGTGTTCTACAGATATATGTTGAAGCAGAACAGTTTGAGAATTTGTGGTTTGAGTGTTTTTCTTGTATTTGCTACTTGTGTTTGTGAAGTGATGATGTTTGGTGTAGATATAAGAACCTCAGGTTTTTATTGGATGATAATGCAAGGGGAAGTTGAGTGAGGCCTTAATAGCCACATATGCCGATGGCTTGAATATTAAGTCTGATTTTTCCTTCTTCACACGTATTTTAATTGAAGAGGACCTCTTCTATTATGGTCCCATTTGGCTCTAGTTGTCTGGACCAAGATCTGTAACTGCTCTTCTACTGGTTCTCTTTCCGTGGTGGGTCCAACGTCGTTACACAAAAAAAATTATATTTATATTTTTCTTTTTTTTTGTTATATATATATTTTTTGTTTAATGTTATATTTTTCAAAATTTATTATTACAGTATTCTTATAAAGAACAAAACTTATTATTTGAACATATGATTTCCAATCAATCATGTAAGTTTAATATCTGTCAAAAACTTAAATGTAACTTTTTTTGGCGGAATAGAGAGAGTATAATAATGTTGGCAATGGTCGATAGCATTTGAACCGTATAAAAATGTGACTGGACTTTAGTGTTTTGACCGGAAAAAAAACTTAGCTACGAAATGTGAACCTTGTTAGGGCAGATGGACGAGGGGATGCAACTAATTAGTCTGTCGCAGCTAAATGTTAACGTCACAAAAACTGGTGAACTTTCAGCCGTTGAGGCTCATGTTGAAGAGGAGAAGGTTCCTATGATGGTTGTTACTTGTCACTATGCATATTTCCTGCAGCAATATGTTCAAATTGGCATTGTTTATTTATGTTCCTACTTTGTGTAGGATATGAGAATATCAAAGCAAAAGGCAATTGGTAAGTTGGTTGTCGTTTGCTTATAAGTTGGACTATATTTAGGATGCAATTTGGCTTTAAATTCAAACACTTGGTGTGCATTTCCTAAGTTAAATCAAACCAAAAGTGTTGTTGATTCTTCTATTCAACTTACGCCGACGTGTATCAATCTGTATCAACCTTCGTGTTGGTAAATGCAGTGGTACAGTTTGAATGGATTTAGACTCTTCTTTATTACTCTTTTTTTTTTTTAATTTATCTAAAATCGTATTATTCATATTTGAAGCGAAAATAGAGAAATTTTAATACAACAATATAACAAACTGTGTATAATACGTCATCATCCTACTGAATTGTAGTATAATAATTTAGTAAATAGTTATAAAATTGAGTAAATTAGAATGATAAATCCTCTCTGAAATTACCCAACATTGTTATTTTGCAATAAAATTGATATAACATCAAAAAAATAGAAGAACATATCATACTTAATAAAACTTGACAATATACAACAAATTCATCTTAACAAGTAAGATATAACGAGATAAATATAGCTAGAAACTAGAGTTCGAATAGAGGCGTACTAACAACAAGTGCAATAAATGTCCTTTTAATAAGAGTCTTGAGTGTAATCCTACTTATACTATTTTTATTAGATTGGTAGGACAGGTGTCACCCGAGATTAAAATTTAATTTAATGCAATTTAATTATTTGATATTTTATCATTTTTTAATTTTTAAAATAACATGTTATGCATTTTTGAAATCGTGGGAAACTTAATATACTCTGATTTATTTATGTTCCTACTTTGTGTGGGATATTAGAATATCAAAGCAAAAAGCAATTGGTCGGTCGAGTTTTGCTTATAAGACGCAAATTGGACTATGGGGCCGTTCTTTTTCTACTTCTTTTTATTATGATTTTTAGTTAAAATTTAATTTGTGATTAAAAGTCTGAAATAATATAAATTTAAATTAAAAAGTATTTGATATTAGCTTTTATTTAAAGTCAAAAGTTTAGTAAGAAAAAGTTAGAAAGTATTTGGTTGAGAATGACTTTTTCGTTAAAATAAATTGTAAGATTATTAAAATATACACAATCAAAAAAATTGTAATTTTTGTTTAAGAGTAATATTGTATTTACATTTGGTCAAACTTATTTTTCCAAAAAAAAGAGTTAAAATCTAACTTTTAAAAAAGTAGGAATTTCTAACTTCTAAAATTTTGACTAAAAGTTAAAAGTTAAGTGATAAAAAAATTCAGAAACAAACATTCTAAAATAACTTTTTAATTAAAAAATAACTTTTAACCAAAACAAGTAGTAAAAGAAATGCCAAAGTTAAATCCTAGTGATGGTTGAGCCAAAGAGAAAAACAGAAAAATTATTATTGCAAAAGAGTAGATTAAATTGAATTACATGTGAATGTCAAAATATTGACGTTCCTTAAAAGATTCAAATATTGTGCGCTTAGTTTAAAGTTTGATAGATAAACGAGTTTTAATTAAATTAAAGTTTGATTGATAAACGAGTTTGAATTAAATTAAATTTTAAGTTTGTAAGGAATAGTGTCTTAAATTTCTTATTTGAAGTTTTTCGAAATTTGAATTAAAATTTGTTCGCAAGAATAGTCGTTAAATAGTTGCATGGCCTAATTGTGTATGGTGAACAGCTGTGCACCTAAAGATGTTTTGTGTTTTTTGACTTTTGAATACACGCACAGTTCGGATGTGCATGGTGCACACCCCGTACATATGGGAATCTGAAAATTGTTACCTTTTATTTTTTTTTTCTTTGGACTTAGTTTTTTTAGTGCGATGTGCTTGTTAAGTTATATGTTTCATTTCTTGGTTTGGATTAACTTGTATAAATATAATTTCATAGGTTTATTTGGTGAGTATAGAGCAATTAGAGAGATCATGAGATTGAGAGTTTGTGTGTGTAATTCATTTTGTAAATTTTCTAACTTTATAAAGTGAAAGTTCTTTAATTATGTATTTTTTTCCTCGATTTTTAATCAGTCATCCCCTGACAGGTTGGTCTGCCTCAGTCATCCCCTGATAATTCCCCTGACGGTTTCCCTTGACGAATTCTCCCTGATGAGTTTGCCCTGACTGGTTCCCCTGACGATTCTTAATTAACGAAACTTTGTTTGGAATATCTGATGTGTGAAATACTTCGACTATTTTGGAGTAACATCAGACATTCCTCTTCACTTTGTCAAGTCCTTTAGATGTTCCATTTTACGACTGTCTTGTGAAGTGTTTGATCATCCCCTGATGAATAAGTTTATCATCAGTGGATGCAAAACTTATGCTGATATTAAGGTTTATAATGTACCTTAATATTTACAGATGCACAATTTATTCTCTAAACATCATCATCATTAATCAACTCTAACAATCTCCTCCTATTTTATGTTTATCATTTTGATAACCATAAATTCCTAGAAGCACTGATGATGATGTCAAAACCAATACTAGATACAAGAAAGAATTAAGTATGAACTAATAAAAGAATTTCTGTACAAGTATTTCCTATATCTATTATAACAAAGATGTACATTTTTAGACATCAGGACCCCCTTTTCCTTTTGGCTGAGACAAAGGGTAATGGATGACTTGATTCAATCAGTTGAGTGTCACTTCCAAGGCCTTGTCTCCTTTGCTCTGGGTTTTGGTCAGGAATCCTGAGTCTGTTGTCTTCCTCTCCAGCCTCCAGTTGCTCCAGCTCCTTTTGAAGAAGTCTTCTGAACTTGACGATGTTGATATTTTTGCTGGATTCCAAAGGTTCAAGGACAAATTTAATCTCTTGAATGTTGGTTTCAGCAAGTTATGATCAGTGGAAGGTAATGATCTCCCCCTTCTTGTTTTTGAACTCAACACTCATGGGGCTTGTGATCATTTTTGGATATTCTTTGAATCCCTTCACTGGTGGCACATCTCTTACTGTAGCATTCCCATCATTAGCTCTAGTTTCTTCAATCTCTTTGAGCACTCTCTAAATCAGCAGGATTATGAACTGGATGACATGTTCATTTTTGTGATAAACAATTTGGCTTAGAACATGCATCGCTTCCTCCAGGCCAAGACCATCAACGTCTTTGATTTTAATACTCTTTTCCTGCCCATCAGTGGATTTGTAGAACAGCCTTAATAGTCTTTCCAAAGTTGTGGGCAGACTTCTTTCATCGTTGATGGCTCTCCTCAGCTTGTCGATCATCCCCCTCAAGTCTGTGTTAGCCTTTGAAGATTTGGAGATCAGGTTTAGGATCAGTCCCAATTGTTTAGCATCCATTCTCTTGAACCAGTCCATTGTAACTATGAATTAAGATCCACTCTTTAGCTGTACAGAAATTAGCTGATCCCTTTTATTGTTGAACCTGACATTTATGCTTATTATTGAGAACATAAATGTCAAATTTTTGCGCCTTTCTTCTTTGAGGGATTCAGCTATAGTGGGTGGACCATATGCTGTGGTTATAGGAAAAGGTGCTTGATCCTTGGCTTCAGATGACTTGGGTTTGGTGACACTAGGGTCTTCGTTTTTGTCTTGGATTTGATCCCCTGATGCACCCTTGGGATTTTGAGATCTTTTGGCTGAGGTTTCCTAGAGGTCCTAGGCCTGACACTCTTTTTCTCATTTTCTTCCTCCTGTTCCTTTGTCATTTCCCTCTCTTCTTCTTCTTAAAGTTGTTGTGCATAGAGTGCGTCAACTTCTACGAGCTTTTTGTCCTGAGGGTAGACCAGCTCCACTTTCCCGTCAATCACAACTTCAACAGGAATTGGAAAGTGGGTTGTCTTCATGGCATTTCCAAGTAGCTTAGGCCCTGACTGAGTGTTGGATTTCTTCTTTGGTTCCTCAATCAGGATGCCTTTGCCTTTGTCCTTGGGTTTAGGATCAGGAACAGAAGCAGTCACATACCCTGATGGTTGACTTGTTGATTTCTCAGCAACATCACCTGACGATGGTTTGGTAGATTTCTCCCCCTTTTTGACAGCATCATCAGTGGGATTGTTTTAGAGTGTCAGCCATGGATTGTTGCAGAGTTTCCATGCTGGTCAGCTGAGTGGTGAGATCAACAAGCTTTTTGTCCACATTATCAGCTTTTTTATTCATCTGGAGCAGAGTCTGGCTGGTGACTAGGGAGTCGACAACCTGCTGTACATTGTTGATCTTATTTGTAAAATGTGTGTATAACTTCTTATTCTCAATATCTACAGACTGACCAATCATGCTCTGTGATTTTAACACTTTGATCAAGATTGGATCAGTGGTCCTGGCGAGCTCTTGCTTCAATAACTATACAGTGTCCACCATTTGATTCTGCTGAAAGTACAAATCAACTCCGATGAACTTGGAAAAATCATCTTGTAGAGCATCATCTTCATCACTTTCAGAGCTTGAAGTAGTATTTACAATATCTGTGTTTTCTCTCTGTTCTTTAATTACAAGGATCTCATCCTTATTTCCCTCATTCTTTCCTTTTTCTTTGCCTTCTAAGGCATCACTCGTATTCTCTCCTTTTTCTTTGCCTACTAAGGCAGTACTCTCTTCCTCTCCTTTTGCCAAAGTCCTCTCAGGGGATAGACTTTGCCTCTTTTCACTAAATATTTTCTTAGCCTCACTCAAAATTGTCCTAGAAGGGCTCCTATGGGCTGTGAGATCAACTTTTGTGGCCAGCTCAAGTAATTTATGTGCAGATTCTGGTTACATAGAAGTGATAGGAGAAGTAGTGGAAGTAATATGTGTATGTAGAATTGGAGAAGTATATGTTTCTATAGAAGAAGTATGTACAAGTGGGGGAATATAAAGACTTATTGTAGTAGTATATACATTAGAATTTATGTCCCATGTCTGATCAACAATGATTATATCAATGAAAAATGAGTCAACCATTTGAGTTTGGTGACTATCAATCACTGTGTCAGGGAGTGTTGGCTCCTCCACGAATTAAGAAAATGGAGAATCTAATCTTACGGCACTCAATGTTTGTGTCATAATATCTGAAGAAATTTGAGGAATAGAAAAAGAAGGAATTGGTGTAGAAGGGAGTGTTAGCTGAATCACTGATCGAGGAGGTGATTCATCAAAAGATGTTGTAGAAGAATGCTTATGACTCATGTCGATCTTATTGAGAAGCTTCTGAACTACAACATCTTGAGTAGTATGTGCACTCACTGTGTCAGATGTCTGCAAGTGGCTCTCAGAGACCCTGATGTTAGTTTCATCAGAGTCCATGGTCAGTGTGAGAAACCAAAAATTCAATAAAATGTAATTCTATTAAATTCGTTTTATAATGAAATTTATGTTTCACTTCAACGATCGATATATTTTACGTTTAAGTTTACGTGTATTCCACGCAAATCGACGCGCGCATGTCCACTAACGACAATATTATAACGAGCACAATGTTATAAAGATTATGAGACGTGAATCATAAAAATAATCGTATGAGTACATTATTTTTACCTCGTCGGGGCGAGAAAACTTTTCGGCTTATGCATTAAACCAATGCATAACCATTAAATCTAATTAGTGGCTAAATAAATCAACATAAACACTAATTAAATTCAAATTTTCAGCTTATCCCAAAATGGCAAAAACAAGGAAAATTTCTTTTACCTATCTAAGTAATTTTTTTAAAAAACTCATCCAATGGTCAAAATTAAATTAAGGGTTATATAAATATACCATTATAGAAAACCCTAGCCTCCACTTCTGATCTTTTCTCCAGCAAATATTTCACAAAAATTTGGATTTTACATTTTAGAAAATCATTGAAGTTTTGGATTTTTGTTCATTAAACCTTTGAAGAGGTACCCCACTGCTCTCTTATTTTTGCATTTATTCTGATTTATGTTTATTCCATTGTGTAGATTATTTTTTTCAGTATCATTTTCATGTATCACACGTGTGCATAGCATTTGTAAATTGGGAGTTATTAATTTTCTAAGTTTATTCAAAAGAAAAATGAAAATTCAAGAACTTGAACAAGAACCACATGAACCCTTTGAGTCTTGGGATCTTGTTTCTGTTGTTGAATGCTACATTTTGCCTCAAACAATTTGAGAAATGGCCAAATGTTCCATGTGTTCGAGCTTGGCCGAAATATTTAATAAATCTGAGTACATGTTCTTCAATTTTCTTGCGTTTTAGTTGTTAAAACTTGAGATTGATGGCATGAATGGGTTTCTGGAAGTCTGTAGCTTCGTTTCCACGCGTGAATCGACTGAAAAAGGCTCGAAAAAGTCATTGACGGCAAGATCCGAAGCTCGCCGGCGTTCATGAAGGTCACCACCTTCGCCGGCCCGACCATTTCAGGCTACAGCATCGCGGCTAGGGGTACATTTGCCTATGGCAAAAAGGCCATGGCGATGTCCCCATCACCGTTTTCTCACTGTCCGCAAAGGTTTGGAGGTGGGCAGCCGCGGCTCCGAAAAAAGCGGCTCTGGCGACACCCCTCTGCAGAAACCCTAATCGAGGAAGAAGAAGAAGTCGGGTCCGACCCGTGACCCTGACCCGGTTGACCTGTCCGACCCGGTTCGACCCACTGTTGACCTGGATCCGGCCCAATCCAAATTTTAAAAAAAAAGATAAATAAATAAAATAAAATGAAATAATAATAATAATAAAATAAAATATCCATATATTTTAAATTTTTCAATAAATGACTTTTGAATAATTATTTTATCTTGAAAATAAACTTTTACATGATTAAAATTATGATGATTTAAAAATAAGAATAATTTATGATGTTAGAGTCTCTTAATTTTCACAATTAAGTGACGAGTCATTAATTCATAAATGATTATTATTTAATTAAAACAATTAAATAATAATTAAGAAATAAACTCTAAAATTTTATTAAATGATTATATAAATCATTTAAGCTGAGATTAATTGGAAAATAATTCTTGATTAATTAAATTGAGGAATCAAGACCAATTATTATTTAATTAAAACAATTAAATAATAATTAATGAATAAATTTTACATGATTATTAAATGATCAATAAATCATTTAATTTAAAAGTAATTAAGAAATAAATTACTTCAATGACCAATAATTATTATTTAATTAAAGCAATTAAATAATAATTTAAGAACAAATGTTTAATAATTGATAAAAGATCTATAAATCTTTTATGATTAAGAAATGATTATTGTTTAATTAAAACAATTAAATAATAATTAAGGAACAATTTTTGGTAAATGTTAAATGATTTAATTAAGTCATTTAAGCTAAAGATTTATTAATTAATATTTATTAATTAATCTAAGGCCTTCAATAATTAAATTTAAATTATCGAGAGCCTACGAACGACGTTTTATCAAGTCCACAAATCTCTCGGTCTCCGATTTGGTTCCAACCGAATCCTAATTCAACGTTTGACAACTCGATCGCGAGACTTGAGAATTCCACGAGCACTTCGCTTGTACATTCTGATATGTAATTAAGTTGAGATTTCTCATGTTATTGCATGTGCATGTTTTACAGAACTCTCACTACGCGAGTGTTAAATTTACTAAGGACTTAAGGCAAGTATATACTCACTCTACTTTCTTTCAATTAATGTGTATAATCATTCTTTCGATATACGTAATGCATCCAAAATATTATTATACTGATATTCATGATTTAAATTCTTCAAAAATAAGTAACATATGATCCTTTGATCCGATGTACGTGAAAAAATATTGTACTTGAATTGAGTATTCTTGGGCGATTGTTAGCTATTTAAATTCGCTAACATGCCCATGTAAATCCTATACGGATGTAGAAAGTTTATTCTTCACCCTATACTTGTAAAGTATATCGTATGGGTAACTAAAGGCTAGTGGGATGCATCTGTCTGGCATCCCGGGCCTATGATTTATAGGGAACGGGAACCGAGGCATTGGTAACCGGACCATCACAGACAAAAGGTTTATGCATCGACTACGCATGTCGTTATGATGAAATCAGATGGTGGTCAGGCTGGCCAGTTGATATACTATTTAATACAAAGTTCATAAGGGCACGTGCGCTAAACGGACATGGTTATAAGGCGCATGTAAAATTATTCTTTATTTTTTTAAGAAAAGGGTCAGATCTCTCGTTATCACTCGGGGACCCTAGAATCTATCTTTCTTCAAGCTATTAAGAGGTGTTGACATTGTTTCCGTCCAACCTCATAAACACTTAAACCCAATGATTTATCCCTTTTTCAGAACGCATCCAATATTTGTTTATATACTTACGAGAGTAAATCGCTCATGCTGCTATTATCAAATGTTTTTCAGGTTATGGCAAGAAGGTCGAGCCGTCTTCTAAGGCAAGGAAAGAATGGCTTGACGAACGCCTCCTGATCGCCCTCATATGGACGGCAATCAGAGAAAGAGTGAAGTGTGAGGATGTTATAGAAATGTTTAGATTGTAAGGCCTGTCTGGGCCCCTCTTAGACTTTTGTTGTTAGACATTCATTTAATTTGGATATTGTAATAGAGATTTATAATTATTTCTCTTAATTTGATGGTTATGCATGCTTGGATGTTCATACTTTTCTTTTGTCAATTATTGACGGTGCCCGAAGTCCAGTATGGTACTTTTGGGGCCGTCACAGTTAGTGTATGTGCCTCACTCATCTGTGTCCTTGGTTGGGGACTATTTTCAATAACTAATTCCTTTTGAGAGGAACTAGTTAAAAATATGTTTAATTCCTTATCAAAAGCAGTATCCTTTTGAGAGGATATTGCCTGGTCAGGCTTTGGGGTAACACTCATGGCTCCCTTCTTCTTCTTACGCATGTAGCCAATCACTCTCTCTCCTTGCTCCCCCTCAGTTGATGTGGTAACTTCACTAGGTTTTCTTTTAATCCCAATAGTCTTTTGGGAGACTATAGGTTGGGCAATAGAGAGTGGTTGTGTTGAAATTGGTTGTTTTACTTGGGTAGGCAGAGAAGTGGTTGTTTTCTCTGCCATAGTAGATAAAAGTGAAGAATTTACAGGTTAGGAAGTAGAAGGTGAAGAAGTATTTACTACCTATACCATATGTTGTGGAAGTGTAAATGGTTCAGCTATGTATGATTTCTTTATTATTTCTGCAAACAATTTCTTTGTTTTCTTATATGTTTGTACAGTAATATCATTCTCAAAAGAAAATTAGTAATTTGATCTTTAATAATCATATACAAAAATCTAGCATAATAAACTTCTGATTTCCTAGAAGTAAAATTACCTAATTTATTTATAAGGTTATCAAAAGTTATTTACCTATATATATTTACATTCCTAATCATTGCATATGTTATTTTTAGAGTTAAGGAGGTAATAACCTCAAAGTTAGAACACTTACCTGAGAACACCTTGGTGATGGTGTCGAAGAGATAAGAGATCTCCCGCTTCACGTTCACCCTTTTGAGGTCCTTGAACTTTAACACTACATTGGGAGCAGCGTTATAGCCCAGTTCCCTCAAGAAGTCGAGCAGTTCAGCATCACCAGGTACTTCCACCAGGTCTTGAGTAGGTAGCCCCAAAGCAGAATTAATTCTAGAAGGGGTTATTTTCCCTTTCTCAGAAGAAATCTTGAATGAGATTCCTTTTCACCACATCAGGCCTTGTAGCGGAGTACATGAACTTTGCACTGGTCCAAAGTTGAGACAGTGTTTCCCCCGACATTTAGTCATCAGTAAAGATTGCTTGACTATACTCCAAGTTGAGTAGATATGTCAGTATCGGTTTGAAGCAATCATTTACCTCCTCAATGTCTGAGAAACCCATATAGTTTGTGGGTGGGACAACCAGATTTCTTGGGATTTGTTGAGAGTTGTTGGGTGTCATTGATATTGTTTGAAGTTTTGAAGATCTAGGGTTTCTGTGAAAATGAGAGAGAGAAAGAAAGAAAACTCGAGCAAATATCAGAGAAAGATTAAATGTTTTGAGGTGTTTTAGAAAGTAGGAGAGATAAAGTATTAATACCTGCCTGTTGACGTTTGAAAACTGCTCCTGAAAACACGCAATCAGGGAGTCATTTTAGTTATGTGATAACACGTCATCAGTGAGAGAAGAACATCCTGATGAGTGTCATCACTTAACTGACCGTAATCCCCTGATGCAGTTAAAAACATTTTACCTTACCCTGATGCTCTTTGTATATACATACCCTGATACTAATACATAAGTCGGATGTCCTGACGCTGATTCGAAGGTTATATACCCTGACCCTGATGCGCGAGCCTGATACCCTGACCCTGATGCGCAAGCCTGATATCCTGACCCTGATGCGCAAGCCTGATACCCTGACCCTGATGCGTCTTGACGGAGACCCTCACCCTGATGCGTCTTGACGGAGACCCTCACCCTGATGCACCAGTCAAAAACAAACACAACCAAACAAAAACACAAAATATACAAGTATATATATATATATATATATATATATATATATACATATTTACATTTATAACATATATTATCACATATCAATTAATTTCATCAGGAATTCATGAAATGATATAGGAGTACCAGAACTTAAGCATTTGACCCTGACCCTAACGCATAATTCACCATTCCCAGCTCTCCCACAAGATTGAAAAATGTGGCTTCATCAAGAGCTTTGGTAAATATGTCTGCCAGTTGCTTGTTGGATGGCACAAACTGTAGTTTGATAGTTTCATTCATAACATGTTCTCTGATGAAATGATATCTGATTTCTGTATGCTTGGTTCTGGAATGTTGCACAGGATTTTCAGCAATGGCAATGGTACTAGTGTTGCCACACCTGATTGGAATTTTGTTGAAGTTCAGGCCATAATCCATTAACTGATTTTTCATCCATAGAATTTGTGCACAGCAACTTCCAGCTGCAATATATTCAACTTCAGCAGTTGATGTTAAAATTGAGTGCTGCTTTTTGCTGAACCAAGATACAAGCCTTCCACCTAGAAACTGACAGCTTCCTGTTGTACTTTTTCTGTCAATTCTACATCCTCCAAAGTCAGCATCAGAATATCCTATCAATTCAAATCCAGACTCCTTTGGATACCAAAGTCCTAACTTTGTAGTACCCTTGATATATCTCAAGATTTTTTTCACTGCAATGAGATGACATTCCCTTGGGTCAGCTTGATATCTTGCACAAAGACATGTTGCAAACATTATATCAGGCCTGCTTGCTATTAGATACAACAAAGATCCAATCATTCCCCTGTAAGTTTTCAAATCAACTCTCTTTTCATCCTTATCAGGGTCAATTTTGGTTGCAGTGGCCATTGGTGTCTTTACTACTTTTGAGTTCTCCATGTCAAATTTCTTGAGAAGTTCTTTAGCATATTTTGTCTGACGAATATAAATTCCATCAGTGACTTGTTTGACTTGAAATCCCAAGAAATATGATAACTCGCCCATCAAGCTCATTTCATACTTGCTTTGCATGAGTTTGGAGAACTTTTCACACAGTCTAGTGTCAGTGGATCCAAAGATAATATTATTAACATAAATTTGAACCAAAATCAGATGACCTTGGTGTTGTCTAAAAAATAATGTTTTGTCAATGATACCTCTTGTGAATTTATTTTCCACCAGAAACTTTGACAATGTGTCATACCAAGCTCTATGAGCTTGCTTCAGTCCATAAAGTGCCTTTTCTAGCTTGAACACATGATTTGGAAATTTTGAACTCTTAAATCCTGGAGGTTGTTGGACATACACCTCATGTTCCAATTTTCCATTGAGAAAAGCACTTTTCACATCCATTTGATAAACCTTGAAATTTGAATGTGCTACATAGGCTAACAAAATTCTTATAGCCTCAAGTCTGGCTACTGGTGCAAAGGTTTCATCAAAGTCAATCCCTTCTTCTTGAAGATATCCTTTTGTAACCAGTCTTGTTTTGTTCCTTATAACAATGCCAGCTTCATCCATCTTGTTCTTGAATACCCACTGAGTACCTATTATAATTCTGTCTTTGGGTTTAGGTACTAGTTTCCATACTTGATTTCTTTCAAACTGATTTAGCTCTTCTTGCATATCCATTATCCAATTTGTATCTTGAATGGCTTCTTCAAATTTCTTTGCCTCCATTTGTGAAAGAAAGCAAGCGTACAGGCATTCATTAGATGTTGTTTTTCTGGTTTGCACTTTCTTGTTTGGGTCACCAATAATTAAGCCTTGAGAATGACTTCTAGCCCATTTGGGATTAGAGATGTATCTTCATGAGCTTGCTTGATTGACATCTCCTCCCCCCTAAGTCTATGCTCCCAGCTTCTGAAAACCCTCCCTCTGAATTAGTGCTTAATTCAATGTTCAAGTTATCCCCTGATGGTGCATGCCCTAATGAATAATCCCCTGATGGAGTATCCCCTGATGAAGTATCCCCTGATCTGTTGTCCAGGAAATTGACTTTATCTGTGGAAGGGGCTTCTATAGAATTTGGATTGACATCAGGAATGGATAAATTCTCTATTTGTCTACACTCATCAGCTTCAATCTCTTGATAATCAGTCTCATCTTCATTTTCAAACATGAGCTCTTCATGAAAACCAGGGTCTTCAAGTCCAGAAATCTCTTGATCATCAAAAGCTACATTTATAGACTCAATCACCACCTGAAGTCTCTTGTTGTAAACCCTGTAGGCCGTAGATGTCAAGGAGTAACCTAGAAAAATTGCTTCATCAGCCCCTTGGATCAAATTTTCCTAGGTTTTCACCAAAGTTCCTTAATATAAAATATTTGCATCCAAAAATATGTAGGAACTTGTTGTTTGGCTTTCTCCCTGTCATTAGCTCATATGGAGTCTTGTTGTGAGCCTTGTTGATTAATGACCTATTTTGAGTAAAGCAAGCAGTGAAAATTGCCCAGCCCAAAAATAGGTAGGAATCTTTGTTTCTGCTAGCATTGTTCTAGAAGTCTCTATCAGGGTTCTGTTCTTCCTTTCCACTACACCATTCTGTTGAGGAGTCCTTGGGGTAGAAAGTGTATGATTGATGCCTTTCTCCACACAAAATCCATCAACAGCTGCATTCTTGAATTCAGTTCCATTGTCTGTCCTCAACATCCTAACCACTGACCCTGACTCAGTTTCCACTTTCTTGATGTGGTCAATGATTTGCTGAGGAACTTCTGATTTTGCATTTTGAAACTTCACCCAAGTGTATCTAGTGTAGTCATCCACAATGACCATTGCAAATCTTTTCTTTGACACTGACATAATATTGACAATACCAAAGAGATCCATATGTAGCAATTGAATTGGATCTTTAATCATTATGGCTTCCTTGCTGACAAAGGATGTTTTCCTTTGTTTCCCTTGTTGACAAGCAGAGCATAACCTTTCTTGAATAAACTCCATTTGGGGTAGCCCAGTTACCAACTCTCTCTTCACTAAATCATTAATTGTCTTGTAGTTTAGGTGATAGAGCTTCTTGTGCCATAGCCTGCTTTCATCAGGGGTTGCCTTGCTATAGAAACAAGATTCTCCACTTATTGAATTGAAATCAGCAACATAGAGATCTCCTTTTCTTATTCCTGATAAAACCAGCTTCCCATCGTCCTCATTTGAGATCTAACACTGATCCCCTTTAAAGGAAATGATGTAACCTTTGTCACATAGTTGACTTATGCTTAATAAAGTGTGCTTAAGCCCATCAACTAGTGCTACATTTTCAAATGAGACCTTCCCATTTGATGTTTTGCCATAGCCAAGAGTCAGTCCTTTGCTATTATCACCAAATGAAATTACTTGACCATCCTTCTCTTGAAATTCTGTGAGCAGGGCTTCGTTTCCTATCATGTGCCTTGAGCAGCCACTGTCTAGAAACCAGATATGACTGCTTTTAACTTTTCCCTGCACACAAAAAAAATTAATTTGCTTTTGGTACCCAGTTGGTTTTAGGTTCTCTAGGTTTAGTCACAGTTATAGGTAAAACAACTTTTTCTTTAATTGTGACTTTTGGTTTTGGCAAATTTAAAACTTTCTCCTTTTTAAGAGCTTCATCACATGCTTTTGATTTCTCAATAGTTATTTTGCCTTTTTCCTTGAAGGAGCAAGCTTTAACAGTTGGTAAATCATCAGCATATAAAATTGTGTCAGTCAAAATTTGTGGTTTCTTTTTGCATTGAAAAGTTAGATGATTATTGTTACCACAATTCCAGCACACTTTCCTAGGGGCTTCATGAATGGAAGTGTAATTACTATCCTTGTTTACACCTAGCTTTCCATTCCTATTCTTTTTACTATCCCCTGACAGGCCTTTTTCCCTTGAAGGGCTACGAAGGCCTGATGCACTCTTTCCCCCTGATGACTGTGTATCCACTAATGCACAATCTGGTTCTTTTCTGACTGGAGGTTTGAGTGCTTTGGCAAGAATCGGTTTCTTGCCACTCCTACCACTTATGGAAGCTTCACTCATCGGGAAAACATTCCCTTTTTCTAACTTTATTACAGCCTTTACAAACTTGATAGGTTGTATTGGCCTTTTTCCAAAGTTAGCTGCAATTTCAACCTCAATGGGAGGTTGCTTCACTAGAGTCTATCCATAGCCTAAACCAGATTTGGGACCAGATTTTTGATTGTTTAATTGATCCTCCAGTTTTTTGCTAGACTCATTTCATCTCTTTATGGCTTCCCTTTCTTGACTTAGAAGATTTGAGGTTCATTCCTCTCTTTTGATAACACAGTCAAGAAGATTTTTTGTTCTTGAGAGTTCTTTTTCAAGATTCTCAAATCTGGAGAGTTCTGATTCTAAGAGAGTGTTTCTTGCAGTCAAATGCTCATTTATTTTCTGCACTCTCTCAGTTTCAGCTACTGCACTCCTCAGGGTGTCATAGAGATCTTTTATCTCACAAGCCATTTCCTTAACAGTTTTAACACAGTCTGTTTTAGACATGTTAGAGGAAATTTCAAGACTTACTTGTGAGCTGCTATTGTCAGTGGATGAGGCCATCAGGGCTAGGTTGACATCTTCTTCTTCTGAGTAAGCCCAGTCCTTTCCCTATGCAATATAAGTTTTTCTCTTCTTGTTTGCATTAAGAAGGTCAAAGTATTTCTTCTTGTAGTCCACTTAAACCTCCTTGTTTCTGGATTCACCTTCTTTTGTGGCCTTGCGGCACTCATTTGCGAAGTGGCCCATCTCATTGCACTTGTAGCACTTTATTCTAGATTTGTCAATAAAGTTTTTAGTACTACTAGGCTTCCTTGCTGAAAATCTTTTGGAACCCGCAGGCTTTTGGAATTTCAGCTTGGAAAACCTTTTTGCAAGAAAGGCCATGGTTTCATCCAGCTCCTCTAACTCTTCAGGAATATATTCATCATCCTTGGAGTCAGCTTCGTTGTCCCCTTCCATTTCAGCATCTCCCAGTTGCTGCTTCATCAAGACACTAGGTCTTGCTTCTTCTTTGTCCTTCTTGGCAGCCATCAGGGCTACAGATTTAAGCTTCCTAGCATCCCCTGACATTTCAGATCTTTGTTAACCTCAAGTTCATATGTCTTTAGGGTGCTATAAAGCCTATCAAAGTCTAGGAGGTTCATGTCCTTGGATTCCCTGATGGCCGTCGTCTTAGGATCCTATGATATGGGAAGGGCTCTCATGAACTTCCTGTTCACATCTTTATTTGCATATGTCTTCCCATATAATCTCAGGTCATTTACCAATCTGTTAAATCTGTCGAACATTTCAGTGAGTGTTTCACCACTTTTCATTGTGAACCACTCATACTGTTGTGTCAACAACTGCAGTTTATTTTCCCTCACTTCCTTCGTTCCATCACAAAGGATTTGTATGGTATCCCATATAGATTTAGACATTGTAAGATTCATTATACTATTCAGCATATCATCGTCTAAACCATTATATAGGATGCCTGTGATCTTGAGATCCTTTTTCACTCTCTCTCTTTCCTCGGGAGTCATCTCATCAATTGTTTTTGGAACTAACTTTTCCGGAATACTAACTCCATTGACCACCTCCTGAGGAATGAGCTTCTTTAGGATGTGAGGGCCTTCTTCTAAGATTTGAAGATATTCATCATCGATTACTCTAAGATGAACTGTCATGCGTTGTCTCCAAAAGAAGTATTTTCCCCTTTCCAACATGGGGACTTTACTGTTTTCAGCTTTGTTGGCCATAGATAATGATCATTTTTAGCAAGTGTAATCTATTAAGAGGCTCTGATACCAATTGTAAGAACAATATAAGCTCAAGTGTTTGTAGAAGGGGGGATGAATGCAAACACTACAAACTTTTTGCTCTTTTTAAACTTTAGTTGGCCCTGATAGGAAATAGCTACAATGAACAGAAAAACTATAAAATATGAACACACAGATTCAAGTTAAAATAGTTGTATTAAAACTTGATATTTTTCTGGAAATCTATATAATCACAAATGTGATTAAACAACTACAAGATCTGTAATAAAATTACAGCTTCAAATTCACACTCACTAGCTTCTAATCTTTCTTTGAAATATTTCTCTCAAGATATATTACAAAGCTGCTCTAGTGATTTGCGTGCTTCGATATTTGATGATCTGTTGGATTGATGTCTCTTTTTTTTGTGTAATAAGAACTCCTTTGCATATATAGAAGATCAGTGGTTGAAACCACGTGTGAAGACGTGATGCTCTTTTCAACTTAGCCGCATATATGTCACATCGTTGTCCTTTGGAAACTATGTGTCAGACTTCTGCTACTTTTGTTGCTTCTTTTTCTTCCCCTGATCTGCGTGTATTTAATATTTAAGAGTTCTCATTGGACCATAACAAACTTCAAGAAATATATTTCTAGTTAATATCTCTTTCTTCTATAACAAGTTTCGTTGATTTGAGTGTAAGTCCTGATGACGGGTGCATGCTGTCATAACCATCCACTGACGACAAGCCCTAATAAACTTGATCAGTGCTTCTTGGATCACCTGATAACAAGTCTTGTTAAAGACTGGATCAGGGCTTCAACCTTCACTTGAGTTTTACTCAGTGCTTCTTTGATCCACTGATGTTATGACCTGTAACATACACTGATGGCATCCACTGATGCAGTGTTGAGCTTTCCCCCTGACGGGTTACCCTGATGGGTTAGCCTGACTTGTTCATGCCCTGACGCATTCACCTTGATGAGTTTGGCCAGCCACTGTCATACCCTGACGCGTTCCCCTAATGGGTTGGTCTGCCTCAATCATCCCCTGACAGGTTCCCCTGACGGTTTCCCTTTACGGGTTCTCCCTGATGAGTTTGCCTTGACTGGTTCCCCTGATAATTCTTAATCAACGAAACTTTGTTTGGAATATCTGATGTGCGGAATATTTTGACTATTTTGGAGTAACATCAGACATTCCTCTTCACTTTGTCAAGTCCTTTAGATGTTCCATTTTACGACTTGTCTTGTGAAATGTTTGATCATCCCCTGATGAATAAGTTTATCATCAATGGATGTAAAATTTGTGTTGATATTAAGGTTTATAATGTACCTTAAGTTTTTACAGATGCATAATTTATTCTCTAAACATCATCATCATTAATTAACTCTAACAACTTGCGTAGAAATGATTCTGTAAAACATTTACATTAAATAACGTGAGGAATCCCAACTTAAATACACATGCGGATGCATATGCGAAGTGTCTGTGAAAGTCTCAAGTCCGTGATTGACAAGTTGAGTCGCCATTCGTTGAATAGGGATTCGGTTGCAACCGAATTAGAGTCCGAGAGATTTGTGAATTTGATAAAACGTCGATCATAGGCTCTCGATAATTTAAATTTAATTATTAAAGGCCTTAGATTAATTAATTATCATTAATCAATCAATTTTAGCTTAAATGATTTTTATTAATCATTTAACATTTATTAAAATTTGTTCCTTAATTATTGTTTAATTATTTTAATTAAACAATAATCATTTCTTAATCAAAATCTTAATCATAAAAGATTTGGAGATCTTTTATCAATTATTAAACATTTGTTCTTAAATTATTATTTAATTGCTTTAATTAAATAATAATTATCGATTACTGAAGTAATTTATTTCTTAATTACTTTTGAATTAAATGATTTATTGATCATTTAATAACCATGTAAAATTTATTCATTAATTGTTTTAATTAAATAATAATTGGTCTTGAATTCTTAATTTAATTAATCGAGAATTATTCCTCAATTATTCTTAGCTTAAATGATTTATTTAATCATTTAATAAATTTTTAGAGTTTATTTCTTAATTATTATTTAATTTTTTTAATTAAATAATAATTATTTATGAATTAATGACTCGTCACTTAATTGTGGTAATTAAGAGACTCTAACATCATAATTTATCCTTATTTTTAAATCATAAAATTTTAATCATGTAAAAGTTTATTTACATGTCAAAATAATTATTCAAAAGTCATTTATTGGAAAATAATTAAAATTTATAAGTATTTTGATTTATTTTATTTTATTTTTAAATTTGGATTGGGTCAAGGATAAAATAAATTGGACTGGGTCGGATCCGTGTCAACAGTGGGTCAGACTGGGTTAGGTCTAGGTCAGTTCAACTCGACCCGACAGTGTCATCCCTAACAAATTAAGATTTGGAGAACAGATGGCCGGTGGCACCGTTCTTCACCGGAGCAGCAGTCGCGGCCGCGCTACTGAGGCCATACACGCACGCATCTGTTCGGAATGACGGTAAGGACGTCGCCATGACGTTTCCTATAGGCGAATACCCCCTACACAGCTTGCCGTCGCTGGAAACCAAGGAAACAAGGGATGGTTGGCCGCCGGAGCTCCTTGCCGGCGGTTCCTCCATTAAAACTGACGTGGAGCTTCAGTCAAGGCTGAAACCTACCAAAATGTTACTATTTTTGATGGGACATGGAGGGAATCGACGTAATGGACATCCAGAAACCATTTTATGCAACCAATTTCAGTTTTCAACAACGAAATCGTAAGGAAATTGAAGAAAACTAAATCGGGTTAAAAGAAGCTTCGGCCAACAAGGTTACCACTCCAGACTTGACCATTAGGGAAATTATTTGAGGGGAACAGAAGATCTTAATGGCAGAAACAAGCTCATGTAATAGATTTGAACAAACACAAGACAATTTGGCCAAAATTTCAGTCCGAAAATTTTAGGGTTCATGTGTTCATAATTTATATCTTGAATTTTTATTTATTTTTTGTTCAAACTTTAAAAATTAATAACTCACAAACCATAAATCCTATAAACATGTGTTATATATGAAAATGATACTGAAAAAATTATTCTACACAATGACATGAACAGAAATGACAATAACTGTAAAAATAAAGGAGTAGTATGTATATCTCTTAAAGGCTTTAAAGGAATAAATGTCCAAAACTTCAATAAATGCTCAAATCTGAAATTTAATTTTTGTTTAGTGAAAATGCTGAAAAGATTTGACTGATGGAGGCTAGGGTTAGTGAATAAGATGTATTTATATTACTTGTAAATCATTTTTGGCCATTGGATTGATTTTTGAAAACTTTACTTGAATTGGAAAGATTTTTCCTTGGATTGAAAATACCCCCTTGTTTTGCCACTTTGAGAAAATGCTGAAAATTGAAGTAATTAGTGTTTAAATTAAATTGTTTATTCACTAATTATAAATTTAAATGTTTATGCATAAGTCGAAAATTTTATCCACATAGGATAGAAATGTGGTTATGAAATTTTTGTCATGATTATCAACTTGTAATTATAAAAATATCAAGTTCGTTATGATTTTATCGCTAGTGGACGTGCGTGCATCGATTAGCGTGATTTGAGCGTAAACTAAATCGTATAATTTATCGGTCAATTAAAAAGAATGAAAACTTAATAAATAACGAATTTAATATTTGTACATTTTATAGAATTTTTGGTTTCTCACATTTTATCATTTAAATAGAATACACTAATACCTTATTATTATTATTAATATTATTAGGGATTAAAAAATTAAGTTATATCTCATTTTTTTATCAATGTTTTAAACTATCCATTAAACCGAAAAAGTTGTTGGACAGACGAATCACTAGTCAAACTAGTGGTTGGACCGTTATTAACCTAGTAATATCAAAATTATATTTTTACAAATATGTATGTATAACTTTTATCAAATATTATTTTTTTAATTTGTATTTATGATACTTATAATTATGCTCATTTGAATGACTAGCACACAACATACATATCTCATTTTGTAAATATAATGTATAAAATTTAATTTTAAGAGAGTTAAAAATGTATAAAATTTAAAATAATAAAATATAATTTAAGTGGTTGAGTCGGTGATTAAATTAATGAGTTGAACTGTTTAACTAGTGGCTATCGATCCAAACAGATTTTTGAACAAAAATTTTGGAAGGTCAATCGGACCGAGGACCTGACTAATCGACGATTCAACTTGTCAGACCGACCGATGACCAGTCTTGATTTCAAAACATTGATTTTAATATCATATTCACTAGTTTTTTATCTATTAATTCACAATTTATTTAGAAAAATCAACTGTATGAATTAAAAGATTATCGAAGAATAGAAGAATACGTGAATTTTTTTTAACTTTAATGATATGTAACATAATTTTTATAATTATATAAAATTGCTATATTTTCGTGAGCTATATGGATTATAAAATAATTATAAAAACAATGTCATTAATTTGAAAAAAATGTCTCAAACACCCAACACTCCCGACTCAGTAGAGCACACAACTCAGTCCTTTTCTCTCTCCATTTCCTCAGAAACCCTAACATCCAACATTTCACACCATGTTTTCACTCAAAATCCCCAAAATGATTCATCAAAATCTCCTTCTCATCATTCTCGCGCTATCAATTCTCCTCTGTTCTTCGTCGTCGTCGTCGTCGTCCTCATCCATCTATGATGTTCTCGACTCCTACGGCCTCCCAATCGGTCTCTTCCCAAAGGGCATCACCAACTTCACAATCGATCCATCCACCGGCCGATTCGAGGTCTATTTACAGCAATCGTGCGACGCCAAGTTCGAATCAAACGTTCGCTACGACCTAAATGTTTCGGGAACAATCGGTTTAGGTCAATTGGGCGATTTATCTGGAATTGCGGCTCAGGAACTCTTCCTCTGGTTCCCCGTTAAAGGAATTCGAGTTGATATTCCTAGCTCTGGGTTGATTTACTTCGATGTTGGAGTTGTTTTTAAGCAATTCTCGGTTTCCTCGTTCGAATCTCCACGGGATTGCACGGTGACAGGATCGAGACTGTCGCAAACACCTGATCTCGTTTCGTTTGTTGTTCGTGGTCAAGTTGTTGAGAATCATTTAGAACTGCCTCAGAATAAGCTTGACAGGGAAAATGTACGGAGGGCCGTCTCGTAAACTGTGGAGAGGATGGGAATTGCTTCAAAGTTTAAACATGGCTGATAAGTTGGATTTTCTTTTGCCTTAAAGAGTGTCAAAGGTTTGCCTTGGTCTGTGATTTTTCGTGTCTGTTTGTTCATTGTATATTTGTTTTGTTAGCACTAGATACAATGCCTTGTAAGGAAACAACTTTGATATATTAGATAGAAAAGAAACAGGGTTGTACGTTCTGGCTATATGGCTACGGATAAATAGGAGATTTTCAGGGTCATGTTGACTTTTTTTGGTAATATGCATCTATTATTGTAGAGTGTTTGATGTATCATATCGCTATTAAAAATAAGAATGAATAAATAAATAAGAACAGCGCATAAGTCAAGCATAGACCGAACAAAATAAATTGAGATCAAACTCAAAATAAACCCTAAAATGGCATCATTAGCAACTCATTTCTCGGCATTCCTCATCTTCCTCACAATTGGGGTTAGACGTCTACTCTCCTGTGTCTCTCTCTATCTCAAAAACCCATCTCTCTACCGATCCAAAATATGGTATTTTTCTGAATCCAAATGGAAAAATCTAGACTTATACGTACTCCTGATTGTCCTGCCCATTTCTTCATTCTCTCTACTTTTCTTCTTTCTGTCAGTTTCTGGCAACCCCACTTACAGATTCGCATTTCTGCAGCAATCAGTGGTGGTTTTCCTCTTTTGGGTACTCCTCATTTTGATTAATCTGAGGGAAAGTTATGGACTTTCTTCAGTTCATGAGAGTCTTCTATACATATTTGCTGGGGTTTCATTTATCAGTGAATATTTGGTTAATGGAGAAGGCATTATTGATCTTGGAGAGGTTTTGTATGATTTGTTAGGTGGATTGAGCATTGTTTGTGCTGCTTGTTGCTTATTTCTTTCAATTAGACCGGCTGCTTTTTTCGCGGAGTTTTTGTTATCAGCTGGGCTTGTCTTGAAGGGGACTTGGGTTTTGCAAGTTGGGTTTTCTTTGTATACTAATGCATTCACATTCAAGGGGTGTGAGAGAGTTCCATTTTCTATTGCCAAGGGGCAGACTGATATCAAGTGTGAGCTTGATGAGGATAAGTTCAGGGGTGTGGCTTTGGTGAATCTTATTTTCGTTGGGCATGTGATTGCAGTATTGATCATGAGCTTTTTCTTGTCGGGAGTACTGTGTTATCATCAGAACAGAAGATCTAGTGAAGCTCGCGGGTCATTGTTGGCAGGTCTTGATTCTGAGACCACCATAATGCCCCCAGTTCATGAATTTGAGATAGAATAATACTAGTGTTTGCACCTCTTCCATTTTGAGCGTTAGAGAAGTGGGTTTTGATTGAATTGTAAGTTTAGGCTGTGAATAATAATTCATGTATCTAGTATCTAGTTATGGATCCAAATGACACTATTTTCCTTCAGAGTACTTATCATTAACTTACAGGATTTTGGTTTCGACATTGCCATTCAATGATACACCCTTACATGTATATTTAAGGGCATCTAATCAGAATAGAATTTATGTGTTTGCTTGTACTGAAAAATTCTTTTACTGAGTATCTCCTGGCTGAGCTCAATATGCTTTTGTTCCACACTCGGCATAACAATATTGAATTTGAGTATTCACATTCAGATCTACCATTGGCTTTAAGAGCAGTTGCTTGTCCTGTTTTCAGCATCCTGGTTTACTTTTCTTGTCTTTTGCAGGAATATCATCCTAGTTGGTTTCTTATTAAGTCATAATTACTCTATTAGTGACTAATAATGAACCACCGATACTTATCAAATGGGAAATGACAATGAACATTAGATTAGAGAATGAAATTACAGGTTAACTCTTCTTACATTAAAAAATGGAATAAGCGTCTGAGCTCCTAGTGGCCCAAATATGTGTATTACAAATGCACACACGTGCGCTCTCTCTCTCTCTCTCTCTCACACACACACACACACAGAGTCCCTTAACAGCGGGGAAAGAGTCTATCTATCTGCCTAGCTTTCGGAGATTACTCCCAATGCAATTCCCAGAAATTCCATGGTACCTTCTGAAATGATGTGTAGCCATCACCTAATTTCTTAGGTCATACCAATCAACAGATAAATGTAACACAAAGATAGGTCCCAGAAGAACAGAGTCAAAGCAGTATGGCCTGGACCCTAATTAGGCAGATAAGATTGCTACCTGCCTAGTCAAGACTTGTATGTATGGATGAATATGTGTGTGTGAGATTGTGTATAAATGTGTAATATATGCGTGTATAAATGGGTAATATGTGTTGCTATAATCTTATATTTGATATCATTTATTAACTTGTTTGAGGATTTTTTTCTTGTGCAAAATTTTAAAATAACTTGTCTAAACCCATTTTTGTTTCCTTCTGTTAAGATTATTTGTGAAAGTGGAGTAACTAAATTATTGTTGTTGTCTTCTTAAGGAATTGTTTGGTTGGTTACTTGTTAGACATTAAGTATTAATTTCTTTGTGATTGATTAATAATGAATCAAAAGTAATATGAAATGGGAAGTGAGTACTGTAACTACAGGATTAATAGAGTGTAATGAAAAAGCCAATAAAGTATTGTCATCTCCATAGATTTTGAGTACAAACTCGACATGTGTTCTATGTATTGACACTTGAGGAAATAGATTTTTCTGTTTGTTTAACCGATGTAATTTAACTAAATCGGTTCATGTATATCACAAATATGTGTCGTCATTTCATCCTTTCTCCTGCCAGGATACTTTTAGTTTACTGCCACTTCCAATTAGATGGAAACTATTATCTGTTCGTGTTAGTTGTCAGATACATCTAATCTTGTATCTTACTAAATTTTAACTATCTAAATATTTTTTTGGTGTTTTTTATTTTCTAAAAATACATACCTATGTTGAGATGACTACTCCTAGTACCATAACCAATCTACAAAATAAACAACTTATTTAGTTAGAATTGGTATAACTCTATGTTTATTAATACCATGATTTCCCCTAAATTGAAATGGTGTTGTGAATGAGTATTATGTTATGCATAGCATGTGTAACTCTTTTTTTGAAGTGGTAGTGACAGATATCTAATTGCTCTGGGCCTGCAGGTAATATTGATTCCTAGTACTTTGACATAATTCAAAGATTATTTGCATATCACTCATTTTGTAAACATGTCTTGTAGTTGTGATTCTTTTTGTATGTATTAGCTTATAACTTCAATGGATTACCTAATCTCTGTAACATTTATGTATATCATATTGCTTCGATGTATTGCTGAATCCGAGGTACATGTTTTAGCAGTAAGTGAGAAAAAGAGTGATAGGATCAGATAAACCTGTCACTTGTAGGGCCTACTGCATGAAGTAGTAAAGTACAATAAGGATTAGATAACCCTTTCTCTTATACTCTTTAATTATAAAAATACTGTGAAGGTTAAGTGGAGTCTACAATTATTTGGTGTTCCAGACCTCTATTATTAAACCGTCACTAAGTAAATACATGTGTGATATTAATATGTTCTGAACAGCTGCTCCTGTGTCCCACCTGAGATTTGCTAGGCTCTATGCTTGCATCTTGTGCAGGTGCAGTTCGTGAGCATTAGCTAGTCAAGAAGCTGATGTAATATGATTGCGTCTGATTATAAGCTACAAATAACATTTTTTAATGTTTGATTTTCTATTTTATTTCCATCTTATTTAACATAGGATTTCCATGTTCATAACGACGTTTGTATGCAAGTATAGGCTTGTGTGCAGGTCGACGGAAATCTATGTGGCATCATGGACTTTTCCATTTTCAAAATAAATCAAAGCTGGATGGAAAGACAAAAGCATAAGCAATAAGTCTAGCTGGCTTAAGTCGACCAAAAGCGTAGGAAATTGGTCCAGTCTCAGAAGGCACAGACTTACAGATTCTTTACCAACATTTCTTCGATACTATTTTTCGTGTTTAGTGGAAAAAGCAAACAATCAAGTAGGATGCTTTCTGAGAGCTGAGTTGGTTGAGCACATGGCCTTACTTCTTAAACTATGTATAGAGTGTCTGCTCAGAAATGTGTGGGGCATTATTCTTTACAGGCATCATGTGAAAGTTGGGATAGACTTTTAAGGTGGAACATGTTTAATGATCAATTAATAATCTATATACCCGACTGCAATGTCTGAAAATGAGAAGTGCTTCCGAAGTTGATATATCTAAAGAAACAATGAATAATATATTATATTATGCTTGTGCTGAGAACTCACTATTAAATAAGCGAACACTAGCAATGTTTTTCATCAGGTGTGGCAGTGTATGACCTTTTGGAGCTGAAATATTGGGAGCTTACTTGCAGCCAGTCGAACATTTAGGTAAGTCTCCTTTAAATCTCCTTCTTTGTTATGTTTATGTATTTTGGAAATCTTTTATAATCATAAATATATAAAATCAGATGGTAGTTACTAGTTATTGATATTTTCTGGAATTTGGTTCACTCTGCACTTTCTGGCTTAACCCCATAGGGTTGGTCACTGGCCCTACTGTTGTTGACTATGTACATGTATAAAAAGGTATTCCTCGAGAACTTGCAAATCACCCAAAATGTCAAGACACTCTTGTTAGTGGATCGTGGTAGATGGTTCTTTCTATGGGCAGACAAACCTTCAATGGCTATAATAGACCTTACTACTCATATTAAGCAAGCATGGTGTACTCCAGGTTAGCTCAAAAATGAGTGCATGCATGCTCCTGTGGCAAACTTTTCGTGGTACCTTTAGGATATGTCAATGGCTATAGGTCGTTATATTGTAACTTGTTCCATGGTTCTCACACCTTAGATATGATATGCTTGTGGGTATAATTTATGGAAAGGATATGGCCTTTGACCTGATTTCCCTGGCAGAAGGGATATGAATAGCCATGGGTGTCTCCTGGTACAATGGAAATTAGTAATGACCTCCATTGTAGAAATTTTGAGCAGTTTGATCAAAATCCTGTGTTGGATTTCTATAGAAAGTCCTCCATGCATGAACTTGAACAATTTGCACAATGGATAATTAAAATAATTCAGTTTTTACCTGCCGTATTATATTTATGGTACATCTTCCTTTTACTATATTGCCATTGCGACAACCGTACCGTTTATGGGGAGAAATATTAGTGCTTTTGTGCACTTACAAACCGCAAATGAGTGGCTGTAAGCCTGTAACCACATTTTGCAAAATTAATACATTTAAAAGGTGTTGTTTTCTCGTAATGCTTAAAGTTAATACAATCAAACACAGTGTGGATCAGTTTTTATGTTGACCTAATCTAAAAGTTCATGAAATGGCTCAGTTAGATTGTATTTATTGGACTGCCATTCATACAAAGGCTGATTTTCACTTGATATCTCAAAACACGATCTATAACTTATTTTTGGCAAATTGCTAGTTAAGTAATTCTAACCTTCATTAGTTTTTATGTTTACTAAAGATTGCTAGCATGGAACATGAGTTAGATAGTATGACAGGCTAGGAAAAACAAGAACCATTGATGGGCTTAAAGGTGATTATATTCACGCCAGGCGAGGATTATGTTGCATTTCTATGTTCGAGTGTTATGTGTGAGCATCTAGTACGCTATTTCATACATGTGCAATCTCAATGCTGTAGAGTTGATATATCAATTTCATAGGTCTCTAGGAACAAATGTATTGCCTTGTCCATTGGATTTGATGCATGAAGAGTTGATTAACTATGGCAATGTATATTCACTTTGCAAGTATAAGCATAGTTATACGTCAGTTTGGAAGTAAAAATGCTTCAGCAAAATTCATTTTTTCTGATTCTGAACGCAAAAAGTTCATGCATAAGTACATAGTGCTTTAGCCAATCAAGTCACTGTTCCTCATTCCTCATTATTGTATCATATCCAATGTCACACTGAAGTAACATCTGCAAGGAAATATATGGCTTCAATAAATACATCTTTCTACCCCATTATGAGTAAGTAGATTATTCTAGCTTTGAATATTTTGTTGCAGAAGAAAATTTAGGGATAGTCAGCCATCGTCTACGGAAACGACTGAATCCATGTATTTTGATTCTTGAATGAATTCGCTTGATCTGATTTTTGAGATTGCACCTTCGTCTAAACAGTTTTGATTTTGAGAAATTTATCAGTTTCCTAATGTGCCTATGCCCTGCATTCGTTATGATGATATACCTTTAGTTAGCGAAGATTGAAAAAAAGGGAAAACAAAAACAAATTGACAAAGCTCTTCCAAATAATATAAGTGCCTGGAGCTTAAATTTTGTAAGGTTTGAACATTTTGATAGAAATAATGTACTGTTTCTAGTCCTAGATTTGCATTAGAACGCTTAGATTGTAAATATGAAATGGCATACCTTGGATCTTCTCAATAGGATCTTCCTCTTTGCTTGCTTTCTGCAGGGACTGTAATTCGCAACATAAAATAGATGCAGTTCACGTAATGGAATCTAGACTAGCTCTTTGTGGTTTGCATAGTAAGCATGGAAAAGATGATTGGTAAAGAAAATCAGCTATCATAAAAGTTATTGGTTAACTGCATTGTCCATTCACGACTTGTTTATTTACCTCAACCAAGCTTTGCAAGCGCTTTCTCATCCTCCGTTGGATAAATCCTCTTGTACACTGTGTTTACATTATTTATCCAAGTCAAAGAGGTAAGAGGCCACAACTTCACCATTAAATATAAATTAGGGTCTATAAAGGATGTTTTTTTTTTACCTTCACATGATATTTTACAAATGCATAAAAGTTCAATAGGTTCCAAACTGTCTTGTCTAGTTTCTTGCCTTCAACATGTCGCGAGGAAATTTCTGTTCACATGTTGAACAAAGTCTCTTTTGAGTTTTGAGTAAGCCAACTTTAACTTTAATATCCAATGGTTTAAGAAATCAAAAGAAGAAATAAAGAGGAACCATAATTGTTTTAGAGGAAGCCAAGGAAATGAACACTTAACTTTTTCGTTAAATGGTTTGAAAAATTAAAAGAATCAAGAAGAGAGTAAGCCAACTCTAACTTCGTCGTTAAATGGTTTAAGATTAAAAGAAAGAAAGGGGATTGCTAAATGGGCTTTATAGTATACTTACTTGACTTTATAACTTGGTATAATTAGGTTCATCACTTGCTGCATTTTGTTTAAATATTGAGAGTACATTTCATACCAAAATAACAAATCCTCAATTTGCTCTCAAATCGTTGATATGTACTCCTTTTAACTCGAGAGGTGGAATAGTGGACCAGTGAGAAGAAGGTGCTTTATCTAATGTGCTCTATATTACAATTACTTGACCTTATAAATTAGTGTAACAGGGTTCTCCACTTGGTGCATTTTATTTAAATATTGAGAGTATAGATCATACCGAAAGAAACAAATCCTCCGTTGGTGCTCAAATCCTCGATAGGTACTCTTCTTAACTCCCGAGGTGGAATAGGGGACCAGTGACAAGGAGGTGCTTTAGCAAATGCTGCTGAACTTCCAACATCCATGAGTTCCTTTAAAAAAATTAAATTATCTCAAGGAATAGACAGCTTGGCTTTATGGTATCATGAATTGTGTGTTCTTATAGTCCTATTTATAGTAATTGATGACCACAAACCTGAAAGAGAGCTGTTGCAATAATCACATCTGAACCTTCTTTAAAATGCATCGGAAATATAGCAATTATATTTTCTGACTGTCAAATGAATAGAATCATATCTTGAATTAGACAATGGATTGATTTACGTATATATGAAGGTAATTTATATTTTTCACAGGTTCCTTAGTTTTGTAGGTAATTTAATTTTGTGGGGGGTATGATCATCATCTCATCTGATAGATTTTGTTTGATAATGTCATGTAGGCCCGTCATTTTGTATCAATAGAAATACTTGTTTTCCTTGATGGTGGTACTACTGATTTTTTGTGGTGGTAGCTGAGTTGTTCAAAGAATGTCATGTTGGTAATATTAACTCTCTTTAAGTATGTCTGTTCCCAGGGCTGATGCTATAAGTCATAGTCTCACATTGATAGTGGGTTAGTAAATGAATGACCGCTGAAAGTAGCTCATATTACCTTGGGTTTTTGGGTGAAGTCTTGTCGTGGGTCAGTGTACTTACCTATGGGCTAATGGTTACTTGGCTTGGTGAGTTTTGTATGGCTGAGTTTTAAAAATAAAAAAATAATAAATTGACACTAGGGCAGAATCAATACTTAGATGTCTATTATGCCATTTGCCCCTGGGTCTTTTAATTCAGAACGATGTCCATTTCAGTGAAAACATAAAAACTCTGCAAGTTTTCGTGGTCTAGTTGTTCATGTTCATTTTTGAATATTTTAAGAGTTTCAACTTGTTTAGGTTTTGAAGATGATGTTGATCAGTATAAATCAACGACTTGAAGCCTTGAAACAAATACTAGAGCTATTTTGGATGGTTGGGGAGCAGGAATTGATTTTATGAGTCTTGTCAATAGTCAATACTCTCTTACGCTGAGCTTGATGGGTCGTGAACTTATATGTCTTAGTTGGTTTATCTGGAAACTAAGAATCTTTTTATGAAACTAAGAAAAAAATATAAGATAAAATATGAGAAGCCAAAAAGGAGAGTTTATATCTGTTTTCTCTTTGCTTTCTCTCCCACATAAATTTAACGAAATACTTAACTTTTTATATTATCCCTTTCTCTCCTTAAAGAAAACTCAAAGAGACACTCCATTTCTACTTTATCTCCCAACTCTCATTTTTATACTAAACAGACAGGAAGTAAAGGATTTACTCCAGTATTTCTATAGATTGCCTCACATATTATTTTTGGCTATTTGTGATTCCTGCATGTCTAATTTAATGTCGTGTAGACTACATAACATATATCTGTTCTACTTGTTTTCATATGCACCAATTGATCAACATACCTCTGAAAAACATTTTTAATGAAGTCATTCTAGATTAACTGGCAGAATTTATATTCAATCACTGAACAGTTGCATTTGGAAATATACCTGTTTGACTACAAAGAAAGGCTCCCTTGGGTGATAGAGAAGTTTGATCGGTTTGTACAGCCCTTGAGATACCTCCCGGGAGTTGATATTCCTTAGCATTTCCTTCAGCTGGGAGCTCAGTATGAATGCTTGCACTGACGAGATTTCTGTGATTACTTTTTCCGAGGCTGAAAAAAATAAAAAATCTACATGATGAGCATTCTTTACGATTTCTCATTACTGATTACTATAAGAAGGAACATAAATGTTCTGAGCATGAACATTAATGTTTCATTTTTGTTTTTGTTTTCTTTCGTATTTTCAATCTGCAGGCAGTGAACCAAGGACAATAGTCAAATCAGATATCCTGTACAACAGAAAAACAGATCAAGTTGAGTTCACGAAATGAGTAGATGATTGAGAGACTGATAATGCATGATCGACTACTTTAGCTGCATGAGGTTTATAACTCTCTTTTATATTGTAAGCCTTCAGATGGAATGCATTTAGGTAAATCTGGCATGAGATTGAAGAACTTGTACTTGAATGCATGGATAATGAGTTATTGTTATGAACACCAGATAATGAATTCCAAACGCGAGGATCAAAAAGTTGCTGGTATCACAGTGGTAATCTTAATCTGAAATTGAAATATACCAACCTTTCTTACGAGGAATCCTGGCAAGGTTAAGTCTTAGTGTCAACTGATATCCTTCTCTTGCAGGTTGTACAAATTCCACAACATCAGAAAAAATTCCCCTGAGCATCTCACTGGTGTTGGGTGGAAGTCCATATGAAAGTAAGATTCCTTGTGATAGAAGCGGAGTTGATATTGACAAGTAAGTATGTTGTGGATCTGACGCAGATAACTGGAGCATTGTAATGAGCTTGTTAGAACAATTAATGATGTCCTTAATCTAATTTATGACGAGCCTTTTCTGTCTCTAATATAAATCTTTTATGAACTGTATTTTTTGAAGCTGTTCTTTCTTTTTTACTTAGATTTTGTCTTTTGCCTTGCCCACTTGCCCAATGTGCTTTTCATCCCATTTTAAAGTTTTAATTTTTTGAAGCTTCTATGCATAAATACAAATAGTTAAGAATTAGGGCTAAATGATTCCCGTTAAAATAAAAGGTGCTGGGTAGGGGCATTTACATAAGAACTCAAGAATGGTAGGCCAAAATAAATAAATAAAACGAGGGAGAGATTGACAAAATGTTCTACCTGAATGTGATATTCCACTGACCCAAATTCGTGTAAGCAATGATCAATTTCCATGGGTTTTTCAGCACTGCCATCAAGGAAACAGTGGATTGTCAAAATTTTGCTGGTTTATTTGTAACATTCTGTCTTTGAATGACCATTGAAAAGTAAATCGCATGAACTACCATCTCTTGAAGCATTGGATCTAGATGCATCTTTTGTTCCAGATACATTTATAGAATTGATATATAAGTGATCGAATGCTTCTGGCTTCTCTTTCTTTTAAGAGTTCCATTTTATTCTGTTCTTCTGTATTGTAGTAATATAGTTTTTATAAGCACCGGCTGTATTTGAGTTGTTCGGTGGTTGTGTTGCACATCTAGGCATGAAAAAGAAATATATTTATTTTTGTTCTCTCTCTGAAGTCTTTTCTTTCTTCAGTTTTCAACTGAACAATGTTGATAATATCTGCCGGAAATTTTGTCACCAGATCTCAAGGAGTTTGAATATGGAAAATACAGCTTGCCCACTTCTTATTTGGTGCGGCATTTACAATCTTGAGTGCATGTTAGAGAAGCCCTAAACGATGCCCACCACTCACTGCTGGAGCCAGAATCAATGCTGGACTCATCAACATTGGAAGTTAAGTGGAGGCATTTCTTGTCTGCCGATAAGCAGACACTAGAAAGCATAATAAGGTTGGCATAGAAGGTGTTCAACTGTCTTTTAACTCAAAATCAATAGTCCTCCCGGGTTCAAAAACATTTCATTATTATACTTTTGTTGGAATATTTATGTATTTTGTACTACTAGTCATCTTACAACTAAAGAGAATCAAATTTATGTTGACTTTGAATTATTGATCTCACAAAAGGACTTGATTACTTGAAATGCAACTCTTTTTTGGAACAGATAGAGTAGATGATCTTCTTATCATAATAGGATTTTTAAATAAATCCCCTTTCTGTTATTGTAGTCTTAACTTGATAGATAAAAACAAAAATGTGGGGATTGCCTTATTAAACCCTAAATAAATAAATAAATAATTTGAAAAATTACCAACAGGATTTTCTTACCGGTAGATTTTGAGCAAAATTTCCTTCAGTGCCGGTGATGCCTTTTGAGAGAATGCCATCTTGCATAATACAAAATGGAGGATCCATGTCCAAGCAAATTGTGTGAATATATAGTGGAAACTGATGATTGTTTCGTTTGATTGTTACGTGGAGAAGAGGCCTTTGAGTAGAATCCACTTCCTGGGGTGCAATTATTTTTGACAACATTTAAAGCAATTTACCCACCCAATAGCATGGCATTCTCTCCTTCCTTTTAACTTGGTCTCCAAGGATGATGATTATTTCACTCGTATCTGCTTTGTTGTAGTCAATTTTTCCCCCACGACTGAAAGTGATATTTTTAAAGTGAGTGTAGGTAAACCATTGCAGTATAATCTGAAGGTCGCCGACGCAAAGCCCAAAGGAGGTTGAGGATTCAAATTGTGCACAAGCCGAAAGGTTGAGGATTCAAATCGTGCAGCTTCGCAAATTTGCAATGAAGGTGCAAGGCCTTGCACTGTTGTGACTTTATGACTCATGAGCCACATGTGGTGAAACTGTGCAAGTATGAAGTATCAATCCTGTTTCAATTTAAGTTGGTTTAGTTTTGTTCTCAGTACCTCTGCTAATGCTTAGGCCAATTGCAATTATTCCCTTAACTCATTTCCTATTTTAGAGTTAAATAACATTTTATACCGATCCTCTTAACGGTTTTTTCAAATTAATTTCACCGAATTCCATATTTTACAGACTTATAAAATAAAATGACATGACGACCTCATATATTTTATAGAATTCTTTATTATATTATTTTAATTCGTCAATAAAATTACTTATGATTAATAATTGTACAATTGCATCTGAAGTATTATATATTATATTATATAGTAGATAATATTATATAATTACATAATTATTTTATAACATATTAATTACTATATATTTCATATCTTGTATAATATAACATTATATTATATTAATTAGGGAAAATCTCTTTAGACGGTTCCTAAACTATGTCAGTTTTGCACATTTTGTTTCAAACTTTTTTTACAACTTGTTTGATACACAAAATTTTTAAAATATGTGCAATTGAGAAATTTCATCAATTACTCGTTAAATTTGATAGATTTAACGAGATATTGACAAAATTTACTGATTGCACATGTTTTAAAATGTTTATATACCAAACAAGTTGCGAAAAAAGTTTGAGAACTAAATGTGCAAAACTGATATAGATTGGGGATTATCAAATAAGTTTTTCCTATTAATTATTATAGAAAAATAAATTATATTATATATACATATATTAAAGTTTATATATTACGTAAAATAATAACGCTACTTAATATATTATTGACAAAAATCAAAATGATAGCATATTAAATACAATTGTATATAAATAAATATTATTATTATATATATGTATTTATATATACATATTGTATGTATATATATAGTATATGGTTATAAATTATATTTTATTATATAGACAATTTTATATATCACATATTATAAAATAGTGTATATATTATAATATATAAATTTTATTATTTTTAAAATTTTAAAATTTATTATATATTGAATATAATTATATTGTATATTATATATATTACTAATATTATATTATATTTATTGAAATTATATTTTATATGTATTAAAATTATATTGAAAGATTATAAAATGGTGGATTTAAATAAATATTTTGTTAAGGTAGGTAATGTAAATAGTAGATTTCTAGAGAATTATTATTCAATCTCTTCCCTTAAAATACAGATAACTTTATTATAAAGAATTTACTCGAGTAAGATTTTTATCTAATTCTTTAATTTTGTTATTTAAAGTACAGATAAACTTAATTTTAGAGGATACTACGCAAATGCTCTTATATATAAGTTATACTCCGTAATTTTGGAATAAAGGGAGTAACTAGTACAAGTTCTCTCATGCAATGAAATTCCTTAAATAGTTGAGAGCTAGTTGTTTAAACATCCAAGTACAAGAGAGGATTGAACAACATTTATTGGTAGTGGAAATGTATTTTCACCTGGACAGAAGAATTTACAACAAACTTATGTACTATATAGTTATCCTTGAAATAAATTAAAAATATTATACTCCTAAATAGAGAATTAAATTATATTTACTCTCTCCATTCTAAAATTACATAATATTCGACATATGTTTTGTTTATTTTTAATTATTTATGTAGTCAATAGAATAATCTACTTTCAACTTATTATAATCTTACAATCTTGATATTCATACGTTAAAAGTTAAATAATAAAGGATTAAATTAAAATGCATCTTTAACTAATCTCGTATTGAAATATGTCTCGGATACTGAAACTGAAGGAGGATTTCTTGTTTTCTGTCCATTGGTCAATTATGCATAGGTAATGAAATCAGACTTTATTTAATTGACTTGCCTTTTCCATTTTTATTTTTATTTTTGTTGCTATGTAATTTTGAGAAGTCTGCTCATTAAAATATTGTCATGAAGTGTTATCAAAGGCCATATGTACCATGATACTCACTTTCTAATTTTCTGTGTCCAATCTGCAGAAGAGAGAAAAGCATATAATACAAGGCATTAAATGTATAATTACTTTATGTCTCCATCCTTCCAAAAGTGAATAAATACTTTATAATATCCTTTGTAAGATCTTAGATTACGATAACATTTAAGCCACACAAACTTGGTAAATTGTCATCTACAAATTTGTTTATATACGCAAAAGAGAATACAGTCGTTTGAGAAAGTTTACTAGTTTCATGTTTTTATAATGAAAAACTAAATTAACTTTCATATATGCCAGTGGTCTGTCAACAGTTTAATGGAGCTTCAACTAATTTAATTTTGGTAAAAATCACCGGTTTATTGACAAAGTTTAATAACTTTTTATGATCCGTTTATTTTACATTGATTTTTATACTGTAAATTATACTAATTAAATTTTTTTTTTTAAATTTGGGTTAAATTAAGTTATTCATGTGCTTGCTATAGAAACTTAAACATATATTGAATATAACTTCATGCAATTAAATGAAAAACTCATTATTAAATTATTCACACCAGTTTCTTTAGCTTATTAAGACAGTTCTCCTCAAATAACATAAGAAAGACATGTTTTTGGCTACTTCATTCTTTTCGATCAAAAGCTTATGTAGAAGTTATAAAAATAAACTGATTTTTTCAATAGACTGAATTACAACAATAATTTTGTAATTCATCTAAAAATATGACATATAAATAGATTTGTTACATTATTTATGTTATGTAATACAGTTGTATTAATGTAACTTTATTAAATTGTGAGCTATTGTCATATTGTTAGTGAACAAAACCATCAATCTCTATCAAACAAGAATTGAAGAAAACAAAGTGACAAATTCCAGCCGTTGGATACTAATCTTTGACTTGGCCCTACATTGTTTATGTTTTACTTTTTCTAATTTCTTTTTATTTTGCAATTTGCATACAAATCATAAATACATGAATTGTTCGGCTACTAGTCAGTAATTATTAATTAAATAGTAAATCAATTCAAAAACCCCTCCATCAAAACCAAAGTAAACGCTCCTCTCCACTCCAATTCCATCCCCTTTTGATCAATTCTAGGGTTTTTCAATTCCGATCTCGTCCTTTCTTCTCGTGGGTCTTTGAAGTTACTACTCTATTGCTCATTTGACCCATTAATTTTCAATTTTGATTATATTTTTCCTTTTTTTCTTGATTTTGTTGAGAAAGATGTTTTGTATGTCTTCTTGTCTAGGTTGATAATTTCGATATTTGATTTTCCTGATATAGTAGATTAACACAGGCTTCTGATTTTGTGATTCATTGCGTCAACGCGCTTGCGTTGACCATAAAATGATCGGGAAATTTATAAATTCATTTGAAAATTATCATATTTAGGGATTCCGAATTGTTCATTCGGCGATTCGGGTTTTGGTGGATGTGCTCATAATGTCTAGAAATTTTGTTTATTTTTGTTTCCCACTGTAGGATTTCATTTTGATTGTTTTTTTATTCCCTAATAAATTGTCTGAGACATAAGGATTTGTGTGTGTGTGTGTTCATAGTTGGGTTTTCAATGGATGAAAATGGGAAAGATTTGAATAGTGAGAAAATTGATGGTAACAATAAAGCATTGGGGGGTGTGAAATTCCAAACTGTTATAGTGAATGGGGATAGAAAAGAGGATGATGAAACGGCTTCATTGTTGCCTCCTAGGAAAGGTGGATTGTCAAGAAAGTTGGAGAAACCGCCTCGGAAGGTGCAGTGGAATGATAATTATGGTAATAAGCTCGCAGAGATCTTGGAATTTCAACCGAGGTAATTAATTTGCTTTGTTGGTGAACTTCATTTATGTGCTTGATCTTGTGAATTGTTAGGTTATCTGTTCTACTTGTTCGCCACTGGCTGGATAAGTTGTTATGTATTTTATTTGTTTGATTTGAAAGTTATCGGTCTATTTCATTTACTTTATGGATTTTGGAGGCTTATTAAGCTTTTACATTTTGCATTTGATGGCTTAATTCTGCAGATAAAATTTATCTTATCACGGAAACGTGATAGCTCTGATCTGTGATTAGTGAAATAGGAATGTGTTGATTTGTCCAACAAGGGGTTAAATAGTACTTTTAGATCAATTGCAGTGAGTTAATTGATGTGATAGAACATATGCAAGAATAGGTTAAACCTATTAGACTAGTTGATTTATCTGAAGAATAATTTAAGAGTAGAAACGATATTTAATGAGATGATTACACTAAACAAATGCAATGAAAAAAAGAACCAAACCAATTTGTTAACTGAAATGTGAATGAGAAGGTAATCTAGGAGTCTGAATCCACTTAATAAATAATTATAATAACTAATCTAATTCTCTTCTTTCCAGAACATCAAAATTGATCTTCCTAACCTTTAATTTTGCAATTTTCGAAAATTAATCTGGGCAAAGCATAGATTATGAAAATTGATTTGGCAAACCTTAGATTATGAAAATTTAATAGATTAGCAAGAACCAATTAAAATCAGACCTTTCAGTAATCTAGAATAACAAGAGAATGATATAACAGATCTATTCCAACTATAGAAGCTGTGAAATTCATACACACCAAAGCTCAATATTAGAACAGAACAAGAATACTATTATGAAATATTTAACTTAGCTTCATCATCATTCATCATCCTAAAATAAGAAATATGTATTAGTAAAGTCACGAGAAAAAGTAAAAGGAAGAAGATATTTATTCTACGTGTCTTTTGATTATTCAGTCCAGAATTTATGTCGTGTAAGAGGTCACTTTGAGTAACAAATTTGAGGTTGTAAGACTGTGAGGGGTTGGAATGTAGGTAAATGTCGACTATATTCCACTCATGCTCTCCTTTCTTTTCTTGCCTTTAATTTCTTGATTAGGGGTATCTGAGCAAGAACTGTTTTTCCACAAGTTTTATTGTTATATATTATCAAATCCTTGTGTAGTCAAAGTCTGCAGGTCATATTGGAAAAAAGGAGACAATGCAACATGTGCACATGCACAGACACACACATATATTTTGTGTTATATCTGAGTGTGAGTGTGTGAGTGTATGCGCGTGTGCGTGCATGCTTGGAATGTGTGGGCTTGTAACATGGGTCTGGAGCAGAATAAACTCTATGAGAAGCACACGAGCAATATCTGATGTTTCTAAACGACCAGTAGAATTGAGAATTTCTATAAATGTTTATTGGATTTGTTAATTTTGCTGTAGAGAAGAACAAATAAAACTTAATTTAATGTTTGAAGTAGTGATCATCTAACTTTATGTAGAATTTTTGAAGTTCTTTTTTCTTAGTATCCTTTCTTTATATATGATTCTTGTTTTGTGTCTGCAGCGACATGAGTGATTCTGACGAGGAAGAATCTGATTCTTGCATATGTAGAATAATGTAGATCTCGATCAAGATATCTTCTCAGCAAAAATCTACACTAATAGATAGTTTACTTCTTCCAACTTTGACCACAAAGAAACATTTGACGGGTGGCACTGCGTGCTGTATGGACTAAGGTTTTTATACGTGCAAAATTAGTTACTTTGCCAAATTCATTACGCGCCTTAAATTGGTTTATCGGGTGATTGGAGCCAAATTTTGGTTTGTCATTTCAATATAGGAGCACAAAGATGATGCGAAATTGGCTACAATGGTCGGGTAACATAGTGTAATACTGCTGCTTAATGATAGTAAATACGGTTACACTGTATATGGATACTCGATAACCTTGTTTGTGATCATTGTGTGTAATGCAACATGGTTACTCTGGTTTTTTTTCCTTCTTCTTCTTCTTCTCCTCCTCTTTGAAGACTATATAACATCGCGATAAAATGTGTCCGCCCTATTTGTGATTAGCATGTTGGTACTGAGCAACTTTACCTGGTAAAAGACCAGTGATTCAAAACTGGTGATGAGTACAGTGCAAAACATTTATCTGTTTCAATGTTTTGATTGTATCTTGATATAGCATGTGTTTTGGAAGTACTCGTGAATAACATTCTCTAAATCATTTCATCACTTGTATTCCCTGATTGAACCTTCAAGTTTTTCTATATCAATTTTTTAGGCTATAGTTTATGACTAGTTAGATTCAATGTGAGAAAAATAATAGTCAATAATGACGAGGTGGTTGTTAAAATCTTACCCATTGATTGCCGTGGGAAAAAAGTTGGAAAAAGAAGAGTAAGATAACTTAGGTAGTAAATAGAATCCAAAATATCCAATATTCGTTCCCTTTTGTATTCGAAAAAGTAGATATTATTTGTATTCAATTAAAAACGGATACAAATACGAATATATGTATATCTGTGTCTATAATATTCGTTTTCGATTAGGGTTGTTATTCATATTAAATTTTATATAATATTACATGAAATTCCTATAAAAATGTATTTTTTTTAAAAGTTGTGTAAAGGTTTATGGTGGAATATAATTAATAATGTATACGAAAATGAAAATTTCAATTTGTGTGATAGTTTGTTTAATTTATTGAATGCAAGATTATTTTGTACATGTAACATAAATAACTAAATATTTTTTGTCGTATTATATTTGAAATATCTTATATTTATATTCGACGAATATAATCTGCATTTGTATCTATGTTAAACAAATACGAATACAGATGTAAGCATATTCATATTCGTATTTAACTTTTCACATCTCTAAAGAACACTTAGTACTGGAGCCCGCAAATGGAGAAACTGTGCTAAATATGGTTCGGCCAACAAAAGGTTGGGCCAAAGTGGATTGGGTTCAAAAGACTTGGTTTTTTCAAAAGCTCATTTTGAAAGTCCAAAACCCAAGACTCAACAGGTTATGCGGCTACGGGCTTATTGAGTTTTCAAGATCTTGCTTTGTAATACAAATTATTTCAAATCGTACTTGATGGTAAGAGTCAAAACTACGTGAAGTTGATCGTAAAGTTGATTATAGGACTTTTATTTAATATTCAAATTACGAATATAGAAAATTAATAATTTAATTAATAAAAATTAATTTATATCCATTAGTATTATCTAATACACATAAATAATTATTAAACTTCAATCAATAAAATTTTAAATAAATTAAAACCATAAAATATTATCAAGTAGGAAAGCATAATGGATAGAAAAAGATAAATCAAAGGAGAAAGAGTGAAGGATTTAATATTTTAAATTAAAAAGGAAAATGTGTAATCAAATTAAGTAATAAAAAATAGGTAATGTGAGACTATATAATATTATAATTGCATGTGTAATTATGTAAAACCAAAAATAAAACAATTTTATTTTGGTAATACTCCTCATATGCTACATTCATCCATATTTAATTATCGTCGTAAAAACCTAAAAACATATTAAGAAATATCATCAATACCAACATTTTGTAATTAATGTTAATATAAAATTATTTATCTATAATTTTCTGTATTAGAAAACGGGTATATGTTAATGAGAATACGTATTCATTTATTTATAGAAACATAGTTTCATATATATTGAAAAATATTCGGAAGACTAATGCAAGAGTATGACTGCGACCACCTAGCTTTGCATTCTCTCTCTCCTTTTCTACGCAAAAAAAAGGTGGCCAAAATCATCCAACCACATCTCTCTCTCTCTCTCTCTCTCTCTCTACATTTCTATCCCAATTTGGGTTTCATTATCTTTTCTCTCTCTATTACATTATTTTGCTGTTTTAAGGAAATTAATATAATGTTCATCAGCTTCTGTCTACCCTCTCTTCCGCCGGATATTTAACGTCTATATCCACTCGCCGGAAACTGACCCACCATCACCACCGCCTCACCCCTTGAGCCACCACCATTTTAAAACAATTTGATCAACACCATGGTTCACCAAACCCGCCTCCAGGATGCAGCCGCTGAGTCCACTAGCCCCGGCGGCGACCTGGTCTGGCCATTTGGCCGGATAGATGGCCTCGACCGTGACGATCTCCGAATGGCTGCCTACGAGATATTTTTTACGGCATGTCGGTCGTCGCCGGGGTTCGGAGGGCGGAGTTCCATCATGTACCATTCAACTTCGGACGGCGGTGGGGATGGCGGACTAGTCATGAAACCCGGGTCGCCGGTGAAAGGACCCGGGGTGGGGATGGCGGTGACAAGCCGGGTCAAGAGGGCATTAGGATTGAAAATGTTGAGACGTTCACCGGGGTCTCGACGGACCAGCTCATGCGGGTCTAACCCGAACTCGCCCCGGGAATCGCCCCGAGAAGGATCAGGGAGTCCCGGGATGTCGTTCACGGTGACTCAGGTGAGGTCGCGGCGGCCGCTCACGTCGGCTGAGATAATGAGGCAACAGATGAGGGTGACAGAACAAAGCGATAACAGACTTCGCAAAACGCTCATGAGGACTCTTGTTGGCCAAGTATGTCTCACATGCATGCATGCAAATCATTATCGTTAATGTCGTATTCATGTATCCAAGTTAAGCCAATAATTATTGCAACATTAAAATTTATTTCAACATTGATATATTAATACTCACTCCGTTCCAAAATTAGAGCACTTCAAAATTTATGTAATCTATAAAAGTTTTAAATGTAAATTATATTGTGATAAAATATTTTTATTATAAATTTTAAAAATATAATAATTATATCAATTATAATTAACTTAATTTATAGTAATTTAGAATTTAAATTATCGTTGTTCGACTTAAAAAATCAAAACATATCTCTAATTTTGAAACTGATAATAACAATAAAAGTAACACAACATTGTATTTATGTATCATTATTTGCATGTGTGTGTGTGTGTGTATATATATATATATATATATATATATATATATTGAAGTTTAAGTATATATAAGATCCAAAGTAGTTCTTTTAATTTTGTTTGAGTAATATATATTGGATCATGTTATGATCATACATTATCCAAAGTACAGTATATTTTTATTGAACGTGCTAGTATTTGCAAACTAGTGCTACACTTTACATTCATTACAATTTCAGACCTAATTTTGTTAGATACAATTGTATTACTCAAATGTTCAAACATCATTTTTTGTGCATAATTTATATAAATACAAGTATTTAGTTATTGAATTATGCTTATAATGAAAAATATTTGAACAATTTAAACTCATAAATTATTTTCATATGAGTATGATTTGGTTACTAACATCCTTATTTTCAGCTAGGAAGGAGGGCAGAGACAATAATTCTTCCACTAGAACTTCTCCGCCACCTAAAGCCATCTGAGTTCAACAATTCAACAGAGTACCATTCATGGCAAAAACGTCAGCTGAAGCTTCTAGAAGCTGGACTTCTCCACCACCCCTCAATCCCCTTACAAAAATCCAATGACTTCGCTCACAAACTCCGCAAGATCGTCAACTCTTGTGAATCCAAACCCCTTGACACAGGAAAAAATTCCGAAACCATGCGAACACTTTGCAACTGCATTGCTTCGTTGGCCTGGAGGAGCCCTGATGGCTCCCCCACCGACGTTTGCCACTGGGCAGACGGTTTCCCCCTTAATGTCCACGTCTACATTGCCCTCCTCCATGCAATTTTCGACATCAAAGACGAAACATGTGTGCTTGATGAGGTGGATGAGTTACTCGAGCTCATGAAAAAGACATGGTCTACATTGGGGATAAACAGGTCCATGCATAACTTGTGCTTCACGTGGGTTTTGTTCGAGCAATATGTCGCCACGGGGAGAGTGGAGGGTGATCTTTTGGGGGCGGCATTGGGCATGTTGGCGGAGGTGGCGAATGATGCAAAGAAGGTGGACAGGGAGCCTATTTATGTGAAAATGTTAGGGTGGACTTTGTCGTCGATAAAGAGGTGGTCGGAGAAGAGGCTGATGGATTATCATGAGAATTTTGGCAAAGGGAATGTTGGTGCGATGGAGAGTGCTTTGCCCTTGGTTTTTTCGGCTTCAAAGATAATGGAAGAAGATGTTCCGGGATATGCTACAACTGGGAATAAAGTTGATCTTTATATTCGATCTTCACTGAGAAATGCATTTGCTAAGGTTCCTTCTTATTATTGTCTGCTTTAGGCATTTCCATATAATTTGTTCAAAAGTTTTCACCAAGTTATACCATACTAATTTGTGTAGAAAGAAAAAACTATTGAATTAAACTTGGTCCGTGGACATATACATTAGCATCACTACTGTCTTGAAAAGTTCTCATTTACTATTAAATTCAACTTGTTTCACATTTTTGAAATTGTCAATTTCCATTACTTTTTTGAATGAAAAATAACTTTTTATTTTTAAATTTAGATGGTAGAAGATGGGAATTTTGATTTCAACATTATGGAACCCGAACAAATCGGTGAAGCTCTCCTTCAAGTAGCCCAGGGCACAGAAGAATTGGCAATGAAGGAGAAGCACAAGTTTAGTGCTATACTCAAGAAGTGGCATCCAGTTTCAGCTGGAGTTGCAGCCGTAACTCTGCACACTTGCTATGGAACCTTGCTGAAGCAATACTTGGCCAGTGCGTCGTCGCTTACGAACGAGGCAATTACTGTTTTGCAAAGGGCTGGGAAGCTGGAAAAGGTGTTGATTCAGATGGTGGTGGAAGACTCTGTTGAGTGTGAAGATGGTGGCAAAACCATTGTAAAGGAAATGGTTCCTTATGAAGTTGATTCAATCATAATGAAATCTATGAGACAATGGATTCACGAAAGGTTGAAAGTAGGGAAAGAACTTCTACAAAGAGCAAAAGAATCCGAAGTAAATTTTCTTTTTATATTACAATCCCGTTTGTTTCTACTTAAATTTTAAAAATTTTAATTTCTTGTAATTAATGTCTATATATAATGTGTCTATAATTTAAGCCGAAAGAATCGAGACATGAAGTTATAGATCATGTGGTAATTGAACTAAATTGTGATTTTAGACATGGAATCCGAAGTCGAAGAATGAGCCGTACGCACAATCAGCTGCGGATCTAATGAAACATGGGAGGAAAGTCGTGGATGACTTCTTTGACATTCCGATAAACATTGCTGAGGATCTAGCTCATACCTTTGCTGATGGCTTAGATCATCTGTTGCGAGATTATACCTCTTTTGTTGCATCTTGTGGTATGAACTATCTTTGAAATTTTTATTTTAATTTTCAAATTGTGTTAAAGTTTACTAATACACACTTTGTGAAATCCATTTTTCGGCATTTTCATGAGTTATATATCCAGGTCATTGAAAAAGTAGATGAGAAATGTTAGTTTAAATATTAACTAAACTCTTAAGCAATTACGTAGAAAAAACCAAGTTATTTAATCGAACTCATTTTTTAGGACGTGACCGACTAAAAACTCACTCACGATTTGAATTTTGATGCTACTCCAGGATCAAAGCAGAGCTACATCCCCACTCTACCTCCTTTGACACGCTGCAACTGCGACTCCAAGTTCTTCAAATTGTGGAAGAAGGCTACCCCTTGTGCAGTTCCTTTAGATAACACATTCCCAACTGGTGCTAATGAAGGTAACCATCCAAGACCTTCAACCAGTCGCGGCACGCAACGCCTCTACATTCGCCTCAACACCTTACACTACCTTCTATCCCAACTCCACGCGATTGACAAAACAATTGCATTATCCCCCAGAATCATCCCTTCTTCACGTGGTCGCTTCAACAACCGCCACAGCCAGCAGCTCGGAGGCAGCTCCTACTTTGAGCGTACTCGCTCAGCCATTCAATCCGCTACGCAGCATGTCTCAGAGGTTGCAGCCTATCGTCTAATCTTCCTCGATTCAAACTCTGTTTTCTATGGAAGTTTGTATGTTCATGACATAGAAAATGCACGTATTAGGCCAGCTCTGAGGATTCTGAAGCAAAACCTTACTCTACTTGGAGCTATAGTGACGGACCGAGCTCAGCCACTGGCGATAAAAGACGTAATGAAGGCGTCTTTCGATGCCTACCTAATGGTTTTGTTAGCTGGGGGAAGTTCTCGAGTGTTCACTAGGCATGATCATCATATGATTCAAGAGGATTTTGATCATTTGAAGGGACTTTTTTGCACGTGTAGCGAGGGGTTGATTGGTGAAGATGTCGTGGAGAGGGAGGCGGAGACGGTGCAAGGTGTGGTGGCGTTGATGGGACAGTCCACGGAACAACTTGTGGAAGATTTTAGCATTGTGGCTTGTGAGACTAGTGGAATAGGTGTTGTTGGGGCAGGAAGAAAATTGCCTATGCCACCAACAACTGGGAAATGGAATAGGGCAGATCCAAACACTATTTTGAGAGTTTTGTGCCATAGAAATGATCGAGCTGCGAATCAATTCTTGAAGAGGACATTCCAATTAGCGAAGAGGAGATGATCATCATCTTTACATATTCAAGAAAATGTGAGACATGGCATTGATTTGAATTTGTAAATATTATGGAAATTGGAACACCATCCTTGGAAAATTTTCAATGAAGATTATTACTATATGTATATGTAATTGAGGGGTTTGATGATTTTCCATTCATAAGAGGTTATGCTTTGTACTTACTGAAATGTATGTTGTAGATTGAGCCATTAACATTCTGAATTTGACTTCAATAATAGAGGGTTAAAAATTTTGAGAAATTTGACAAAATATTTTCATATATATTAGATTTCACTGTCATCGAATCTTTTTTACAGCAAGCTTCTTCATAAATTTGTCAATTCACTATATATTAAAACACTATTTCCATTGACAATTTGAACATGTAATGCAATCAAATCGGGTTGAAACTTTTGAAAAATCTATACAATATAGGTCTCTAATTAAATTGTGAGTTAAATCTGACTAAGAAAAATTGGGAAGATGATTTTAAACTTTACATGTGTCACGTTTGATTGATCGATATTAGTGAGCTAACCTTTTTTTTTTCTTTTGTTATGGTTGATGACTGTGGTCGGCTGCCAAACGTGCAGGTCGACTGATCGCTCCTCAAAATTCTATGTGGTTTGTCACGTGTGACAACCCGCCTCAAACGTGCTATGTAGATGGCCTAAAGCCATTCGCAGTGCACGTTTGAGTTGGGTCTTGCAACCATTCATGTCAAGCGTGGCATACATAAATTCATGTCTCTCAAAAAAAATATTATGTAATATCACTCCACGTCAGTAAAAAAGATATAAGACTATCCAAGTCATTTTGACAGCATGGATGCCATGCCAGCACCCTTTTCTTTTTTTAGGACATAATTTTAGTCTTGGTTATGTTGAAAGGTTAAAATTAAGTATGATTATATAATTTGTCATTTATAGAGTTGAATGGTCTTTTTGAAAACAAATGAAAAGTTTTTTTCTTTTTTTGTAATTAAGTCTTTAATGTAATGGTAAATGTACAACCACCATATAAGACAGCTTGGAATCGCAAATGTTTATTATTGTTATTATTAGTATATTATTATATTTTATCATCATTTTGTACAGAAAATTATATCGAGATTGCTCGGAGATGCATTAAAGTGTTGTATTGTATAATGTCTCAATGCATCTTTGAATCACACCAATACATATTTTCATGGACAAACTAAATTTCAAACAGAAAATCCATCATATATGTCGTAAAATTTGATAATTCAATTGCCTAATTAAAAGAGCATAAAGCTATCACATGATACTTTAGACTAACTTAGAGTAGTAGATTTTGGGATAATATAGCATCATCACTAAAGTTCAAACGTGCCTTAAAGAGTTCCCATAATTTACTTGAAGTGATTTTTTTATTTTTTGTCTTTTGGAAATTATAAGTTTCCATTAGATTATGTGAAATAAAGAAATTGTACCAAATTAAAGATGCCAGAAGATGGGGATGTGAATTTCAACATGATAGGAAGCAGAACAAGTTGGGGAAACACTCCTTCAAATAGCCCGGCCCGAGATACAAAAGATTTGGCAATGAATGAAAACCAAAACTCTGACTCAGCAAATGAAATCTCAAAATCTGAATTCAATTAGCACAATTCTCTTATACAAGGTTGAGGTTTCTATATGAAGATGTGATTCCAATTGTGTGGATTGTACCAGCTGTAATGTATGTTGTACACTGAGAAAATTTGAATCTGAATTCAACTTTAATAATTATATGTCAGTCAGATTTTTGGTGTGAGTTGAACAGAATAATGTCTTTATATATGATCGTTTTCCTGTATATTTCAGAAACCGGAGGTTGTACAATAATTCAAATGGTAAGAGCGCACTCTCTTGTGATGTAGACGTTAGGAGGTAAAACTTTATAGGTGAACATTGGGTTAGTAGTATACTAGTGATGGAGGAATTTTGCCGATTTAAAAAAGATTCATTAGTTTTTGGTGTAATTATTTGTTGATAACTTGGTCTAAGTGCTAAGATTATCTCTTTTTTATAAATTACACCTCTTGATTAAGATTTTTAAGAATGACTAGTCTCAAAAGAAGAAGAAAATCAAGATCACTACATAGTTGTACAAATTCATTCTTTTTTATAAAGTATGAAAGTGAAAACAATACAAGTTTGTAACTACAAAACAAGAGAAGGGAAGACAATAGACTGTTGAATGTATTCGATCAACTTATCTTCTACTTGATCCTTCACGTGTTGATTCTTTTCTCCTCAGTTCTTCACCCAGCACCGACATTGAGTCTGAAACCTCCACCTTGTATACATAAAATCTACTCACAACTAAGAAGAAGATAAAATTCAAGAAGTTGAGTATTGCAAAAAATGCATAGTAATAGTCTAGATGAGACTCATTGAGGTTATTCAAAATCCATCCTTGGTGATCATTCTTCTTTGTAATTTGTGAAACTCTAGTCAACAGGAAGCTGCTAAAGAAGCTTCCAATTCCTAAGCTTGTTGTGGAATAAGAAGTTCCAATACTCTTCATGCTTTCGGGGGCTTGATCATAGAAAAACTCAATCTTTGCGACCTCTAAAAATGCATCCGCTGTTCCCATAAGTACGAATTGTGGAAGAAGAATAAATATCGTTAATGGAACTTGTTTTCCATTCGCAACAACATCATGATCTTTCGCTACTTGAAGTCGATATCTCTCCATGAATGAAGCCACAATCATGATAATTATATGGAGAGTGATGCCTATTCCCATCCTTTGAAGGATAGTGATTCCTCTAGGATTTTTTGTCCATTTTCGGATGATCTTTACGAACACCCTGTCGTATATTACAACACACACGAGCATGGATAATGTCACGAATCCGGCTAAGCTAGCCGGAGGGATTCTGAAGGAGCCAATGTCTCTGGCTAAAGTTGTGCCTTGCTTTACAAAAAGGGTGTTGATTTGAGCTATCATTGTGCTTGGGATAAATGTTGCAAACAGAATTGGAATCATTCTCAGCATTTGTTTGGTTTCTTCTACTTGAGTGACTGTGCATAGCATCCATGGATTTGTTGAACCTGTTTTTACACAAGCTTTGTTGAGAATCCTGCACATGCATTCATGCATTAGAGCACTGTGACTAATTAATATGTGGCTAAAAATTAAAAAAAAAACAGTCACTCCATTTATCGAATTAGGCCAAGAAATCCCATATAATGATGGGCTGGGATGAGTTAAGAAACTATATTATTGGCCTTCTAAGGCACAAAACAAATTGACTTGAGCATTGAAGTTAAATTACATGTTGCGTTCTCATATTCTCTGAGAGCGTTAGTGTTGTGAGTGTTAGATTCGTGTATAATACCTACTTATTCCATTTTTTTGCCTAAAAACAAAATTAAATAAATAAAATGCAAACCTTAATGAAGGTGTGGAATCAATCCTGACTTTTCCTTTCTTGGTATACTCTTCAATATCAAGTTCATGTAGTTCTTTTGGGTCACTAGGGATGAGCACATTCCACTTTCTAAATGCAGCAATTATGACCTTAGCCATCCTTGTGAAGGGACTCCCGGCCGGAACTTTGTGCCGGTAGAAACGTGTGCCGGTCAAGAAAATGGCGATCGATATCGCGAGGCCCAAAGTAGGAAGCCCATAACCAAGAGTCCAACCCACATTGTCTTGTATGTACACAAGAACTGTGTTGGCAAAGAGTGTCCCAAGAAATATACTAAACATCCACCAATTGAAGAAGGAAAGTTTATGGGCCTTCTCCTTTGAGTCGAACTCATCAAATTGGTCCGCCCCAATTGTTGATATATTGGGCTTTGTTCCACCTGTTCCCACTGTTAGTGTGTAAAGTGCACCGAAAAACAATGCCAGTTGTAATGTGGTGGCCTTTGGACAGTTTTCAATGTTTGGGTCGGTACATTTGGGTGGTTTCAACCCGGGAAGTGAGACTGTTAGGGTCAATACAATCATTCCCTACAATAATGTAAAAGAAACACACCATTAGCTACACTAGAACTGAAATGTCAAATAAAATGTTGTGAGACCTTGCATGTCCAATTTGATGCACATCAAAACTCATACGGAGTATATTGTAAGTTTGGTGTTATATATATATATATATATGAGATGATACATAACTTGTGTGTTAACTATGAGTCTCTTATAACTAACATAACAAATACCATCAAATCAACTATCTAACAATTGTAAAAAAATATATATTTCGGTATCCGTCACTAATAGAGTCGTGGATAAAATATTTGAAATTTTCTTCTATCCACGCCAACATCTTAAAAACAAACAGAAGACTATGCCACTAATAATAGCGTGGATGACTTTTTTTTCTTTAATCATGTTGCTCATCGTCGTCTCCACTTGGGGCAAAAAATAAGGTACAAATTATGCAAATTAAACGGTGTTGTTGTGGTTGTAACAGAAACAAAGTCAATTTCTCAAGTTCTAAGCAATAATATTAAGTGTGAGAAACAAAGAAATGGCCTATAACAGAAATAAAGTCATAGCAGTAGTAAGAATTCACGTCAACAACAACCAATGAAAAATCAAGTTGTTGTTGGTTGTGGTTATAGTGTCCAACCGCGACACTGTTGTTACAGATTATTATAGGGAATCGTGCCCCAACAAGAAGAAGAATAAGAAAATCACGCCTCTATTAGAAGCGTAAATGAGTTTTTCTTCAAATATATTCGCCCCTAATCTATTAGGGTCGTGGTTTGTATTTAAAATTTTTAAATATTTCATTCACGCTATTAATAATGGTGGATACAGAATTTTTTTTTTATAATTATTGAATAGTTGATCCAACGATGTTTATTGTATTAATTATGAGATATTCATGATTAACGTAAACTATAAATCATCTTCATATATAGAGATGATTAATAAAATAAAGAAATAAAGAAACGACAAACATAACTTCGTGTTCAATTGGACATTAATAAAGATATTTTGGTCAAATATGGCAGTGGAACATAATTAAAATTACGACAAGTGGCTGAAAATCAACTTGTTGCTAAGATCTTGAAATCTATGCACCAGTTGTAATTTAGAACAGAGAACATGATGAAAATTATTGGGTTGCCTGCAGTATTGATAGATGAGTATTAAATATTTTGTAATTATATAAAGATAAGATATCATCTCTCCGTCAACCATCTCTACTCGATACCTATTCCCGTAGAATAAGATATACGAGTATATTGAAGGAGTAGTTGACTCAAGACGACTATGACATATTATTAGTATACACAATATGTGCTCCCTCGCGCGAGGGGATTAATATACACTATCTTCATTTTGTTTAACCGTTACGTGTTTTCTTAAAATCTAGCTTTTTAACTAATAAAAATTAAATAATAATTTATTTATCAATTTAAAAAGGAATAAAACAAAATATTTTGCTTTTTTTTCCCTTTTTATCGGTAAAATTTTTACTATAAAAAACTTAATATTTCATGCAATTTTCACTATTTACATTCTACAATTATTACTTCAGTATTTACAGAGTTCTCTCCCGAAGTTTGATTCTGACCTCTAAATTATTGTTAACTTATTTTCATGTTTTATTTTCACTTAAAAATTATATAACACTGTCATTTTTTATAACAAAATTTGTTACTTTTCAAGATAAAATGAAAGAAATTGGGGTGAGTAATATAAATTTTGGAAATTGTTGGATGGGGGTGTAGTGAAAACAAAACATACGGTGAGATAGATGGCGGAGGCGATGACGAAGGTCCAGTAGCGGCCAAGGTGGGCGTCGGCGATGTAGGCACCCAATATCGGAGTCATCCAAATAGTGCCTACCCAATTTGTTACATTGTTTGATGACTTAACTGTCCCCTGGTGCAGCTTCTTTGTCAAGTATAATACCAAATTTGATGATATTCCATAATATGCCATCCTTTCAAACACCTCATACACTGCATTAATTACATACATATTTACAATATTAATTAATATAATTCTTGAACAATTATCTTATTATTGAATCGAAACTCATATTAATTGCTATAAACTATTATTACTGTTGCTATTATATTATTATTCGTGGTTTCAAAATATGATATTTACAATCTTCATATTTTATAAATGAAATATTAGAAAAAGGTGAACAAGTGACTACTGACTTCAGCGGTCACCTGTTTAAACTCAAAATCAACTCTACTACTTTAGTTTAACTCATTCTATATATTTAATTAATATTAGTCTTTGAGGCACACACAAATGTGTGTGCAAATAATTATTTTTAATTTAAAATTTTCTAGATTTCAAAAAGTTATATGATTGAAAAAAATTAAAGATTAAAATGATACTGTATGTAAGTTTGGGTGTGTGTTAAATATTTTATTTTTTTAATAAACTGAACTAAGTTTTTAAATTAAGAAATTCCGGGGAAGTTACTCATGTAAGTGGGAAGTTTTAAATTTGTAGATAATTTTTTCTTTTATATTTTTTTAATGATAATTCAAAATATCCATGATAATTATTCTAAGAGCCACATCTTAGTTTTTAATAAGGAGTATATAATAAAGAAGATATTTATGACTATGATGAAACTGACCGCTGGCTTATATCTATTTTTGGTTTAGCATGCAGTCTGGTTGGGTATTATTTTTTAGGCTTTAGGTAATATTTAAATGCAAGTTGGTATGAGGTAGTTGTGACATAAAGTTCATACAATGAAGCAAGTATGTACTAGTACTATAATTTAGTATTCCGACCTAATTCATATATGTTGGTCATACTATTGTACCTCCTCTTGATACTAAGAAATGAAGGAAAAAGGCTACCTTTCAAAGAAGGAGAAGACTAATCCTTCATTGACCTTCTAGAAAAACAAAAGCTCAATATTTTACTTTTCTTTTGTTTATTTTAGGTGAAGTTAAATAATTTTAAGATATTATGATATTAAGGATTTCTTTCTTCTTTCATTGTTTTTGTTCTTTTATTTTTGAATTATTAAGGACTTAAGTACAAGCACATGCATTTTTTTCTATTTGTTTTCTTTTGGGATGGGCCGGGGGGGGGGGGGGGGGGGGGGGGGTGGACAGGCTTCAAGATTTAAGGTGGGGTTGTATAGGTGAAAAAAATGGTTGTTTGTTATTAGCGGACCACCTAAAACCTAAAAAATAAATGAATGTGAAGTCAAAAATTAACTTTCTTGTTATTTTTTTCTTTCATGCCAAACCCAAAAAAAATAAATTAATTTCTTAATATAACAGCCAGCAAGTAATGTAAACAAGAAACCCCAAAGAATGTGGAGTTAAAAAGGATCACTAAAAGAAAATTGCAGATATATCGCATTATTGCAGATGATTAGTTGAGAAGAAGAAACGGGGTATTGTTATGGTGTCTGAATATATTTTTATTCAGATTTCTCAAATATCAATTTTATTATATTTTTGCGTAATTTTATGTGTAAAAACTGCATATAATTGTTTTATTACCCCTAATGTATAGAAAACTTGTTTAAATGTGGTGTTTTTTATATCATAGCATTACTCAAAGAAATATTAGTACCTTCTCCCTCATTAAAACATAAAAAAGGTTTGAAATCTCACACTTTTGTTCATATACTTTTGTGTCACACTTTTTTCTTTAGGTTGTATATTTAGACTAGTGTTATAAAAGTCTATCGCTTCACCAGATTAGTCTCTTCATGTACAAATTTTTACTGTCTAAAATTATACTCTTATTTTTTTTTCAATTAATCCAAATAACTTTAATTAAACCCTTATTTAAAGGTTAAACTGTCTTTTGACCTAATGTCTTTAGCAATACTATTAGACAAACTTTTAAGAAACAGATGTACGATAATTATCATTAAGTTAACAAAATTAATTTAAGCTCACACATAAATTGGAAAAAGGTAAAAGCGCACTACTTCCTCCTCGATTCCCTCTCTCCCATGGAACCAAAAGACACCAAAATGATAAGTGTCCTAAAAGTGAGTCACCTTTTTACTCTTTTTGGGAATATAATGTGTATGTATTTGTGTGTGTGCATATATATATATATATATATAGAGAGAGAGAGAGAGGGAGGGAGGGAGGAGAGAGAGAGTACCAACAACAAAGGAACAAGCAGTCCACCCACCCCTTTCGGATTTCCGAATGGGGTTTCCTCTAAGATCAACAGTTCCATCTTTTGTGTAATCATCTTGCCCCTTCTCTTCCTCTCCCATATCTTCTTTAATTATTACACAAACTAAGCTCTTAAACTTGGAGAACCCTGTAGTAGTTCTGCCACTAAACTGCGAGCAGCTCAACTCATTTATAGACCTCCCATTCTCTTCCTTAATTCCAGCCAATTAAAAGTTGAGATTTCTTAAAATGGGCCCCATCTTAGACTTTTATAAACAATAAAAATACGAGTTCATTTGTATCCACAATTTCCTTAAATTCAAAAATGTATATGAGAAGGATCCCATTTTCTATTTATAAGTGACAAAACGTCGTCATTGCAAGTGGATTCCTATATATTTAAGGAATATGGCCTGGCAATATGAAATCATTTATGGCGTTGTTGACCGGCCATCAATTTGTTATTATTAAATTTATATAAATTTTGTAATTAAATAGAATTTTTATGTGTTTTACATAATTGTACAGCATTATGATATTAATGTTAGATAATTATACTGCACAATGATATTTACCATATATTAATGTGTTTTACCGTAATATATTACATCCGTCCTAAAAATGATGTCTTTGTTACAATTGCAATATGTAATTTTATGTGAAATTTTGTACATATTACTTATTATAAATAATTTTAACTCCATATAATATTCATTGATTATAGTTTCATTCCATAATTTGTATTATGTTAAATAACTTATTTAATATGTACTAAATTACACATTACAATAAAGTTTATTATTTTTGATAATTATTAATTTGAGTATAATTATTTTCATTACGTAGATTTAATTAATAATTGATTCATATAATTAGGTTGATTGTAATTACTTTCAATCAGATGAACTCTCTCTCTCGATCGGTTGACTTGTCCCGAGGCTCTTCAAAATTAATAGTCCGTCCGTCCCTATAAAATGCTCGACACTTTTTGCATGTATTAAAATAAGTATCAGAATATTTAGGTAAATATTATTTAATCATAAAAAACTACTATTTATTAAGCAAAGAGAAATAGTTGACGATGTCTCAGAAAGTTGCTTCACCGATTAAAATTGTTTCTAATGATACCTGCTTTATAAATACCTTTAAGTTATATAAGAAATTTACTTGAAATATTATTAATTAAGCATCTTAAGATATATTTTATTATAAAGGTCATCGAATAAAAAGTATCTCAAGATCTATTTTATTATAATGGTCATCTAGTAAAAATACCGGTGGAAGGATAGATAAAAAGAAATGAAAAGAAAAATTATAATGAAAAAAAAAAGAAGAAAAAAGATCATTCATCCTCTAGCAATATATATGAAATGAATCGATCATCCAATCATCATATCCATAAAAATCATAAAATTTTGGGATTTCATCTAACAATTGCTCTTTGATTAAATTCATTCTCTCTTATTCTATTATCGTAATCCCAACGCAGCGTAATGAAGTAGTTTTCAAGATCCTGTTGTCCAACGTGTTCATAACTATATATTTATTTTTATTAAATAAGTTTGTAAAAATTATTATTAAAATTTGAAGTAAACTTTTTATTCTTATAACTGCGAAGTGAGTACATGGAAATTATTTTTAAACATTAACTTTTATATTCATATAATCTAATAAATTCACAAAGAAATTATAAGATTTAAAAATAATATCCTCTCTATTCCAAAAAAGGAATTATATTTCAATTCTTTTTGTATATTTGATCGAGATTTACAAAAAAAAAACTCTTTTTAATCTCCAATTGTAATAAGATAAGAGCATTTTAACGACAATTTCATAAATAATAACACAATAATAAAAAAAAAGTTTATGCCAATACAACTCTCAAAATATAACTTTTTGTGAAAAATATGAAGCACTACATTATAAAAAAAATGTATCTTCAATTTAAGACTGAGAAAATATTATTTTATATTAAAATTTATTTAACAGATCTATTAAGCTTACCAAAATAATTACATTTAGCAATGCTAAATGTAAAACAATTTTTATGTACAATTGGTTACAATTTAATAACCAGTAATTGCGTAGTCCCTAATTATAGTCACAACCACGAGGTGATTAGTACCTATCGTCCGCCATTTACAAGGACTCAAGATATTACGTTGACTTGACATGTATACTTGCTTAAATCCATAAACTAATATTACGTGTATGAAAATCTGTATGAGAAATAAGAAGGCTGATATAATATTTGTAGGTTAATTATATTTAGATTTCATAATACATTTTATTCTTATATTTTGATACATTGAAATATTATATCTTAGTTATTGAAGTTAATTTTTGAAATTTAATTTTTAAAAAGGTATTTTCGACAACTTAAAGTAGTCCATGTCTTTAAAATTACTTTAAAAAGTAAAAAAAGAGGTTTAACGAGGGAGGGGTATATGGAAAAGAAGAAGGCTGATATATATATATATATATCAGCGTGTTTGTGTGTGTGTGTGTGTTGGGGGGGGGGGGGGGGGGGAAGGTGAATTCTACTTATAATAATTAGGAACATCAAAAGAAGGAAAAAAGGAGAAAACAAATAAAAAGAAGAAGGCTGATATTTAATAAATCCTCCCTCGAAAAAAATATTTACATTTTAGAAAGTAATCTCGTACAGCAACTTACTGAAATTTAATGATTCAAATTCAATATAAATTTAATTGATAATAATTGCCATATAAAATAATGAACAGTGCCAATTATATAAAAAAATAATCTTGGCTATATTAAATTTACCTGTATTTTGAAATTTTACAATTTAATATAAAAAAAATATTAAATATAATTTTTTTGTGAAGCTGTAGAGTAATTCAATTGTTAGAACATTTGTACTCGATCATTAAGTCAAGAGTTCTAACCTTATTTGAATGAGTACTAGATAGTATAAAATTTTGTCGATAAAAAAAAAAAAGAATGAATTTACACCTTAAAATTTGGTGCAAAGTTTCTATATCCATCGTAAACTTTAAAATGTTTATATATGATACATATATTTTTATTGTAAGTTTCTAACACTGCTCTACCTATTCCCAATGCGTTAAAATGTGATGATTCAATAACTTGTTCAAGTGGTTACCACTAAAAGTAAGGATAACAATGAGAAACAAAAAGATTTTACATTTATATTTTCTTACATTCTATTCACCCTATATTTTTTTTTGTCTCGCTCTTTTTTTGTGTTTTCTCATTTTACGTGTTTAAGTCACCTTAAGCCACTCAAAAGACGAAGAGAACATAAAACTAAACAAGAAAACATAAAATAATATTATAGTTATTTAAACAATTTATTTTATCCTAATGATGCTATTTCCAAATAATACGATCAAAGTATTATTTAAATTTCATCGTTAGTAATTTTAATAAGTCTTTCTAGTAATTTTAGCATACTTGTTATCAACATAAAAAAAATAATATATTACTAAATAATATCTTAATATTACTTATTGATCTATTAATATTATTAAGCGACCCATCAATATTACTAAATATTTATCTGCACTACGATGAAAGTTTTGCAATAACGTGCTTTTAATATTATAAGTTGATGTGTCTGACATTGATATCATAATTTAACTTGCTTGTCATTTTCTCAATAAAAAATAACCATAAAAAAGATGAAATTTGATAGGGTCAAAATCAATTATTAAAATTTAAATAATTTTTTTCTGCACAAGTAATGACTTTAAGACAAACTATAAGGCTAATAGCATCACCTTCATTCTTCCGAGTCGAAACATCTTAAGCAAAAAAAGAGTGGAAAAAAAAAAGAGAGAGAGAGAATAGAATGTAAAAAAATATAGATCTAAATTTTTTTGTTTTTCATTTTTATTCTTATTGTTATTAGTAACTATTTGAACAAATTATTAAATCATTACATTTCAACGTATTTAGATTAGATAGAATGCTCTTGAAAATTTATAATAAAAATACATATATCACAGGAGAATATTTTAAAATTCGCGATGAACATAAAAACTTTGTACTAAACTTCAGTATGCTAAATAAAGTTCATTCTAAAAAAATGTTTTTTTTAAGTACGGAGTACGAGTGGACTGATTAATAGATATGAGAAAGAATAAGGCTGACAAAAATATTTGTCATTTATATCTCTAGAATCCACCGTTACGTTACTGTGATATTTATGTCCAATAAAAGGCTCCTCAACCATTATCTATTAATTCAAACAACTCCTTCGCATCTTAGCTCTCTCTTTGTTCAGGCTGTGCAGCCTGTGCTCAATTCAACGTACATTATATTTATTTATATATATTGGTGTTTATGTTAGTTTTCATTGTGATGACTAAAAGTAGGAATAATTTGGCTTTTGGTAATTCCTTGGATAAAATTTTTAAAGATAAGATTTTGATTTAATTTTTTATAATTTCTTTATGATCGATTTTATTGAATATTAAATTGAGTTAAAACGTCTGAAATTGATTTAAATATATATTTAAGAGATTTTGGATAAAATCTATGTTTAACTTTCTATATACAAAGAATTATATCAAATTCTACTTAACTATTTTAAAATATTGTGAACGATTTAAATTTTGTTTGTTGTTTGTGATCGGTGGGTCAGGATAATGGATATAAGGTGTAACAAATTAGGTCCATCAGTTACAAACTATATGCCACCACTTAAAATATTATTTAAATGATTTTAATCTGTAACAAAATAATAAAAATAAATAATACATTTTTGTAATTGATATTATTTTATCGTGACTGTTATAAATAATTTATTAATTGAATCAAATTATAAATAAAACAAATTTTAGAATAAGGCATCAATGAAATTTTCGGCGCTTAAATATTATTTTATAATTAATAATTATTAGGGTGCACGTGGAATGTCTGTGTATGTCTCTGTGAATATGGAATATACTGCAATATTAGGATAACCTATTATAATGTAATGTTTTTGATGTATGTATAGGTGAAACGAACATTAAAAAAACAAAATAGTATGTAATATGTTATAATTTCTTATGATATGCATGATGGCTTTAATATATTTTTTAGAGTAAAATTCTTCATAATTTCATGTAATTTATAAAGATAATTTTACACGTTACTTAAAAATATAGAAATTTAAAAATTTTTGCATACTTTTGAATATTTTATTCATTCGAAAGGTTTGATTTTTTTTTTTTAGACTCTGCAAATTTTATTTTTTTTAAACACTGTCCATTTTCGGAACTATGATAGGTTGCAACCTTTTTTATTTTTATTTTTTGGTAATCTTAACTATTATAAGGGTAATATTTGAATATGAGGAATTGAACTTAAGAGTAAAGAATAACATACATTCTATTATTTATTCTGCATAATAATATTATAATTCGAATTCTCAACGTCTACGGAAGTAAAAACAAAACAATATCAAATAGACTAGAAGTCGTCGGTCAATGATTGCAACTTATTAAATGTAATATATCATAACGAATTTAGAGAAATAATAATTGTCACCAAGAAAATCTAATTGCTAGTTTAATCCTAAAAGAATCCCCAACGGTACCATTTCTCTAACAGTGCTCGTAATTATTATACTCCGTTTAGGCAAATAATATTGCTTTGCCTCGTACTGCCCTTTTTTTGGCGGATTGAACTGCCACACCAATTAACTAATTGACATTACAAGTGCATGATTTCCTCCCCGCAAATATATTAATTAGGGCAAATAAAGCAATTGTAGCGTGAAAAGAGACGTAGTTGAGGCACACATTTCATTGGTTTATGCTCTGTTTCAAAATTATTCGATGTAGATTTTGATTTTTTAAAATTAAACTATGGTATATTAATTTTTAAATTAACACCAATTTAATTAATTTTAATTATTATAATTATTATAAACTTTTAATTTATGCTAAAAACTTTTGATTAAAACATAATTTCATTTAAAACTTTCATAGATATCATTAATTTTAAGATTTAATATGCTGTCATTTGATTTTAAAAAATTAAAATATATCTCTAATTTTAATGCAGATGAAGTATTTGTTAATTGCATTAATCAACCAGATTTCAAATTTGTTATTGAACTGAATAATCGTCCACTTTCAAAATTAGACAATTCTTGTGATTTTTTTCATTTAGAAAATATGTTTCATATGATCATTTAATTTGACAATATCATCGTGAAAGTTCTACACAAAATGATTTTGTGTTTGAAACATAGAATATATTACATCAAATTTAACTTTGAAAACAACTAAAGTTGACTATAATTTTGAAATATATTTTTGATTTTGAATAGAGATGGTGTATGACTCAAATTGAATCACTTGAGTAATTAATCGTGTCCAAAATGACTTGATCAACTATTATAATTTGAAATTCCTTATCTCGTTTTTAAAACAAACTAGTTTTGTCGGATTTTATTTTTCATTGTTGTAATTTATAAAATACATAAAAAATATAATACGTTGATAACCGTTAATTAATTTATGTAAATATTTATTATTATTATTATTATTATTATTACTTGCTAAAATTTTCATATTCATTTAGATTAATTAGTGTTTATTGTCAATCGATAGTTACTTGTTTGATATATTAAACTATTAACATAAATATAACTATGTAACCTTAATTCTAATAATAATACTAATACTAATAATAATAAATTATTTATTTTTTTCTTATAATTAAATGAAATTGAAAAAATATTTATTTAATTTTTTATATACAAATAAAGATAAGTACTCCGCGAACGGAAGTAGAATTGAAGTGGATCAGTGACCTTCCGCAGTTGGGGCATCTAAGAACCTTTCTAGAAGGCTTTCCATTTTTCGCGAAGGATGTTTCAGAAGTCTTTATTAAAGTGAGGAATTCTAAAATATGCTCCGTATAGAAAAGGACTCGAGAAATGTTAAAGTGAAGAATAAATTAATTGTATCATTATTTTTATTTTAAAATTAATTTGATAATTGTAAATATTATAATTTAAATTTATAGTATCACTATTTACATTCATAAAAAATTATAACACTATTTTATAATTTTATATTACCAAATATATCAATACGCAAGTGTGCGATCGCGAATAAATCATAACTTGCGTTAGTTACGTAAGACTCATAATTAACACAAAAAATACTATTAGATCAACCACCATTAATAATGATGTAGATGGAATATTTAAAAATTTTAATTACAAATCAAATATCCGCCGCTCATCCACGCCTCATAGAGGCGCGGTCTTATCAGTCAAAAATGAAAAAGGGAAAAGCCTGCATTTCCGGTGTGTTTTATCAGATTTCATGTTTGGATCCTCCTCTGCGTTCTTTGCTTCAATTGGATCCTGTCCCCTCTGAACGACCCTCTGTACGTTAGCTTCGCGATGAGCTTCTTGGACTCCACCAATGTCGAATTGTTGTACATGTTCCTTCGGATTGATGCCATTTGACTGCAAAACTGGCTGGTAGACTGGCACCTGGGCTGGGCTAAGAATTGGAGCCGCCGAATGCTGTAGGCCGCCATATGGCATGAAATGAGAATTCCCATTCATACCTTATCTGAAAGGGCTAGAAAATACATAATGGTTGGGCTGTGGTAAAGCCATCAAACCATTTGCACAAGCTGCTGGCCATGAAACTTGAGTTTGATGATAATAACCCACCGATGGAGGTTGAAAGAAAGGATACAGTATGCTTTGGTAGTGCAATGAGGGAAGGATACCTTGAGGTTGGGAACCTGTAGTACTGACATTTGGGATTCTATTTTCGTACTTTGACGCAGTTTTTGTTGGTAAATTTCCATCGCCATTGATTCCATAAACAGATTGTTGGACTGGGGTAGAGCACCAGAAGTTATGAAGGATGA
>CM025781.1:10399157-10412596 GCA_014636745.2 Centella asiatica | reverse complement strand
GTAGAGCACCAGAAGTTATGAAGGATGAAGATCCAAATGCAGACTCTCTTTACATAAACGAAACAAGAAAAGACTACGTCCCGTATATTTTAAATTTGAGAAAATACCACGCCTCTCTTACTCTAAATCTTAAATTATTTTAAAATATTATACACGCTAGTATTAGTGGCGTGGTATATTGAACCACGCGTCTAATCCTGACGTGGTTATTTTATTTCAATTTATTTTATATTTTTAATAGATTAAAATTACCTAATAATAATCTATAATCATAAAAATTAGATAAACTATATCATATAATATTTATAACTTAAATAATTTTTATAATTAAATAAAATTCTCCTCAAAATCTTATTTCACTATTATTTAAGCATTATTTATTATTGAATACTATTTAAGTATTATATTTTTATTCACTATAAAATGTTATTAAACTACTATTTATATAAAATATAATATAAAGATAATACAAACCACGTTACTAATACGAACATATATATATTTGAAATTAACTCATCAACGCCGCGGTCTCCTGTGTCCATAAGTTGGACACTTGTGTCCTTATTTCTTTGGTAGATTCTTCCGCCTAATATTTTGCACCATTAACAATTAGTCGTCATTTGTACTGGTTTTACTGTAGGTGATAACATCATGTAAGAGTACGAAAGATGAGTTGGTGCAAGAAGTGGATAATTTTAATCAAAGACGGATTGCTGCATCCCAGGAGCCTGAGACCCCTGTGAACCAAGAAGCCGGCGGAGATTCCCCTTTGTTTGGCTATCTTGATCACATCTGTTCATATCCGACATTTACGTTTGGAGGATCAGTAGGATCGCGGGTTGCGACAGTAGCTTTTTTGCGAAAATAAGGGTCATAAATATTGTTGCTGTGTTTCTAGGGGGTTTGTGGGTGGGTCTAAGTGTGTTTGCTCGTATTTTGGGGGGTGTTGGAGATGGGGAAGAGTGCAGTTAAATTTAGTGAATGATGCTGATCTCGGCAGACCACGGAGTCTTTCATCTTATTTATGTAGATCTATATTGTTGTTTCCAGATTTATAAAATGAATTGGATCTTCTCATTCCTGATTATACTTATTAAACTTCCAATGGAACTTTTAAAGAATTTCATTCTGTGCTCATGGAAAAAAGGTAGAACAATTTTTTATAACGTTTCTTCCGTTCTTTTCATAAAGGTGGAAAAAAAAGGGGAAAAGACCGCTACTCTAAATTTTAAATATATCCGTCTCTACAAGATTTGTACTTAAAAACTATGGTTTGCACTTAAAATTTTTAAATATTTCATCATTCATCTTTATAAGGTGTGTGGTTTATATTTAAAATTTTTAAATATTTTATCAACATCACCAATAGTGACGGATAGAGAATTTTTTTTTTTTATAACCGTTTGATAGTTGATCCAACGTGTAATGTGTATGTGTGTGTATATATATATATATTACATATAATATATTATTATATAATATATATATATATATATATATATATATATATATATATATATATTATAACCTATTATCTCTTAATTAAAGAATTAAAAAACATAAATGTTAATGGTTTAAAATATTATTATTTTATTATGATATATTATGTATTAGAGAATCTCATATATATATGAGATAAATAAAATATATATATGTATAAAATACGGGTAATAAAAAAACTAGTAAACCTAATCGAAAAAAATCTAACCTCACTTTTGGTTACTATATTTAGTTAGTACCCTAAAAGAACTTAACTGCACCACAATTAATTACTTACTAATAAAATTAATATTTTGTTTGTTAAAAAATATATTTTGTAAAATTTATTTCCAATTTTCAAGTAAATATTATTTTAAAGACTTTTATATGCTATAATTTATTAAAATACTTGTGAATTTAACATTTACAATATTTATAAATTATAGAAAAGAACACTTTAAAATTTGTAGTACACTATAGTAATTTGTTACTTGCTAACAATAATGAACTTATAAAATGATATAATAATTCAACAAGTAATTTAAGAAAAAACATTACATTATTTTCAAACAATAGTAGAAAAAATGAAAAATAACCAAAATCAAACCGAATAAAACAGTTTGATTTCAATTACAGTTAATAACCGCATCAAATTGTAGTCATGCACACACTCAATATAATATGTTGTGTTTAATTATGTAAAAATACATAATCTATTAAGGGAAACTAGCTAGTATGGATGACCTTATATAACTAACATATTTCTTAAATATTAAATAACATTATGTAATTTCATTTAAAAGAAATATATCTTCTTCCCCTATTACCTTACATGTTTTATATATCTAATAAATAATTATCCATAAAATGATGTTTCCTTAACTGTTTGTTGGAGATTTTTCTTCTATTGTAAAGTATTATCTCTTTTTGTGGAATTTGCATGGTAGAGATTGGAGTTGTCTTAAATTAAATTAATGATGCAGATATATTGTAGAATATTATATTTGATGATTAAAAACAACAAGTCATCTTCTCTATTTAACTATTCTACGATGTAATTATGGTGTTTAGAGTATAAATTATATGATTATGATTTTTGATAGAGCATATGTCAAAATTGTTATTTTGGATTTATATGTTTTTTCTTTAGTTTAAGTTCTTCGATTTTACATTTTTATTAGGGATTTACAGTTGTGAGCTAGTCTAATTTAATTTATGTCAAAATTGTTATTTTGGATTTATATGTTTTTTCTTTAGTTTAAGTTCTTCGATTTTACATTTTTATTAGGGATTTACAGTTGTGAGCTAGACTAATTTAATTTATGTTGTTTTGATTAAATTTTTTAAGAATAAAATAAAAGATAATAAAAAGTTATCGTTTTAACTAGTTTACCTCACAAATATATATATATATATGCTATAGCTCACACCATGTCTGAAGTTTTTAATGAGACCAAAAAAAAAGATAAGAAATATTTTCTTTTTTCTCTGTTTAAGAGTTTATGGAGAGAAAAAAGAAAACTAGCTTAAATTCCGCTTCCACAGTACACTTACAATGACTTGGATTAATAACGGAAGTTACGGATTCCAAATTCCAAAGTCAAAACGTTTGAACTAATGTTTGAATACATCGGGAGACTATCTAAGGCTTGTTTGATAAGAGACTTAAATGTTAATATTTTATGTATTCAGTAGTTTTTTTAAGAAAAACAATTACAAATCATAAATGACAAATTCAATGACTTAGAGAAAAATATAAAATTGTCTCAAAAGAAAATATTAAATTTGTTATTTTCAAAAATATATTATATTATACAATTATCGAACAATCTTAATAATTTCAGCTCTTAATTTTCAACTTTTAACAAATAGCAAATACTTAAATTTCTAAAATTTTAAGTTTTTAACTCTTATTATTTAGTTTTTATAATTTTCAGATTTTAATTTTTAGTTTTACCAAACTGGCCCTAAGTCGACTTGATTAATTGATATTCATTAACGAATCAATCCATTTATAAAGTAATGCAACGCACGTCAATTTTGTATTTGTATGGATATTGCAATTATATGGAAAGAAAATGATTCAAAGGATAATCTTGGTTTAATAGTACAAGAGTTGCACAAAACATCCACAAAATAAATAAATAAATTTGAGAGTAGAGTTTAAAATAAATCAAGTTAAGTTGAGTATTTATACTCATTTTGGCTCTTAAAAGAAATTATCAAATTTAAATCAAGTATTTATTGATAGTAGAGTGTTATAATTGAATTTGACTTATTTAATTATTGACTTATTAAGTTCTTGACAAGTAGTTCACGAGTAACTTGAAAATATTCAGACGTTGTTGAATATTTCGAATTTTTACCTAACAATTATCAAGTATCAAATAATTAATGAATTTTTATTTCAAATTGAGTTGAATGCGTAATGAGTTCTAGCGAATATGATTAATAAATATTAAAAATTATATTAAATATTAAATTGATCGAGACGAGTACCACTTATATTAAATGTTAGGTTGAATCGAAAATTTTAATATTTAATTCAACTCAATAAACTTAACAAATAATAAAAAGTATTTGAACACAACTTAATAAATAATCGAATCAAAATCAAGTCGAATAATTATTAAACCGAATCGAATCGAGGCAAATGTTAGTCAGCAGTACCGAAGAGTTGCACAATATATTCCATTGTGAGAGCGGACGACAATAAGAAGTTAAGATATATATTCAGTGTCAAGCCCAATAGGTGTGCCCATTATTCAACCTCATGCGCTCGTCCGTTTACTTTTGTCGCACTCGAGGGTCAACAAAGGTTGAGGCTCACTAAATCCTTTTTACATTACTTTATTAATTTTGTCAAAACTGTCCTAGCGGCATGGATTACAGTATTACACTATTCCATATATATCGTCTAAAATTTTGAATATTTTAAATTTTAATAATATTATTATATTATTTAAAATAATATTTAATATATTCTAAATTCAATCCGCAAATCATTCTTTTAAAATTTTCTTTTGGATCTTTCAAATAAGGTAATATATTGAGATTGGGTTAGAGTTCTCTGATTACACATTCACTTATTATTATACGTTAAAACAATATTGATTTTTGTTAATAAAGTCTTAACTTCGTAATCAAGACCGTGACCATATTGGCATATTGTATACTCTCTCTATTCCACACAAAAAGAATAATATTTTAATTTTTGATAACTATTAATTTTGTATATTTGATTAAGAATTAAATATACAAATAACAAGTTTTTCTCATAAAATTTATTATGAATCTATAAGTTATGACGAGATTTATAAGTTTGTAATTGAAAATTTTTTAACTTATAACATAATAACAAAAAAAAATTCAAATATAATTCTTTTTTGAAATAATTTTTTTTCTTTAAATGTAATTCTTTCTTTTTAGAATGGAAAGAGTAATAATTAATTAATAATAATGGTTTTCTATAAAGGTTAGGCTATAATAGGCTGGATCATCACCCCTGGACTAATATATTTGCATTTAATTTAATAGATGTTCATTTGTGGTGACCTTAATTAGCATAAAATAATTCAACATCGATGTGTATGCCTTAGTTTTCAACATTTTTTAAAACCTTTTCCTTCTTCGGTTATCTATTAATGGCCCATTTAATTTCCTATCGATTAAGATAGGGATCTCTTTCGTCTACCCCACCCTTATATTATTAGTCAATGATTCACATTGTTCTTTTCGTCGAAGTTATGCATCTTTAAAATGTAAAAATTATACATACACACATATAAGGATGAAGGAATTAAATTATAAATCATTTTTCACATGTGAAATTTTTAGTTGTAAGGATTAAAAAATTATGTAAAATTAATATGATATGTGAATTTTTTAAATTTTTTTGAGTTTATATACATAATTTTTATAATCATATAAAAATAAATATATTAATAATATACAAAATTTTACATAATTATAAAATCATATTATACATTATAAGACGATGAGAATACGATTCTCTTAATATAGACGCATTGAAATAATTTTCTAAGACTTTGACTTTGACTATAACACGTGATGCGAGATTCAATTATTCGCTCGTGCTTCTTTCTAATTCTAAACACTATAAGTTACCAACTATGTCTATCGTCTACTCCAGCTGTGTTCTTATCTTTTTAGTCAATGAGTTAAATTGTTCGTTTGTCAAATTTTGCTAGACTACGGCTATCGATAATTTGGGGAGAGTTTTCTTTTATACTGAGAGATTCTCTTCATACCTTCTTTGATTTTATGTATTTTTTTATTGTTTTTTTTGTGGAATTTGATTATATTAGTATAATTTTTTTTCTTATATTGGAATTTATCTATATTATAAAGTTTTTTCTTTTCTAGTTTAAGTTTTTCTTACTCTATAAAATTTTTGTTTTTTTTTCTTAAAGCGCATTCTTTTCTTCTTGGTGAGATTTATCAATAAACATTGACACATTTAAATTTGCGAATTTACTCAAAGGATTATTTAATTGTGTACATGCTTGATTCACATATGTACTCAAATGTGTCTACTTTAATTTATTATGATATCTATTACATTGTCAAATTCATTACGGAACGAAGAAGGTTAGTTTCAGCTTTATTGTTTTGTAATTTGTTTCACTGTTAACGAATATTTATCTCTTTTGAGAATTTCTTTTTTTTTAAAAAAAAAGATAAGATAAAATAGAGCCAAATGTATATTATTGAGTAATCTAAATGAATTTCACAATTCATGTAATAAAGTGTGAAATTATCGGTTAGTTCGGTGGTTCGAGACTTAGAATACTTGTACTCTATATTTAAATTAAAAATTCAAACCTTGTATGAATAAGAACTGCCCAAGGAATGGATGATATAGAATTTAGCTGACAAAAAAAAAACAACAAAAATTTCCTACGCCATGAGATAAAATTGGAAAAACTCCTGCAAGATATAATCAATTTTCAATAGAAGTCCACTACCATTTTACGGAAAAAGAAGAAAAAAGTACGAAGGGAAAAATATTTTAAATTTTCCCTCTTTTTTAGGGTAAATTTGATGTCCAAGAAAAAACTCATTAATAAAATCACATATATAATGGAGCTGAGTTGATACCTATCTATCTCTATTTCGGTATCAAATACAATAAAAAAAATATCATTTTGGCTAAAAATTGTGCGACCATAATTATAAATGGGTCGAGCCAAGTTGGAGTTCGAACCTAACTTAGTTGAGCGTATATGTTAAATGAGTTGAGTTGAGCAAGATAATTATTTTTAATGAACAATCGAGTGCAGCCGAACCGAACATTGTAAATTACTCATACTTTTGTATTTGAGTCGAGTCAAAATACTTAAATAGAAAAAATAATCATGTTCGAGATCTAAGTCAAGCCAAACAAGTGGACTACTTAGTTCATTTACAATTCCTTGTGTAACTATATATTACTATTTATCGTTTTCTATTGATAAATACATCATAACCTAACTTAGTTCCATCTTATGAGAATTGATTTCTGTGTAACTATATATTACTATTTATCGTTTTCTATCGACAAATACATCCTAACCTAACTCAGTTCCGTCTTATGAGAATTGATTTCTGAGTCGAACCAATGAATTCTTTACATTTGAGATAACACAATTTTTGTTGTTTTTATATTATATTTATTCATTTCCTGTTCCAAAAAAAGTGTCACATTTAAAAATTTATATTATATCTATTATTTTTATGATAGTTTATTATTTAAATTTAAAGTTTATTATTTAAAGTATCACATTTCACAAAACTATGTTAATAAATATATTAAGAAAAATGAATGTGTAGTTTAAAGTATTTTTCTGACTTACTAGTATAGTCATAAGCGTGCGTATGTGTCCAACTTCATTATCCATGTCATGTACAGCTTCGTAATCAACGGTTCTAGAAAGATTCGATTCCATAGACTAGATATGTTTAAGCGCAATATATGTTCAGAATCTTGCGGCTACAGTTTACGGTTTCAAGACCTATCTATTTTAAAATTAAATATATATTTTTTATATAGTATAATAATTTATTTGTCAAAATTTAGGAAAATTTTGAAACTATAAAAATTAGCATTTCAAAATATTTTTATACTTCACATTATATATTCCACTTTTAAAAACTTAATTATTATATTTATATATTTTTACTTGTATAAATTATTAATGTATCTAACATTTTTCGATAAAATTATAACCGAAAAATGGGAAGGATTACAATGACATCGTAACGGACTTAACTCCTCTCCATTAATTATTTTTTTCAATTTTTTTAATGTATTTCATAATTTTAAATTGAATTAATTTTATATATTTTTAATCGTATGGATGAATAGAAAATGAAAAAAAATATGAAAATGTGATAAGTTTTATACAATTTAACAAAATAAAACACATAATTTTAACAGTCGAAAAATCATCAAATATCAACTATTTAAATTACATCAAATTTCAACTATTAATTATTAAAATAAATGTATTTTATATTGTTAAATTGTATGAAAGTTGGCACATACCCTCATATTTTTTTTCATGTTCTATCCATTCGCATAGTTAAAATTACTAAAATTAATTCTTTTTTAAGATTATAAAGTGCATTGAAAAAAATTAGAGGGAAGGAGTAATGGAGAGGAACCAAGTCCGTAGTCCCATCGTAACGAAAAACACAAACATTTTATGACAACCAACGTTTTTGAATTTTACGGACTTAGCTCCTATCCATTACTCATTTTTTCTAATTTTCCTCAAGCATTTTATAATTTTAAATAAAATTAGTTTTGTGTAATTTTAAAAATTCGAATGGATAGAACATTAAAAAAATATGAAAATGTGTCAGGTTTATAATTTAACAAATTAAAATACATAATTTTAACAATTATGGAGAGAAGCCAACTCCGACTTTTACTCTGTAGACTATATTCCGTTGACCTTAAGGTCAAGTTCCCTTATTTCTTTTTTTTAAGAATTTAAATAAAGGAATTACTACATTGATTAGAGTACTCACACCAACTTCTTTTTAAAAAATTTTTAAATTTACCAATTAAATTATACAAATTTATTTTTCTTAGAATTTCTATTTGTTTTTAACTCTACCAGTATCTCTATTATATTTATCTCTATTATATTAAAACAATACTATCTAAATAACCACTATTAAATTGAACACTTGTCCAAATGTTATTAATTTTTTTCTTTAGAGATCATACATAGTAAATTCACACTTGTAGAGATTCAATGTTCAAGACTAAAATTTAGAGGTAATTATGAAGATTCTGGTATAAAATCAAATTTGAACATTTTCTTCATTTTCAATACATAAAATAGATACTTTAGTGATTCTATAAAAATCCGTGTGAGTATTCTTATGCACAAATCGACTTGCCGACCTACAGAAATCAAGCTAAAGATGGTACAAGCTATGATTTCAATATCACTACTTTTCCTTTTAAAACATAATACATAAATAAATAAAATTAACATATTAGAGATATTAACACCGCTAAATTTTAAATTTTTCAAAATTTAAGCAATAATTATGTCAATAATTTTGAAGCACCATTAGCTGTCTTTCTGCGCATATAAGTCAAGTTCTTCATTTCCGCTATCAGGCCATCATACTTTTATTGAATGATTGATATTTTTAAGAGAAATGAAAAATAGAAAAACGAAGCAAATAGAAGAATATAGATTCTCGGAGTTTCTGTTCAGTCGCTGTGGACGAGGATTAGTTCAGTTATAAGATTTTGGTAAACGTTTTTATTTAGTTCAAAGTTTAAGTTTTATTAGCAGGTTTTATTGATAGATAATTTGTAAGTAATATTATAAGTACTTAAAAGAGTCTGGTGACAATGTCTTGTTTTTGGAGTTTAGATCTAACAAGTCTTCTCTTGTTTAAATTTTTGTTAATTAAAAAAAAACATGTAGATAGGATTTGAAATCTTATATATCATATGGTAATATTCTATTAATATTGAAGATTACTACGTCATCTTTAGAATTTTGGATCAATTATTAAAAAATTTGAAAACAGGATGACGCTAACATAAACCACAAATAAAATAAAAGATTTGAACTCTATAAACGATGAACGGTTCAACATTTTGGGTTCAGAAAATGAAGTATACGACTTGGGGCTAATAAATTTAGAATTCATTAAATAACCAAAAATCTAGTGCAAATACAATACAGACTCTTATAATATAAATAAATGAACTTTTATAATTACAAAAACAGGTACTTAATGTTTCTTCAATTACCTGACATTACGAAAAATATGGATACAATAGAAAGACAACAAATTAAGGAAAAAATAAATCTGAGTAAAACAGTGTTTAGTTTAATGTAATTTTATTGTATTAAGAAAAAATAGTTGATCCTGCACAGATCTAAAAAGGGAAAGAACAAATTTGGTAAAAATAGCAACAGTTGAGACATAATTAAGCTCTTGTCCGGGAGATTAGATTCGGAGAGAGAGAGAAAAAAAAAAAGGAAAATAGACAAAAAAAAAATTAATCATTAGGTTGTATTTAAGTGTTTTTAAAGAAATCAATTATCAAGTTGTCTTTGAATTTTTTTAGCAAAGAAAGTAGATGATTTGAAAAAAACTTGTCGTTTAAAAACAATTCTCACTTTTGAGAAGAAAATGATAGAAAAGAAAATTTTAAAATTTTCTCTTAGTTTCTTTTCTCTTTTTTAAAAACTCTCAAATACTAAATGGCGCACGAGGAGAAGATGATGACGCCATGATAATGGAGGATGATGGAGTTAGTTGGGGTGCACAAATGTTGATTTGATTGATTTTCTCTTTAAAAATAGTAATTAAATCAAATACTTCAGTTTTAAAATTAATAAAATCAAAACTGACTATTTAGATTCGAGTTTTCAAAATTTGATTTTATAAAGTAATAGGTCAGCTTGTGTACCGGTTTTTACTCATAAATTTGTTGTACAAATTATAGCTTTAATAGTATTAAGATAACTATTGTTAATGTTTGGAATTTTATAGTGTTTTTTTACAACTAATAATGAATATGAGTAGTGATAGTAGAAAAAATGTACAATATTATTAAATATTTATTTAAAAGACTAAGTAGTGGTGGTAGAAAAAGTGTGTATTATAATTTTACAAGTTTAAAACGTTAAGCATCAAAATAACTTTAAATTTTAAAATTATAATAAAGTATGTAACTATATGTTCATGTTACTTCTATTATATATAATAATAAGAAACGGTCGATGTGGTTGGTTTTAGTTTGAGAAAGCTTAAAACCAACCGACCAACACTTAATCAATTTTTTAAAAGTACAATCCATTAGACTTTAATTTCCTGTGGTTTTGGTGTTTTTTCGACTCAATTATATTTGATTTGATGGATTTTTTTTGTTTTGTGTTCTCCCGTAGAGGTAGTGCATGATTAATGTCGAGGAGGATGATGAAATAGTTGAATTTAATAATTATGGAGTATTTAAAAATGATAAAAGTACATTACGTTAGAGGAAGAAAAGAATATTTTTAGAATTTTATAATACACAAATTTTGTAATTTGAAATTTCCGTTAAGTATGTGAATAGCTTTTTTGTTTATTTTTTGAAAATGACATTTCAGATATGAAGAAAAGGAGAAATTCATAATCCCCCAAGTAATACTTTAAGGTTCCAAAAAATAAAAATAAAAATGCTGAAAGATTAATATTTGGTGAGTCATATCAAATTTTAATCTGCAATGATAAACAAATTAGTAATACGTACACGTTTATAAATATGATCACGTAATTTGGAAACGTACGCTAAAGTAGGAATGTAAAATAAAAGCAAAAATTATAGCAAAGCCGATGTTTAACCTACACTAAGAAATAATGTACACTGAGAAAATAATATCCTACTCCCATATGTTCTTTTATCTCCTATTATATACTTTACAAAACAACACCAGGGTTGGTAGTTAATTCTAAGTGATAAGAGTATTCTTTTATAATCTTGAAATCAAAAAATTACACTTTGTGGGAGTCAAAATTAAGTTAGCAGTAAGAAAAATTTGACGATTAAAAAAAAACATGGAGTATTCAAGAAAAATTTATTCTATAGCATACTTATAAGTTTTGTAACAACAAATAAATACCCATTATTACAAGTTGTTATCTGCTCCCGAGTAAGCATTTACTTATATGATAGCCTCTCTCACGCGTTTTTGTTGAATGAAATGAAAGTATTTACTTATATGATAGCCTCTCACGTGGTTTTTGTTGAATGAAATGAAATTTAGGTAGGTAGATTATGGGGTTTACAAGTAGCTAGGAACCAGATGGGCGGGCCAAGTGCGAGAAATGGTAATTATTTGGATGTGGTATCTGGTACAAGCACAACTGGACTAGTAACCTTACTGCTTACAGCTTGCCTATTCTTTTGTTGCCAAATATATCCATAATTTCTACTCCGAGCATGAACCTAAATCTTACCACTAAATATGTCAAGAATATCTCTCTATATATATGTGTATGTATAAAAACGGATATCTTAATCACTCGTGCTATAATTTGATTTCTAAAATATTCAAGAAAAATCTAAATGTACTATTTGAAAGAGTATGTCAAAACAAAACATGTGAATTTTTAAAAAAATTTCAAACTCATTTATATAGTTTTTATAATCATTTTCAAATCAATATATCTTAACATTTGAAAATGTAGTTTTTCACATGGTTATAAAAATCATATTATACACCACAAACAAAATGAAAATTTTATGTATCTCTATATTTATTTATGCTCTTTGAATTGGATTTTTTAAAGATAATTTGTAAATTGGTAGATATAAAACTAATGTATAAGATATGAAAAATGAGTTATAACTCAAATTTTCATATATATATATATATATATATATATATATATATATATATATGGGGCACATGTTGTGAAATCTTGAATATGACATAATTTATAAAATATATAGCGAAATTGATGAAACGAATTAGTACCGATAATAAAATAAAATGCAAGAAAGGAAATGTTGTGTATTTTTAAAGCTTTTTTTCGATATACTCTAAACAATTTTTTGATCAAGGACGAATGAAGTATATTGATTGATTGTATAACTTAAATTTGACACTTACTAATGGATTTAGCAGCACCCCTTTTAGACAGGCTAATACAAACCTTGTCTGAATGCTTTTCTATCTGGTGTCGGCGTTGAAACATTTGCAGCTTCGTAAAAGGATCGATGGCGGGGTTGCTTCAAACAATCCGGTAAACTTACGTAATTTATTGCACCTACCTTTTAGACAGGCTGATACTTTTTAAGTTTTAATCATCGGACTATAAGTTTATTGCACCTACCTTTTTATGGAAGTGTGATTAATTTATATAATAATTTGAATAATGCCCGACATGCAATTTACGAAATAGATATTGATCAGCTGCAACTGTTTAGTGTATATGCACGTACAAATTAGAGTAGTATGTGAATGATCATTTTTTGTCATAAACTTATTAAAGCTAAATTAGTAGATTCAAATGAATATGTAAGTTTGTATCTACACGTATAAAAATTCAAATCTTTTTTATTTTGTTTTGTTAAGAACGATAGCAATAATAATAATAAGCACAGAAAAACTAGAGATTTTATTATAATAACAATTGAATATAGATGCTTGATAAAAGAATTGCTCTTGGAAAGAATTACATGCTTTTACGTAGTAATGATCATGATATTATATCATACGGAGTATAGATTACTGGACACATGCACTCGTTTTTCTGGAGTTCCGATACATGCAACAAGCTGCTAACTATAATCAGTTGTGTCCAGTTATTCCACCACCGCCTCCTCCTCCACCACCTCCACCGCCTCCACCACCAAAACCACCTCCAGCACCTCCCCCTATGCCTCCCCCGATTCCAAAACCTTTGCCAAAGCCTCCTCCAATTCCACC
>CM025781.1:10273832-10399147 GCA_014636745.2 Centella asiatica | reverse complement strand
CCAATACCACCACCAATTCCCCCGCCTTTTCCAATTCCTCCCCCGATGCCACCACCCTTACCATATCCTCCACCGGCACCACCACCAATCCCACCTCCTTTGCCAATGCCACCTCCAATTCCAATACCTTTTCCTATTCCTCCACCAAATCCACCTCCTTTTCCAATGCCACCACCTAACCCTCCTCCACCACCACCTCCAAATCCACCTCCAAAACCAGCACCACCACCAGCCCCACCCCCAAAACCACCACCAAATCCAACTCCCTTACCACCACCAATAAAAAAATTCTTCTCCTCCTCAACACCATGACCATGATCAGTCCTCTTCACATTCCTAGCAACCACAACACTCACAACAAGAACATGAAAACAAAGCAATGACAACACACCCAATCTCATCCCCCCACCACCACCTCCCATTTTCAACCTCAAACGTATATACTCTCGTATGAAAATAAATGCCTCGAAATCTGTGCACTGATCTTTTCATTAACAGCATAGCATAGGCTTTATATAAGTTTGAAATCGATCTCCAATTGTCTATGCTTCTATCTTAATTACTCAACAACTAACTGTCATCCACTTTTATAATGAATGCTACCTTAGCTATAACTTGTATTGTGGTAATAGAACAATATTACTATTAATAATTACATCTCCCATTTGCTTTGCTCCATCACATGGCTAGCTTGCAGCTACATACACCTCCTACCTATATATCTACCTCTTTTTACTTGTTCTAGCTAGCGGTAGAAATCTTTTTAATTGCTTTGGCTGTCGATTGTAGCTTGGTAATTAAGCTCCTTAATTAATTTGATCTCCAAGTCCACAAACTCATAAATACATTCTGTGATTTCTTCGTATTTAAATTATATTAATTAAATTTATGCATTTTCATATCTTATGAAATATCATAAAGTTGCTAAATATCATTGTTATGGTTAAATTATTATGTTGTCTACCTCCATGACATTTTGAGTACAAATATTTTCTTTGTAAAATTTTGGTTTTTAAAATTTATTATTCTATCCCATGAAATAAGGTATTTTAGCAATCTACAAATATTAAGAATTCACAATTTGTTATGTAAAGTTCATACTTTCTTTATAACAAGTCATTTGCAACTTTTGAATTTGTACAATTATTTTACAAAAATGTGGAATTTTGATCAAAATGTTTGTATTGACCTTTAAAATAAGTGGTGAAGAATTAATAAGTTTGAAATGAATAAAAGTAACGGAGAACTAGAATAGTCGAAAATAAAATGATATGATATAAAGTAATGCTGATAACGTAATTTAGATTAATTTTATATTCAAATTTCTATAGAAGGGTAATATTACAAATGTATTAAATGTCTAAAAAAGAAAATTCAGTAAATGGACTAAGACCAAAATTAACCTTACATGTTTACAATGCGTACAATCAATTCCCTTTTCTCTCCATTAAATGTCCAACTTCCATTAAATATCATTAAGGGTAATTTTGGGAAAAAAACAGAAGAAAAGTTGAATGACTTATTTCAACATAAAAACTCTAAAGTAACTTATTTTATTTGATGGGAGGAAGAGAATAATACTTTTGAAATAATGGAACTAACATACAATCTGACATTTATTTACTACACAAAAATACAAACGCAGAGAATTTCCATTGTCCACATTAAAAATCGCAGGCTTTTGTAGGGAACAATGTGGCATTCCAGATAAGGAAGATTATGCATCAACCGAATCTAGTAGCTAAATTGATGAGTAGTGTAAAATGCAATTGTGTTTAAATGTTTACTAACATTTTTGCATATTTTTTAAATTAATTTTCGTTATAAATACAGGTGCATAATTTCTACATTATCCTAAATTATTCCAAATGTATGCTGAAAATAATTATATTTAAATTATTTTCAGGTTCATTTCCTATTCTAATTTTATTTATTTCAGATAGACGTTTGATATTACTTACATGTATAAATACATAGGTACAAAAATACATACATTATAATCGAAACACATCCATACATACATACGTACGTACATACGTATATACATAGAAATACTTGGGGAGACTAAAATTTTATATATTTATATAGCAAAATATTGGCGGAAGTGGTAAAATGTTCTTTAAACATTCATAAAGATTGAGATGATTGCATGTGCAATAAATAAAATAAAAATTTCATGTTTTATGCCGATTTCTATCGTGTACAAAATTGTAAAATATAAAATGTGACAAATTGTATTTACTTAGTTACTTAATCGAGTTAACTCATTGATTGAGGACAGGGATTCTCCTGGAGACTGGCCTTGATCCTTTGCTAAATAAAAGTGGTCCTATTTTATGATTTATTCCGAAATTAAAAAAAAAAGAAAAGAAAAAAAAAAGAGAAGAGGATTCGTTTGAGATATTGATCATGAATTTATTCCGGATATTGCTTAATTTGTGCAGCCAACAAATAGATAGAATTCCGGCTAGAAACTCTCACTATGTTCATATTTGAAATTCGTGACGGGACAAACATTTATATAACTCAAACTGATCATGGCCACACATTGTAGTAGCGGAGATTATGAATATGTGTGCATGCACGAGTGTGTATGTTTGTATTTTTAGAATTATATGTTATTATGTTTTATTATTTATTTGTTTTCATTACGATTTGTATTTTTAGAAGTATATGTTGTTACGTCTCATCGTTCATTTGCTTCTATTACGATTGCATCGAATCGACTATCGGTAACATCAACAACAAATTTATTTATTTATCCTTTTGCAAAAAGCGAAAATATTTTATTAATGAAAGTGAACTGGTCAAATCCAAAAGAATTGGATTTGAGATTATAAGCTGAAAAATATTGAGACAGACAACGAAAAACATGACTGAAATAACAACCTGAAGCATTACCGACAAATGACCTATCTGAGAGCCAACACCAAAAGAACTAGCTGAAAACTTAGACCAAACACCCAACTAGCTTGAAGAACCTATCTAAAAGCATCAAAATGAAAAGAAAAAAAAAAAAAAAAAAAAGTAACTAAGAAACACCATACACTGGGCAAAAGAATAAGAAAGGGTAAATTGTTGGCTCTCATATGGGTCTTTTTGTCTGTAATGCTTCGGGTTGTTATTCCAGTCATACTTTTCTTTGTCTATCTCAGTATTTTTCAGCTTGTAATCTCAAATCCAATGCTTTTAGATTTGACCAATTCTCTTTCACAAAAATAAGAGATAAAAACAAGAAAACTTGAGTGTTCCACAAACCAAAGCTCCAAGGCAGGATTTTCATACAAGCAGAACTGGAGACACTACCTTGGTGGCTTCAAAAACACAAGACTTAAACACTAGGACAGATTAAGAAGTAAAGCTGCACCAAGAACACTCCAGCTCCAACTCTCTAACTATAAAACACATGACTTCAACCAAAAGATATACAAGATTGAAGCCCAACAAGAACAAACAAACACACTGAAATTATAAAAGAGTAGCTTAGAAATTCACTTGTCTCAATCGTTGCATTATTTACTATTTCATGTTCTCCGAAAATTACCATAAGTCTACTTATTTCAAGATTTGCATCATCATACATAATATTGCATAATTAAGTAAAATCGTATATAAACATTTGATAACTAAATTAAAAGAAAATGTAACAGTTAGCATACCAAATATTAATATAATAGAGTCGAGCTGTAAAGGGGGGCTTTTTTCTTTTCTTGGTCCGTCTAATCTTTTATTTTAGCTTAAATTTTAAAAATTAATATTAACAAAATTTTAAATCTTTAAATTTTAAACTTTTAAGTAATGAAGTTTCATAAATCAAGGAAGACAAAGACTAATGTTAGGATATACAGTCGGAGATCTAAGTAATAAATAAGTGAAATTCATTTGTTGGGGACTTGTTTACTATGTACATTACCCATGTGCAAGGTAGATGAACACATTTAATTTTTATCTTAAAAATTCTTTGATTTTATTGTAGCATTGAATTGTCCCATCAAACAACTAGAAATAGTTAGTAGATAAATTAAAAAAAAACAACAAAAAAAAAAAATCCTTTTCATGAATCAAGTGTCATTCGACGAAAGAGATTAATACATGATCTTTTAAAATTTATTCAGATATCATTCTATTAATCGCATAACATATAAAGTACGAGAACTTAACAAAATGAGCTTTCTATTAAGTACTTTTGGCAACTAATGTCTAATGAAGGAATTATTAGTAAATTCTTACATCACAGCAAGCTAAAATCATTTTCAATTTAAGAGTTTTTTATTGCTTGCTTTACAGAAATAACTGTCTTAATTTATTTTGTCTATATCAGTTCAATCAAACAAATATTTGATGTTTTCACATTAGTAGTTTGAATATTAATTTGAATATTTTCGATACTAATTTTAGTACTCTCGTAGTAATTTTAATATTTTTGATAATAACTTTAATATTAAAGTGGAATAAATAAAAATTTTATTCATTAAAATAATATTTTATATGTTATTATATATTAAAGTGTCATTGACGTTAAATATTAACACCACTTGTATGTTGTGAAGAAGATTAATATCGTATCGTACTTTAATACTAACAATATTTACCTTAAAATCAAATTTCAAGATGCTTTAAATAAGTTTTTTAATATATTTTTTCTCAGTATATAATATATTAAGGTATTTTATGTTGACATAAATTCACTACACACTTGAGGAGAGAAAAAAAAAAAGAAGGAAAAAGTTATTAAAATGAGCTTGTCACGGATATGAACCCTAAAAAAAACAACATAAGAGCTCTAGAAAAGGAAATAAATGTCCAAAATCGACACCCCCTGAAATTTTTTCTCATTGATAAGTTTAAGAGCTCTGAAGGAGGGGTTTAACTTCTCTGTCCTTTGTTTCATCTCCTAATTAAAGTTTGGGAAAGTTCACAAGTGTTCATAATTTTGTTTCTTAAACAATAAAAATTAATTTTTTTTTTGAAAATAAACATAAGAAGATTGAATTAATAGATGGAACATGCACTATTTTAGATTTTGAGAATAGAATTTTTTTTGTCGGTACACTTTTAGAAAAGTAATTCTTGTTGGATAGCCCATATTTTGAATTATTTCAATGAAAAGAATGTTATTATCCGAGATACCTATGTTACTACTTCCTCTGTTAAAAAGAAGAAGTTATATTTGAAAAAAAAATTGTTACAAAAAAGAGTTACATTTGAAATTATCTTTGTTATTTTACTATAAATCAAAAAAATCTTTCAATTACAAACTTATAAATCTCATCATATCTTGAAAATTCATAACAAATTTAATGAGAAAAACTTATTATTTATATGTTTAATTCTTGATCAAAAATGCAAAATTAATAATCGTTAAAAGTTTAAATGTTATTGTTTTTTGTAAAACCAATGAAATATCATTTATATTACTAGCAGTCCACTAAAACAATTTATTCTTTTTTATTTTTCTCGAATATATAGAAAGATTTAGTAAGTCAAGATAGAGAGTACATAAAAAACTTTATGCGAAGAAAAGAAACTTTTAAAACACGGTACGAGAATCATTTTTTTGAAATTGTACCAACCAAGGATTAGCCAATAATAAGCCTAACATATTTGTGCGTAGGCCCATCAAATCAGGCTCTCAATTAGATGCATTTGTAATGGGCTTATACATGCTATTATTTGGGCCAATTTTTGGCTGGTATTGTGTTATTAAAAAATTGTACACGGCTTTAGTTGACTTATTGTAACCAGACTTATGACCCACGCAAATGTACGTCTATTTTTTAATATAAATTATGACTACATAATTTATTTTGCATATAAATTAGAAAAAAATCTTATTTAATGGTTTAGCACAGGAGTCTTAGTAGATAATAAAATTCAAAACTTTTAGATAGGGATCACTATAGGCAATAACCGTCCCGTATAACCGCTTCAGTAAATGTGGGTGAGCAATTTTTTAATTTGTCTCCTACTGTTTCGCATAGTAATCAGCTAATTACTCCCTTAACTTTCAGCATTACATTATTTCTTTTTCTATGGCGCAGACTCACCAAACAATTGTTATGTGGGTCAAAATTTTAATAAATATAGATATAAACAAAATATCACTTAAATAATAACACCAAATAGTAATATTAACGTAATAACATACGTCACAGAAAAAAAGTTTAAATTATAACAAACAACATAAATATTTGTTTGACTCTAAACCGGCCAAATTTTTTATCTCATTCCTTGAGACCAGTCCCCTACTCCCCCTTTAGCTGCACGAGATATTGCACTCGCACAAACACGTCGCCCTAGTCTACTAGAAGTCGGAGCATATATATTATTGTCAATTGTTAATACCTTACAAATTCAAGAAAACCAAACCCTAATTGCTACAGTACTACCTACTATAAATTTTATAACATAAGTTGTATAAAATACACACGCTCAACCCACATCTACAATACACAAGTAACTATCATTTACAAAAAAAATAAATTGATATTTTAATTTTAATGAGATATATTTATATAGCTAAGATTTTCTATATCAAATTACAAAAAAAATCTTTTATGTCGTTCTTTATTTCAAGGAGTTGTTTTTTCAGCATGATAATAGAAGGAGAAACAACAATCCAATGAAAATTTTGAAGAAAAAAAAAACTAAAGATCCCTATAAAATCGAAAAAATAACGAAAATTTGTATATTAAAAAACGAGACCGGTTTGTAGTAAATAATTTGATAACAGGTATACCATGTAACTACATTAAACTGCATCATACTAGAAATAGTAATTTCATAATTATCTAACTTGATTTCAAAGTAAAGTATTCTATTCCATCTAAGTGAAAAATAAAAATATGGAATTTGTACCTAACTCGGGCAGCCATATGATTCACTTGAATCAATTACTATTTTTACGTAAAAATAAATGTCCTAATTTAATTTTGAAGGTCAAATTGATTGATTTTAAAATCACAATTATTATTATTTTATAAAGATATAGATGACAATATTTATATCAAATGAAAGTTTATATAATTAGCTACAAGATCTAATTTTTATAATTTTGAAAATATAAATATATTTGTCAAATTTTAAAGTCAAAATTTGATAAATTTGACCATCAAAATCAAATTAGATCATTTAATTTGAGATAGCGGGGGTATATAACTTTACGAACTTAATAGGAGTATAAAACTACTATAAAAGATTATTCACTTTCATAAGAATTTTTAATACTATATATAACATAATCCTTTTTAATTTAATGACAAAGATGGACGGTGCAGATTTAATAATTACGAACATATATAATCTACATAGGTATATTAATCCTGCTTAAATAATTCAAATAAAATGAGAAATTCTAATAATTTAATTTATCTTCACACCAAAGAGTTAGTAATATTCTTTTTATTTATGTAATATAGTAGAAATGAACAAATAAGTTTGTTGGGTATTAACCACAATTGGACCTTGAAAATGGATTGGGCTGGATCGTTGAAATGGATTGCCTCATTTTCATCGGCGAGCTGAAAAACTCGTTCTAACACTAGGTTTAAGAAGTGCTGGTACTGATGTCATAATTTTTAGTTTCTTCCAGTTTTGCAGATTTCTTATTTTGGTCATGTATTGTCATATAAAATACTATTTTGATAAATAAATTTTTATTGATTCCATTTCTGTCGTATAAAATACCATTCTTATGGAAGCGTAAAAAACTCATGATACACTAACATATCTTTTTTCCTTCTTATTTTCTTTCACTTTTTATATTTTCTTCATCGACAATAACGACTTGGGATATTAACCTTCAATTACAACTTTTATTTTTGTTCGGGAAATGGCATTGAAACTATTTAAATAAGATGTTTTTTTCATTCTAGTGATGATGTTTTAAATCAAATCATATTATCTAATCATTATTCATATTTTGTTGTTACTAATTTTAATAAGTTTGTTACTCCATCTATTCTATGAAAAAAGTTACATTTGAAAATTTTCTTATTTATTTATTCTTTTACCTAAATTTTTTTTTTTGTTATTTTACTATAAATTAAAAAAAAATCAATTACAAACTTATAGATCTCGTCATAATTTAAAGGTTCATAACAAATTTCATGAAAAAAAATTATTATTTATACATTTAATTCTTGGCTAAATATAAAATTAATAATTATTAAAAGTTTAAATGTTACTCATTATGTAGTAGGGAGGAAATAGTAATTTTAACAAACTTGTTAATAACACCAACAAATATTATGTTAACACAACTTATAATATTATTTTCATAATATGTATTCTTATATACTCTATATTTTAAAATTTTAAGTTTTCTTATTTTTCTCATCAATTTCTCTCAATTTTTTTTTTCCATATAATCATTTCAACTATTCAGCATTAATGATTATACAGTGCATTTGTGATTTCCCTCTATCGTGTATTTGTGAGAGGAATAGTAGTCTTCCAGATAATGATAAGAATGAGTAGGGTTTGATGAAATTTCCGTCTTGGGATTACACGAACAAAGCTTCTGGTTTCGATTGAGAAACATCATTATCGAACAAACACTTTCCCCCCACGCTACCCCACCCCACCCCACCACCAACCCCCTGCTGGGTATCAACTCAATAATTTACTAGAGATAGGTCACCCTCAGAAGTGGACTTCTCTTCCAATATAATCTTTAATTACAATCTTATTCTTCCAAGGTTGTGACTTGTCTTTTTTTTTTTCTCGTTTGATATTTAAATTATTTTGATTAATGTTTATCACACTTCGATTAAACTCTTAGCAGAGAGTGCTTAATAGTATATTTTACATTCTTAGAACTCGAAACTGAGACCAGTTAAGTGAACTCAAATCATTTTCATTTGAGTTAATAAATGTTTGTGATGTATCCCTTTAAAATTTTTAATTTTTTCAATAAAAATATTTTAAACTATATATATATATATATATGGTAATTTGACAATTACTATAAATTACCATTTTTATTAATAATTCTTTCATGTATATCAAATTATTGAGATTAGGCACATACTTCGGAAAAGAGGGAAGAGCATAAAACTGCTATGTTAAATTTGAAGATACTTCTTATAGGGAACTTGTAAGAAAATTCTTGAAGTACGAGACGAATTAGTAAGTGAAAGAATATCAGAGAATGGTGATCTTTGAAAAGTATTTGCACTTAACTAATTTTTCATTTTATAGATAGAGTACGTTATGCTTTGTTATTCTTTATTTTATAGCAGATTATTCATCTATTAACGATATACTAGGTTCCTATTACACAAAGATTAAATATAAATTTGAGAGAAAAGATATAGTGTTTCTTTTAATTTGTTTTTTTAATTCTTGATAGGACCTTTAAGAGTAGAGTTTAGAACTAAAGGCAAAATAACATCTACAAATTAAGTAAGAAAGATAATGTAGGAATGAATGATACTTGACTTTTCAAAAGTAAATATATTTCTATTTTTAGACATCACAAAAGTTATATTTTACCATGACCTTAACACGCACAATTTTTTAAAGGCAAAATGAGTAAAAAAAAGATTATACTCATAAAAGAATTATACAAATGAGAGCTAAATATATATAAATACCTTCAAGTTTGAAGTATTTATCACTTCAAGGATTGTTCTTCTAATTTTTTCACTTAAGGTACTATCTTTTATTTTTTTTAAGGGATGAATATATAAAAACACCCTTAACTATGAATTAATTTCATTTTCTAGACTGTTTTTCTTATTTTCGCAATTAAGAGATTCATCTAAGAATTAATACAACTTTAGGGACCGTTCTTTTAATTTTTACAATTAAGAGATTCAACTATAAGTTAATTTTCACTTTAGGATTTTTAGTTTTTACAATGCAGAGATTTACTTATTATGTTTTTTTAATATGGTCTAAATTTGATGAATCAAAAGTAATTTTTAATTAAAAAATATCAATTTTTTATTATTTTCTTTCAAATACTCAGTTTTTAAGGCATATATGGATATTTTTTTTATTCTTTGACAACATATTAATTAAAGTCATTATTTAATGAAAAATATCATTAAAATTAAGTAATTGAAAGAAAATAATAAAAAAATGACTCAATTATAAGAAAATAATACGAAGTTGACTCAATTTTTTTTAAATTGTGTCATTTTTTTTATTAGTTTCTCTCAATTACTCAATTTTAACGTTATCTTTTATTAAATAATGACTTTAATTGATATGTCATTATGACAAATTAGTGAATAATAAAATGTCGATATGTCCATTAAAAATTAAGTAACTAAAAGAAAATAATAAATTTTAATGATATTTTTCATTAAAAATACCTTTAATACATTAAGTTTTACATCATATTTAAAAAACATAATAAATAAATCACTTGATTGACAAAATTACATGAACGGTCCCTAAAATGTAAACTAATCTATAATTGAATATCTTAATTGTAAAAATTAAAAGAACGATCACTAAAGTGAGAACTAATCGTAGTTTAATCTCTTAATTGTAAAAATTGAAAGAATGAATCCTAAAGTGAAAATTAGTACATAGTCGAGGGTATTTTTTTGTAGTTATCCCTTTTTTAGAGTTCAAAGTTTGATGAAATGTTAGAATTTACTAATGTGTCATGACAACTAATTTCATTTTTAATTTATAAATAAAATTTTAAACTATTAAACTTTTTCTTTCAATTACCATTTTTTTGAAATACATATTTGGAAAGAATGAGCGAAAGAAAAGGATAAAATGTTGATATTTTTTCCATCAAAATATGAATTGTTATTACCATTTTTAGCAAATTCTGTTGTGCCATAAGATTTTAGGCTATATTGGAAAAAACTTGAAGGTGAATTCCTTAATTGAAAAAATTAAAAGAACCGGCTGAGTTGTAAAAATATCTCATAATTAAGGTATATTTTTATATATTTAACCTATAAAAATAAAATATAAAATACACATAATACAACATACATCCAAAAAGATTTACGTGGCCCACGATCTCCTAATTAGGAGAGTGCAAAATTTTTGGTACAACCGGTAAATTATCGAATCGATTTACTCTGATAAATACCGAAAAGCGGTAAAAAATTAAATCGTTTTGATTTTAGTATTTTTTAATCAGTATTTACCAATTATAGATAATGTATCAATTTGTCATTTTAAAAATTTGGTATTTAGGGAACTAGTATCGATACTGATAATATAGTTATAATTTTTTTTGTACTTATTTAATTATTTATTATACTAATAATTTAATTAATTAATAAAAAAATTTAGTACATTATATTAATTAATTTATATTTTTATAATTACTTTTTTATTTTAAATAGTTAAATATATATAAAAATAAGATAATTAATAAATCTAAAAATAATTTAAATACTTTTTAAAAAAAAATTGAGCAATTGGTTATGGCTATGAAACCGATTTTTAATGATATTGTATCGTTATCAAATCAAGAATATCGATATCGATTACCAATTTTTCGATCTTGATATAAATACTCTGAATTTTCCGAATTCGATAATCAATACGGCTCCATATCAACAAGTTGGGTACCATTTTTTTAGCGATGTACAGCCCTACTCCTAATCCTAACTCGTGACTGGGTTAAAATATTTGAACTACGTCAAATTTAAGTTCTTATTAAATATTTATCGAGTTAATTAGCTAGTATTTAGAGTTTCATTCTAATACTATTCGAATTGAGTTGTTAATAAGATTTAACACCAAATACTATATATCTAAATGTTATGGGGAGTATCTAAGTTAATTTAACTCAAATAACCTTTACATCAAGGGGTAATTCTACTGACAGCACATAGTCTGTTAGTGTAGCAGACCAAGTCTTCCATATATCCAGGAACTAATTCTATCAAATAGTTATGTTGCTATATTCAAATTATAACAATATCTATAAAAGTCTGGTAGGAGTCATTCCCTCTCGTAACCTCTTTTGTAACCTATCTCTATTTATACTGTAAAAATTGCTACTCTAAATAGATATACAAAACTTACTGGTTGATGCTATATGGTATCAGAGCCATTGTTTTACAGAAATACATATACTCAATTTTTGAATCATGGCAGACTCATCATTTCATCGTTGTAAATAAGCTCAAATTTGAATGAAAACTTAGTTTCTCATATGATTAAAAAAAGAGAATTAAAATTAAGGGACAAGAGTTGTGACAATATTATATTCCACTGTTTTAACCGAGGACCAAATTAGTTTGACTTATATGTGTGCACGACTTGCGGGTTTGATCAAAAGATTTATTTTTTTTCAATCAAATAGAAGAGAGAATTAATTCTCAACGGCCGTATTATTTGACCAGATTGATTAGCTTTGAATTTGCTGATTTAATTCGTGTAAATGGCTGAATGGTTTTAATGGATTTGCCTTCATTTTACAGAATTAAAAGTGCATTAAAATGGTAGAAAATGTGCTAACGTTTTCAGCATTTTCAAAAAGTCTCTCCACCCTATAAATAGAGACTCATTGGATAAACTGTTTTAAAAACAAAGTAATTATCACGTGTCTCGAATTATTCTTCTTCTTCAAATCAATTCTGTTTATTGCGAATGCACTTGAGATTTGGATCAACCTTCATTCAATGCACCACCTTCCCACCAAACTAACACGCACCAACTTCACGGTTTGGAGAAGACAACTTTTCTCTGCTCTTATTGGTCATAATCTGATTGGTTTCATTGATAGTTCAAACCCACCTCCTTTTACAAATCATCCGCAAGGCCGCACTCAGAATTTTACAAATCGTAATAACATGCCCAGGTCCTCTCTCTTCTGTATTTTTGTGATCGCTCAGGTCATGCCACCAAGGAGTGTCATAAGCTTGCTCTTGCGCAATGGTGCTTGGGATCTTGTTCCGAAGACAAATCAGAATTTGGTTGGTTGTAAATGGGTTTTTCACATCAAGAGAAATCCTGAAGGTTCCATTGCTAAGTACAAAGGTCGTCTCGTGGCAAAAGGTTTTCATCAACGTCCTGGGTTAGATTATGCCGACACATTCAATCCAGTGACTAAGCCAACGACCATTCGTGTGGTTGTTTGCCTTGCTTTATCTAAAGCTTGGTATCTCCGTCAACTTGACATAAACAATGCCTTTTTACACGAAACATCTTAGGATGATGTTTACATGGTTCAACCTCCGGGTTTCATTCATTCCTCTATGCCGCATTATGTGTGCAAACGTCGGAAGACACTTTATGGTCTTAAACAAGCATCACGTTCTGGGTACCAAGAACACAAAGGTTATCTTCTTTCATGTGGCTTTGTTAACTCCATTGCTGATGCTACTCCCAACATGGGCACACCAATGATATTTTGAATTCCTTTTCTATAACTAGTGCTAAAGAGGTGAGCACTCAATTGTCTAATACTACAGCACTTCACCTTTGTGATGGTTCTTCACAACACCCCACAGAAAATTGGTTGGAGCCATGCAATATCTCTCCATCAGATGTTTGTTATTATGTCAATCGCTTGTCTCAGTTGATGCATTCTCCAACAGAACTTCACTGGACAACTCTCAAAAGAGTACTTCGTTACCTCAAAGCAACTATTCATCATGGTCTTTACTTGCGTCGTGGTATTCCCCTAACTTTGCAAGCGTTTAGTGATTCTGATTGGGGTGGTGATCTTGATAATGGTCGTTCTACCACCGGTTAATATTATTTATCTTGGTTCTAACGCTATATCTTGGAAATCTACTCGACAAAAGACGGTCTCCAGATCAAGTTCACAAGTTGAATACAAAGCATTGGCGAACTCTACTGCAGAAATTCTTTGGATTCAGAATCTTCTCCATGAACTAGGCATCCTGTGATAATACTGGTGCTACATATACCTTCGTGCGAATCCTGTGTTTCATTCGCTAATGAAACATATTGCGTTGGATTATCACTTTGTTCGTGAATGTGTTGATAACAATACACTTCGTGTTCATCATATTAGTACAAAGGATCAACTAGCTGACATCCTTACAAAAGCTTTGGGTCATCATCAATTTGCCCATCTTCGTTCCAAGATTGGAGTCACCAACGGAGCCTCAATCTTGCGGGGCGTATTGACAACACACAGTCTGTTAGTATAGCAGACTAAGACTTCCATTGCTATATTCAAATTGTAACAATATCTATAGAAGTCTAGGAAGAGTCGCAGTCCGTTTGTTTCACTTTAAAATTATGTGATTCTATATTCGTATAAATTACATTATTAAAATCTACGATCTCACAATTTTAAACTGAAAAAAACATGTATATTATCTCCTATAACCTCTTTTGTAATCTATCTCTATTTATACCGTAACAATTGCTACTGTAAATAGATATACAAAACTTACTGGTTGATGCTATAAATTCTTGGCAAGTGGCCTTTCTGGAAAATATTTTTTTAGCAGTATCCATATATTTCAACTCTTCTAATTACGTTTATGTTACCATATATATTGTTATTATCAATTGAAAAAATTAATGGCCTCAGATGATAAAATAATAGTATCAAATAATAATATTGACATGATAATATAAATTTTATGAGAGAGGTAGTAACTTACGCAAATTACACATGAATTATTTTCCTTTTATTACACTTGAATAAATAATGTCGAGAATTTTCTATAAAAGTGATATATAAAAGTATTGATTAAATTTGACTTGAATAATGTGACGAGAATTAGTTTAAATGAAAAGAATATCAAATCACTTGATTTATCAAATCTTAATAACAAAAAAAGATTTGAATCCATAAAGAATATCATTATTAAAAGAACTGTTGAACCGGTAAGAAACGTTTAAGATCTCATACGCTTATGCTAGGATTTCAAACCCCATAATCACATGAGGAAAATGTATAGAGAAGAGTCATTTCTATAAGATATTATGTCCACCAAACTTTATCTTACATGAGTATGAGTTTAATCAACTACTCCCGAAGTAAAAACGATACATATTTCTATCGATTAGAAAATTCCTAAAACAAATTGCATATTTAGTTTCAGTTTGTTACATTACTTAAAAGGCATCCAAAAATCGTCTCTAAAAGAAAATCTAAGTGTCTAATTTTTTCTTTAAAAAAATCATATTTACCTTTCTTTTTTATTCTCTCTTATTTTATGGGATCTCAATTTCTCTTTAATTCTAAACATCTTACTTATAACAAAAAAGTAAAAAGAAAAAGGAGTGCGATCTATTAGTAGAGTAACAGTATTAGATTTGACGGGATATACAAAATCAAGTATACAATTGAAAAAACATAATTTCTTAGTCTTACTTTATTTCTTTTTAGTTGGAAAAGAAATATTGTTATTGGAAAAATACCAATTCTTCTATATTTTTATTAGGTTGTAATCTTATTGACTACGAATAGAAGATACGCAGTATTAACACGTATGCTGACAACAAATGTGTGTCGTGTAATGCGAGATATGCGATATAAAAGTACTATTGCGATAGAAAAAAAAAAAAAACACGTATATATGTAGATTACGTCAAACTTTTAATTAATTTGCATTATTTATTGAATATTATTAATACAAGAGAAACATATTTTCATGTAACAATTAAAGATACCTCATTGTGTTTAGTACAGAAAATTTAGTTTTAATTTTAAAATTCATGAAAACTAATGTTCTTCAGAATTTCACATTTTTAATCATCTGCATTATATCTCGTTTTTGAGCTTATAACTACTCCATCCGTCCCAAAAATTTATGTTAGAATGTATTACTACTTCCATCCTATCAATTAAGTATCTTTCATAAAAAATATAATCCATGATAGTTAATATTTAATTTAATAAAAATTGTTAAATAAAAATATAATTAATATCATTAAAATATAAAATTATTTAAAAAATATGTACAGAAATAATAATTAATACGCATTTTGAAGACGGAGGTAATATTATTTATATCTGGGCATCATCTCTATGCACAAAGCAATGGAGCATTATAAGAAAAACTAACATTTTCGGTAACAAAAAATCAAAAACAAAAAACTGGGCCAAATGGGCCACAAATCTTAATTGACGTAAAAACCCTCCATCACCTCACGCTCTGACCTAAACATAGAAGGGTGCCGTTGTAATTTCAGGCTTAATCGTTAGTTACGAGACCAATATTCAAGGGTATTTTGTGTAAATATAGACAACTTCAGGAGTATAATATAAAATATTCAAAGAATAAATGGATGCACCGCTTCTCATCTATATATCTCTGTAAATTTCCCAATCTCTCTCCATTTCTGTTTCCTCATTCTCTCTCTAGAACAAAACCTCTCTTTTCTCTCATCTCCTTTTTCCTCTCTCTACGCCGTCGGTGACGTCCGCCGGAGACTATTATTCCGGATCCGGCAATAATCCCAGATTCCGGCTGTAATTCCAGACTCCGGCTATTATCTCCGATCTAGTTTCGTTTTCTGTTTTATCTGACCATTTTTTCGATTCGTTGTTATCTTCTCAATTTGATATTTCCCTTTTTGTCCTCTCCCGGTCACATCAAACATTTTTGAGCGATTCTTTTTTTTATTTTTAAATTCGCGTTTTATCCTTTTAGACGTTTCTTTTCTCGTCATCATTTTTTCATGACCATTTTACCCCCACTAAATAGTGGGGTTTACATTGGGTTGCTTTAGTTGCTTACGTGGCGCCATAGCCGAAGAATCGGCTAAGATGAGCCACCACTACCATCCACCCCCACGCCGTAAGCGGAAAGATAGAGAATACTTTTACCCTCCACCACCACCCACTCCGCCGCCGCCGGTGGCCAGTAAAGGGGTGGCTCCGCCGTCAAAGACGGCTGCGGAGATGGTGTCCTCAAACCGACTATTAGCCGGGTACATGGCTCATGAGTTCCTGACAAAAGGCACATTGCTGGGTAAGAAATTTGACTCGGCTCGAGCCGAGTCGGCTCTGCTTTTGACAGAGTCAGCTTTGTCAAGGAGGGGGAAGGTGCAAACTTTTACGTTGAAAGAGAAGTTAGCCGAGCCGAAGAAGAAGCTGAAGCCAGATAACGAAAAGAGTTATGCTGAGGTGGCAAGTTTGCTGAAGGAGGAAGGGACCCACATACCGGGGATTGTCAATCCGACGCAGCTGGGTCAGTGGATTCAGATGTAAGGTGTTGGTGTGACGTACGTGGCAGTATTTGATTGGATGGTAGTTAAATTTGGTCCAATTAATCAACAAAAACCATAAGTGAGTGCATCAAAATTTTGGAGCTTCCCTTTAAAATACGACCTTTGTTAATGTGGCTTCCTCTCTCTCTCTCTCTCTCTCTCTCTCTGTGTCCCTCTGTATGTATGAGATGATTGTTGTTACATTAACTTAGTTGATGCAGTTGTGATAAAATTGAAAGACATTAACTTGTGTGCTGCGAAAACCTTGGTGAAATAATATTTAGCTATGAATCGTTCTGGATATCATATATGTATGCAATGCGTAGTTGTTTTGTTTATTAGATTGAAGTCGTCTGTCTTGTTGAATCAATTTCTTGCATGTTCTATACAATTAAGTCGTCGTGTGGTACATACGTAACTTTCCGCTATTATAAAGACGAAGACTCAGATATATATATATATATATATATAGTAAAAAATACTCGGTATTGTTTATGAAGTCGTGGACACGCCAGAGTATGTTAGTATACGTAATGTGTGTGTATCTATGTGTATATATACATGCATGCATCTATATATATATATAATGCTTTGCGTATATAAACATATACTATCTCGGTCCCAAAATACGTGACTTAGTTCATCTTTTGCATCTAGTTTTAGGTGTAGTTTAATATATACTTAACATTTTATTTTATTTAATAAAAATAATCAAATAAAACTTTGAAAGACGAAAATTAATACCATATAAAAATTAAATTTATTTTAAATGTCTAATGTATAGTAAATTTAACATAAAAATGCGTATCGTTACAATAGTTAAACTATTTAATTTAAGACAGAGGAAGTATATCTATATACTATATTCGTCCAAGTAGTTTGTAACATCTGATTTTCCACAATTATTAAGAAAAAAGTTACATATCAAATAAAATTAGTGGTTCAGTTGATTTTAAAATTGAGTGGTGGATAATGAATTGATTGAAAATAAGTAAAAGTAGTGAGAAAATAAATAAGCTAAATAAATTAAAGGTGAAAGTTTGTAAAAGAGTAATGTTGCAAATGAGATTTTCAAAAAAGAAAAATATTGTAGATGAATCGGAACCGGAGTGTGTGTGTATATATATATATGAGGAGTTTTTCATTTGGATGTTTTCGCACAAGATAAAATTAAGTAGTTGATGCATGCATTACTCATGGGACTTGCTTTCGGTTTCGTGTGGCGTGCGCGCATATATATATATATATATATATATATATATATATATGCTTTGTGATACGACGATGAATGGTGCATAATGATATATATGTATAGGGCGATTATATATATGGGTGTGGACTCTTCGGTGCGCCACAATATATCTTCTGTTGTCCGGTACAGATGAGAAATTTAATCGATTTTGCTATCATATATACTCCGAACTTGTTAAAAAAGGGATTTGAATTACACTTACGTTTGATTAATTATATAGGATGTTACTCTATTTTTTTTTATTAACGATCACTATGTTATTGCATGATTATTTTACTAACGGTGACTATATTATCGAAGTCCTCCAAACATTTTCTCCAACACCATATATGTGTAACCTTACAATACATCCTCTCATTGTGTGTGGGTATATATATACAAAAACACACATAACTATCTCCGAAGAAAATATATTCGTACGCACAGGTTGAGAAAACTTACAGAAGAGATATGTATTATTCTTGTTACTGAACTTATTTATGCATATAAATAAATTTATAAGAAAAATTCATAAATCAATTAAAATTTAACATGTAAATAAATTTATTACTTATTTTCTTCTTTAATCAATGAAGTCAATTAATTTCTTTCTTTTTATATACTTTTGTGAGTTTCTCTTGTGACATAGTTTGTGTGCAAAATTTTATTTTTGTACAATCACCTCCCTTCTTCTCTTAAAAAAAATTAAGAACTAATTAAAAAATATTGATTTTTACATGATTATCCCGTATTTGGATACTTTTTGAAATAGTATATTTAGAACTATAGGATAAGATGAACCCTATTTATATTCATTTATTCTTGTTTGCAACAGACATATACATGTGTCGTAGTATACAATTTTGGGTTTGTTATGATCGACTTATGGCTTACAACAGGTTTTTACAACCACCTGTAACAATGTACAAAAACGAGTTAAATTGGTTAATTTTGAAAAGGTAATTTAATCTTATATTTCAGAATCTGTTTATGAGTCATGTTATACATTATTTATGATATCCCAAGGACTAATATTCTTCCCTCTTTATTCACCAAATTTATACTTCCTAATTGCATGAGATGTTTTACTACGTATTGAACTTATCATAAATATTGTATTATGCTCTCTCTTCTGTAAAAATAACATCATTTGAAAATGCGATTTGTTCTTAAAAAAAATAAAAATAAAAAGTAACATTTGCATATAATTTTTATTATAATAATATATTTTTAAATTTTGTTATTATAATTTTTTTTATCTTATCTTTAATTGAACATTCACAACAAATTTCATGAGGAAAAAAAAACTTATTATTTAAATATATAATTATCAATCAAACATGTAATATAAATATCCGTAAAAAGATAAAATGTTTGTGAAATGGAGAGAATATCTTTGTTTTAAAATATAAAATTAAAATCGACATTTGAAAGTCAAATTGGCACATTTTAGTGAAATTTCTAAAAACTTGTAATTAGTAGTCTTCCATGAATATTTCTAAATATTTATAATATATATATTGTACACAAATAATCTAAACGAGTTAAATCAACTTCTGGTGCATGTACAAATAACTCGATAACAATTTGATACTCAAAGTGAAAATCTTAACAAATCGGTACCCAACCTAAAAAACATTAGCATTTTGTTAAATTTTAGAGTTTAATTAAATTTTGTATATAACACAATTCTAATTCACGTACCAAATTATTAATTTTTTCACTTTTAGGTACCAATTTGTTACTTCGAATACACGCACAAATACCAAAATTAAGTTAGCAAAGACAAAACTCTAACATTCAACACAATGTTAATTATTATTAGTTTGAATACTAATTTGTTAAGTTTTTCACTTTAGATACCAATTTGTTACTAATGTATACTAAAAATCGAATTATCCATAATCTACCATATTGTATTTAAAAACCGGCCAATCTAACTCTCAAAAGGCAATTATATTTTACAACATATGCTACCATGGTACTATTAATAGAATTTGACTATATCAATTTTCAAGAACAAAAATTATTCTACTGATAGAATTACAGACGTGGTGATATATTAATTTGTGGAGTATCAAATTGACTTTTCGGAAGTCAACTTTAAACATATTTGAACTTAAAATTGACTTGATCAATATAAACTTTCAATTCCTAATCTAAAGATAATATATCTTTACATTACATAAATAAAATAAAAAACATTTTGAATAAGTAAAACAAACCTCGAAGTAGTGCATCATATGCTATTAGATGAGTAAGACTAAAGGGCAAACTTTTGGTGTTCTTCTGTATTCTGTAACTCTTACCATATAACAGCAGAATCATTGACAAACCAAAATATTGGCATTCATGCTTTCAGAATCAAAGGTCGAAATACATGCACAATTGCACAGCATCAAAAGAAACAAAAAATAAAAATCCAAACACCTTCTGTTTATAAATTTTTGAAAGCTGTCTAGGTTGATGAACGTACTCCAAAATGCAGAAATTAGTAATTAGACGAAGATTTTTCGCCAATTGGATAGTAAAAACCAGTCTAAAAAATTATATGAAAAAAAACAAAGGTTTTGCATGGGCTACATACAGTATATGGTATAATCATGCATCAGTTGGACAACATTTGGCTTCTTTCCTGGGATGTTTTAGCAAGAGCATCATCACGAGTCTCCTTTTTACGTTTGTTATTGTTTTTTTCGTGTTTGTCACCATCCATGCTTGCTGAACTCTTGCCTTGATTTTCGCATAGCACCATCTGCTCGGCAGAGGATACATCATTCGGTAAACATTTCAAGAAAGAGGAAGTACTGAAGAAGAGTATGCTTATTAAGTAAAAGTAAAACTACAACTGCCCACCAGGGAATACAGTTCAAGAACCACATCTTGAGTTGTTGACTCAGACAAAATTGTCAGCGCTTTATCAACGTCTTCTGGTGATAGCTGCGTGAGATCTGCACCAAGCTTCTTTTTTGTTTTGGTAGACATCCTCCCAAAGAATGTTGTAAAGACAGCACGGTTGGAGTCGATATTGTAAATGATGTATCATAAAATAGACAAATAAATCAATTAATAAGACATCGTCACAATAATGTATCATTAGCCACTCTAATTTAAACTATCAACAACTGCCACGGGGTTCAAATTCATTAAAATTACCGAAGTGATTCAGAGTAGTAGGCCTAAAATTATGCTTAAAAAATTCAAATGCATTATATCAATTTTCAATCTGGAACGAGTCCAATTAACTATTGTATGTCAAAATATAAATGTGAATGTTTGCCACGTTGGGACACTAATATAATTCAGCATTGTGCAAAAGCCTGAGGCAGTACAGCCGTACATCTGAAATTAAAATGATGCTATCAGAACAAACCTGCACTGCTGAAGCGCCAGTTCTTTGAGTTCTTCCCGATTGACATATCAAGCTTATCTAGCTGTGAAAATTTTTATCTAATTAAATGTGTCATGCAGGTGTAAGTTGATGAAATTATATCAATTTTAATTTTTGTATTCATATTTGTTTGGTATTTATTTTTAAGGACCTCAATACTCAAATCTTTCGCCATTTTGGCATGAGCAGCTTCCTTCACTAGCTGCATATCTAACTTCGCCTCTGCTTCTTCATCTTTTCGTCTCTTTTCCTACAAGAGTGAGTTTCGAGGTCAACCAAGAATCTGAGATTATAAATATCTGTACATAATTAGATACTGATAAATGTGAAAGAGTTAGGGTTGAAGGAGAAGGAAAGGCCAGGAGTTAACGACTTGTAGTTGAGATGGAGATGAGAGAAGTTAAGGGTTGAAGAGACCAATGCGAAAAGTAGATGATAAGAGGGTGAATTAACTTCTAAGATGTTTATTTTATTAACACTGTTTAGTATAATTGACCACATATAAGCCCTTGACTTATGTTTAAGTTTAATCTCATATCTCATAAATCATAAACCTTTTACATATATATATCTGTGCATCATCTGTGATGCAAGACACTAATACTCCAAGATAACAGATCTGAAACCTCAATCCTCTGAAAGTAAATATTACCTCTTCCTCAACTTTTGGCAAAAATTGCAGCCATTTTTCCTCAAATTTTGCTAACAAATTCTTTGCCATCACATGACCGTCATTCCGCTCATCATTATACTTCATTGCATTCTCGAATATTAATCTCACATCTGCACAAATCTCCACGACGTTTTTATATCCACTACCATCCTTTGCCTCCATCTTGTTTTCAATTGTACTGAAGTCCATCGGCTTGTCAATCACCTAGTACATAACACATAAACACATCATTCAAAATACGTTTCATGAAGGAGAAAAAGGAAATCAAACACGGCCTAAAAAGTTCGTTTAATTAGCGACGTTGACACGTGCTTCAAAAAGAAGAAAACTAAAGAAGAAATGAACAGCTCTAGCTCATAGTAGTCATGCAAACCGATACCGACAACATCAACAGGTTGCAAAAAAGGCACTGCTCACTTGTGCTGGGTGATCTGACAAGCTAGAAAGCTGTCAAGAAGAAATTAGTAAATGATTTGTGATTGCCTGTCGTATTATTGTTCCACATTGGCGCATAAGTTCATGCATTCTCTTTCCAGCAGCTGATTCTCTACATGATACATCTTGTTGCCTCTTCCTGCAACTAGCTAGATGTTTAGTCTTATCCTTCTCCTTCATGGTACTTAACTGCTTTCTACTTGAGTTTGAGTAGAAATCTTTAACCTTATTTAGCGCTTGCTCAAGCTGTAAGAAAATAAGATGAAACATTTCCCAGGAAAAGAAATATGAAGGTTAGAATTGTATATCTGTAGCAAATAGCATCACCCAAGTTATGCACCAACTCAATTCACAGGAAGAACCTAGACTATTGGTCATTTAGCCACACTGTTTTTTATAATGTGATACAAACTAAGGGATGAATTTTCATCCTACATCATCCACACTGTTTACATTACATAGTCAAAATGCAGAATGCTACTTTTACTACAGAAAGTGGTTTATTATCCTTAACAGATATATAAAGTACAAAACAGAATAAGAACACAGTAACTTAGGGGCATTCTTAAGTTTGATGAGCCAGGGAGTAATGCCCCATCTTCTGTCCAAGAAAATGTTGGAATCTGGCCTACACATTCAAATGGTAGGTAACATTGAATATGAAATAACATAAAACCAAAACTAAACTATCTAGGTCAACAGACAGAGATAAAAATTCTTGATTTGCCTAAACTTGGTTAAAGAATTGTTCTAGAAGAATCCAGATTTATCTGTCTCTCTACTTCTTGGTTTCTGTTTCTAGAATTCTTCAGCCGTTTATCTCTCAATAATTCTCTTCAGTGGTTTAGGGATAGTTCAATTAACTGCATTCGGCCCATTTAGGATAAGGAATAAACTACAAATATTAGGAGACTTGAGCATTGGTACTTTGTTTAATAAAATTATTATAAATCCTAGTGAGATCAGATTAGGCTTTCTGAGCTATATTTGCACAATAACTATTTGTGCTAAGTATACACGATATACAAGTGTTATCGTGTGTTACGAACCTTTATATTTAATAGTGTACCAATTGTCCTTTCTTCTCAACAAGGGTGGCAGTGGTGCAGAGAATTTTAATGTTCACACACCTAGGAGCATAAAAAATACCTGAGTCGGCATGTGAGGTCCTACATGGTATCCACTACTTCTACCCTTCTGAAAGGTCTATGAAGTGATAGGCACGCAAACAATAACTACTTGTCTTTAATCAACTAGAGTTCAAAAACATTCAACATGCAGAAGGTTTTGCTCACAATTATTATATTGACTGCATATGACCTTCCTGTGTCTGCATCAAGGTTTTCTATTTCAAAAGCAGAAAGGTTTTGTAAAGCATCCACCAATATCCCAAAGAAACAATTTTTTTCGAAAAAAAAAATGAAATTGATTGGTAAGTAATTTAGTTATATCATGATCTTGATGTTTTAACTTTTGACATCCCAGGAACATTCTTTTATTGTTGTTGCTGCTAATTTGGTGAGAGTATTTCGGGATTTGGGAAGGGGATGGAGAGACTTGAACTTTAATTTCCACCAAGATGAATTTGTGCCTTTGCCACAAGGCCAACTTCATGTCCCAATACCAGGAACTTTCTTGTATTCCACTTACCTGTAGTCATTTTATTCCAATGCAATAATACACATAGTTATGTACAACAGATATATTTCAGCAACTTATCATAAGTTTGAACTAAACAAAAAATCTATATATGAAAAGAATGAGTCAAAAGCTTTATTTGAATGTCTATTAGATGATCAAGTTGCTCAGATGACCATACTTCATAAAATTACTTCTATAAGAGAAAGGAAAAAAATACAAATAAAAGTTTATAACTTCAAGACAAGACGATGAATTTCACGACCAGTTCAGATCAATGAAAGAGAAGTAAAGACAAATCTACATACAAAAATTTAAACATGATAATTGAATACAAACTTCTAAGCAAAAGATGCAATGTGGGTACATCAATGTAACCTACCTGGACAACCCTTGAGGACACACCATCAACATGTTGCTCAATATCCTCCAATTCATTAGTATTGACCTCAGGCACAACCATTCCTGTGATTCCAACATCTAGCGTTGATGGATCCATCTTTTCCATCTGCAATGAGACAAAAGATAATTGTAAAGTCATTTTTAATGACATTACTAACTGAAATCGTGGTGGAATCTGGCAACAATGAGAAAGTATCCGGAGAAAAATTCCTATTTAATGTGGCATACAAAGGAGATTATTTGTGCCACACTTTAAAAGAAAAACTAAACTAGAGAAATTGGAAATTGTGAAAATTCTATGTCTTTCATATTATAAGTGGAAGCAAAATAAAGTGAAATTGTAGTAGAATAGTAAGTGAATAGGTTTTCACAAATTAAGCAAGACGCAACGCAGACATATTTCAAGAATTTAGAAATTTTGGATATGAGCTTCTGAATAAAAAACTCGCAGACAACCAGTACACATGCTTCAGCAACTACTCTTCCAGAAGCAAAATTTCAAGAACAAATTCACTATTTTTTGCAGAACCTTTTGAATTCTTCAATTTCTTGGTAGCACGTATCAAAGAAAACAAGACAGGGAAAAATAATATTTGCGAGATGTTACTCAAACTGTCAAAGAAAAAGAAAAAAAAAAGACGTTAAACAGGTTGAAGATTTTTCACTTAACTAGTTTATTTATTTATTTTTTTTGGGCAAGTTAAAGTGAAATTCAATGGGGCACCAAGAGTGTGCCACCGATATACGATAGAACCATCCAGAAGAGGGGAAGAACCCTGCGCTACCCAGTGCCTCAGCTACGCAACACTAAGCATCTCAAGCTAAACTTGGGCAACAAATCAACTAAGCCACACAACATTCAGCAACTACCTACTTCTACAAAAATATGGAATTCACATCAACAGCAAAAATTCAAAACTCAAACTTCGAACCCTCACAACATTACTGAATATCCACAATAGAACCTTGGATAATCCAAATCATCCCCCATAGAAAGAAATCCAACAACCAAACACAACCAGCTTACAGATATAAAGCATGGCCATGTAGTGGCGAAGGCAAAACTCATGGAAAAAGGGGGCCAAGATTATGAGTGATACTGTGGATACAAAATTGAACATAAAAAAGATACACAAACTGATATATTAAAATTTTATTGGAAGTTAGAACTAACATATGTCCAAGATAGTTATATGACTACTTCTTCTGAAAAGTGGAGAGATTGGAGGCTTCAAGCCTTGCTGGCTCCAGTTATGGGTGTGTGCATGAGTGTGTGAGTTATAGACAGTGGTCTCCTTTGTAACCAAAACAAGAAAAAACTTATTGGAAGTTACTTGAGTTTAAGGGCCTATAATATAGATAATAGTGGTTCACAGTGTGCTACATGTGTTTGTGTATATTATTTGTATTCCTGACATTACCCAAAAATTATTTAAAGATATAGTCATTGAAAAGAGAGCTTCCCAAATTTCATACCAATTATTGAAAGAAATATTCTTTGTTTTCAAGTATTTGGGAATTGTTGAATTTGACTGAGATTTTTCGACTTAATACTAATGAAACTGACATTTACACATTTTAATATTAAGTACATTGTTATAAGAAAGTGGACCAGTTGCTACCGTTAATAAAATTAATTAAAGTCTGTTACTTTTCTTGCTACAACCGTTAATATCAATAATAAAATTTTCTTTTGTCTAAGGTGGGCTACAAACCACCATAGCTAATACATGACTACGCCCCTGTGGCCATGGACACAAAATACGGGTACGGCAGTACATGACACAAGTACATGAAAAATAAGGGTACGGCAGTACATGACACAAGTACATGATACAAGCAATGGCATTTCAGGGGGGAAAAATCAATACACAGGAAAAAACTTACTTCTTTTTTAAGTATGAAAAAAAAAAGAAAAAACAAACTCATATTAAATATATTTAACAGTTCACGAACATCAAAAATTCAAGTAAAATAATAGAAAAACTCAAGAACTTTATATCAAACAATTAGCAGCTGTAAGTTCAGTGTTTTGCACTATTGCATTTTTGGATTTTAAGTCCAACATTTGGTGGAATTTAATAAATAAATTGTTAATAAAGATATCACTGTATGACAATATTGATTAACATTGTATATAAGCAACTTGTGAAACTGAAGCGAGTGAAACAAGAGAAAAATATTTCTGAAAGGTAATTTGTGAGATACACTGTGTATAAACTAAATCAACAAAGAGAGAGCCATACATACACACACACACACACACACACACACATATATATATGGAAAAATAGGAAAAAGGAATATAAGGCATGTCTTAGCCAAACTTGACTAAGGCCACTAAGTAAAACGATGTAATTTAGGGTTCAATATCTCTTCATAGGATTTTTATTTCATATTTTAATAAATACTATAATTAAAAAAAAATATGATACATAATTAAAACTATGTCATTTTATTAAGTAACCTTAGTCAAGTTTAACTAAGACATACCTTAAATTCTCCTTCCCTTATATATATATATATATATATATATATATATATATGTATGACAATACGCGCTAGAGAATCGCCTAGCGTCTAGACAGGAGACTAATTGTCCTCGTCTAGTTCAATTAGTCTCCTGTCTAGATGTTAGGCGGTGCTCTATCGCATATTGTCATACATATATATACATATATACACACATACATATGTATGTATGTATATATATATATCACTGTTCTAAAAGTCCTTATCTAGTTCGATTAGTCTCTCGTGTAAACGCTAAGCCGTTCTCTATCGCATATTTCCACCTAGCGCTTGATTCGCTTAATTCCGACTAATCCCGTATAATACACGTGTAGGCGCTAAGCCCTCTATTTACCAATTAGATCCGCTTAACGTCTTATATAACACCGATACACACAAACAGATCCATCAATCGAATATATGAGAGATCAATTAGTTATCAGATAGATAGATCAAGGAATGAAAGACTTTAAAAAATGTAGGCAATAAACATCTGATTTATACCTTATGTTAACTTGGCAACATAACAAAAATCCAGTAAGATAGAGAAAAAATGCAAAGCTTTATAAAGCATTCCACAAATCCTCAAGTCTTTCATTTGGAGGAATTTCATAAATTAAAAAAGACCGCTATTGATATATAATTGCGTAGTTATTTAAACTGATTTTTCCATGTTAATGGAGACAACATTGAAGCCATACTATGATTTCAGATCTTTTTTTCTTAGTCAGAATATGAAACTACTCCTCTTTTCAAGGTATATATAAAGCACATACAGTTTACAACTAACAAATGTTCGAATGAATATAATCAAGCTATTCTTTTGCTGTATTAATGTCTTTCATCAAAACAATCAGTCAACCAAGCCCTTAATTTCACTACTTAATTTCTTGCACCTGCTATCCAATTCTCAGTATACTAGACACCAATGCTCTATACATATGTACTTCCTCTTTCACATAAGTCTATCATGTACCCACTTGTTATTTCTTTGTCATTACAGGAAATTATTTGGAGCTCTTTGTTTGGGGTATTTGACAAAAAATGACTTCACCATTACAGATTCCGAAAGATTACTTTCCTGCTCTTTATATTTCAGGCATTTCGCACAAAAATACACTCCCCATGATAACACTTTGCAGCATTGCCTGCGACTTGCATGTCAAATCCTAAGAAGCAGCTAATGCACATATCATTATAAATTAGTTTATCTATCCTCAGCTTCAATCTGAGCCTCAAACTACGTCGCAAAAGGTGGTGGTTTGATTGTTCACACTTCTCAGGAATCTACCTATTTTGTACTTTATGAAGGTCCTAACAAGTCATAAGTGCTTTTCCTCTCGGTGGAGGTAATTAACCCATTTCATTGTTTAAATTTTAATTCAATTTTTACAAATATGAACTATCAGAAGAATATAGCAACGCATGAGAAACAGTTGCAGAAAAACTAAACTACATGCCCAAACATAATAACGAGGAAAGCATATCTATCCACTCCCAAAACTGAAATGCAAAAATTGAAATTTCTGGCACTGTTTCTACAATAGTCAATTGATTGCAAACAAATTTCAATGAGCCCCACAAGTTAATCTCAAACATATAGCGATACCCTTAACCACAATTCCGAATAATTATATATAATTGTTCGCTACTGAATGTTTTACCCGGAATTGTATGAAGCTAAAGATGTCATTCCACAAAATGAACTTCTTTATCAATTGCCTCTTCTGTTCAGAAAGATGCCACGCCTACATTAATGACCGACCGAAGCCGCGCCATTAGATCAGTTGCGTCGGCAACGAAATGGGGTCTTTGTACTCCGGTTGAATGAATAGGTAGAGAGAGAGAAACCCATTAGCGACTAAAGGTTTAAGAGAGGTTCTTCTTCAATTTAATCTTTGTCCAGTGCACAACGATGGCTAAAGATGTTGGATGTGAGATATGAGGATTTACATAATTTTAAATCAAAATTCGAGTCATTAAAAATCAAGTTTTTTTTTTTTCTTTTTAAAGTATATAATGTTTTTTTTTTTATTTCTATCTCTCTCCCTCTCCCACACATTCTCTCTCTCTCCCTCTCCCACACATTCTCTCTCTCTCCTACCTCCGTAACAGCCTCTTCTTCTTCGCTTTCATAGCAGTCTTCTCTAACATTTCATCGTTATCGGAACCACCGTCGACAATATAATTATCGTCATCTTCACAACTTTTATTTTGGATGCCAACAAAAACAAATCAAGAATATTTACATATTACATATCTAAAACGATCGATTAAAATTGTCATTTGTCATCATTATCGGCGTCACCATTCATCTTTGTAGTCGTCATTATATTAATTTTAATTATCATATGTTGTGAATATAATTCAAGATCTGAACAACAAAAATTTATATCTAAATTTGAAACTCAATTTTTCTCTTTTTTTTCTTCTTTCTTTTTGAACGATATAAACGTTACTATGTAAACATTTAAAATTACTGTACGAAAATCTTAAAATTATTATGTTATGAAAAATAATATTATGTAAATAGTGTAAAGTTACTATGTAAACAACTTAAAGTTACTATATAAGGCCTAATAATATTAAACTAACATCAATGAAAAATTATTGAACTTATATTTTTTCTAAAAATACATACAAAAGTGTCTTTGTCCCTTTATACTAACTCTTAACTTTTTTTTTCTTGTTCAAAGTTCTCAATTACGGAGTATTTTTTGTTACTTATATTGCATCTTGTGAAATTTAAAAAAAAAAATCGGTGCATATGTTGACTACTTTAAAAAAATTTAGGGTATAATAATTTTCATTAAATAAAAATATAATTATTGTAATAAGGCATTTATGACTTGTGGCTTTACATAATGGTTGACATCGAGTTATAACAACAACATATAATAGAGAATAGAATGTAATTTATCTTTTCTTTTAAATCCTTTTTCTAACTTCAATATTACACTTGTAATAAAGAAAAAATTAAAAATAAAAGCTTAGTTTATAAAATAGATGCTAATCTAAAAATGACATAAAACAAATTCTTCAAAAAATTGGAGACACGTGTATGTGTAGTAGTTGATCGACGAAACTCTTCAAACAACGTTGCTATGCTCATCGATTGGAAACTCCAATAACATAAGAACGTTTTTTTTTTTCCTGTTATTCTTCCATTTTCTCCTCTTTTTTCTTTCCATAAATACATAGGGAGGTTTTCTTTTGATAATTTTCACCTAATTCGGGATTTATTTAGGAACTATGTTGGAGTGCATATCATTTTCCTTCCTCAAAAAGTGAACATTTATCTTAGAACGTTTGTGTATATCAAAACCACCGGCCAACTGATTGAATTGTTGATCGATTTTCCAAATCAATTTTGTTCAAACATTATTTGACTCAATAAACTGTTAAAAATATTGTTCAACCCGTGGATCAGTCACCGTTTCACTTATTGAACCACTTTTATTATAATATATTATCTTATGCTTTGTACAATTGACCATTCTTAAAAATAAATTTATACATTATAGTTAGAAAATGAGATATTTATATTGTGTGTCAATTTTCCAAATGGGAATAATAATAAGATTGATAAATATATATTAAAATATATTCTTTTTAAAATTATACATACATATTTATAAAATATATAATTATGACATTACTAGACTAGTAATAGTTCCACCATTGATTCGACTAGTGATTCATCGACTCATCAACATTTTCGATGATGGATCTGAGTTGGAAAACATTGATATATATATATATATTCATTAAACATTGTCAATGTATTTACATTTTAATTCAATGTTAAAATATATTAATTTTGATATGATTATAAAAATAGTGTAAATAAGTTTTAAAAAATTCATATATTATATTATTTTTGTATACTCTACTAATTAATAAAGTTAATTTTTTTTTATACAATTGTAGATTAAAGATGTAAGATATAATTTTAACTCTTTTCTATTTCAGAAAATTATCGGTCGATGTCATTATTTGAAAAATATTACCATGCAATTTGAATATATTTGAACTCTTCCCGTGCAGTTTATGTTATCATGTTACTATCTGAAACTTTTATGTTAGTATTCAAGTTATAATTTTGTTAAATAGATAGTAACATTATATATAGTAACATGATAATATAAATTTAATGTGAAAGGTTAAAAAATAATTATAGTGCACAAGAATATTTTTCATCATGTAGTACTAGTCAGTCTTTTTTACCATGCGGTACGGACCAGGAAGAAGCCCTTTCTATTTTACCTTCAAAGCCCAAACGAAGTTAGTTATGAGTCAATGCAGTCCAACTCATTATCAAGAATTGAGCTCACGTGAAATGGGCATAACTACTCTGAGTTCATTTAAATAATGGGCAGACTCAAGCTAAGGTTTAATGGGCCTCCAACTATGAATAAAGTTTACATGATAAGTTGACACTGGTGAAGTGATAAACCAGGGCTTCTCGATACACCACCACATGATTCATTTGCTGTACAGTCTTTGGGAACATGAATTGAATTTTTATTTTTAATTTGAAAAATTGTTGGTGGATCCCTAATTTAGGAAATAATTCTTATTTTTCTATTTATTATTATTTTTCCTTTTCTCCCCCCCCCCCCCCCCCCCCCCCCCCCCCCCCCCCACCCCCCCCAAATCCAGTATTATCAGAGTTTTGAATAGGTTCAACTGATTTCTCTTTTTTTGGTATTAATTTTTTTTTGAATTTTAACTTATTTTCAACTAATTTTAAATACTTCCTTATCTTTATCAATCTTGCAACCGTTTTTATTGTTCCTTTTCAATCTTCCAATCATTTTTTCTGTTTTTTCAATATTTTCAAATGTTGTTTATTTGTAAGTTTATGTATCTGTGAGTTAATATTTGTGAGTTTATAAATACTTGTTGTGAGTTGGTGTGAGTTTATATATGTTTACTGTGAGTTATTTTTATGTGTCTATATATGTGTGTGTGTGTATTGTGCATATAAGTAGGAGTTTATCTTTCCTAATTTAAATTGTCAAGTGAATTTGTTAAAATTAATGAATGAGGATAATCTTGAATATTTGTATTATTTATTTTATTAATATAATACATATATTTAGTAGAGATTAATTCATGAATTATTGTTAATTTTGGTGAGAATTACCCCTTTTTAATTTGTTAAAACAAAGTCTAGTAGAGGGAGGTCATCGATCTACACCAATACAAAATGTGCCACATCTGCCAATAAATATTCAAAATAATATTTACATATTTTTTTTAGATGACTAATGACTAAATTCGAATCTTCAAGTATGTGAAACTGAAATGCAACTTCATATGATATCAGTCTTTATGTGCGACTTTGGAAAGTTTTATTGATATAATGTATTTGGCCTGATAATATTGTGAGCTGTGGACTTATATGTGGCAATTTATGTAAAAAATGCAATTGTAACTGTTATAATATTTTCGGAACCAACAAACAAAACAGAAAAAATAGAAGAACACACAAATTTAACGTAAAAAATTCAAATTCAGAAAAAATCACAATCTGAAGAATAAAATATTATTATTTGAAGAGAATTTACAAGATGGGTTTACAGTAGATAAACATCAACAATCATACTCTCCATTTGTTTGTTTCTCTCACTCAAAATGGCTTTCAATTCTTAACAAATGAACTCTCAAAAACTCTTTAAAACAACTTACAGAATTCAAAATTAGGAGGTTATAACTGCTATCCAAGTACAGGTGCACGTTGGTGCACCAATCCACGGCCTGATCGTGCCCCACTCTTGCAACTCCCAAAATGAAGAATAACCGATGCACATCCGTGCACCAATGCGACATAATTGTGCATTGACCAAAACCTCCTAAATTTTGCATTTTTAAATTTTTATCCATCACATGCACTAATATACAAGTGTTTTTTTTAATCTCCAAAACACTTTTAAATCACACAATAAATAAAATTTGAGCCACATTATAACAGTAATATTTTAACTTGTGTATTTGAGCTGACGATTAATATTGTGAATTGTGGACTTTCTTATTAGTATAAACTAATAAGAAGATCTTTTAAGGAGGTTCTTGAATTGTAAACACAAATACGCCCCCAAAAAGCTTGTACAAATGGTAGACAAGTAGCAAATACGATCTTTGTGCTCTTGTTTGCTCCAACTTAGCTGATGTCATACACCAACCGTACTATTAAGAAAAAAAAAAGATTTTCTAAACCATAATATGGTTCTATAATTTGTAGAACCCACTATTTATGGTGGTATTTTAATTTAAAAAATTCCACTAAAAATAGTATACATAGTAAGTGGCCTTTGTTGTGCCTCATTAGTCTTTTAGACACTAATAATGCAAATTTTTGTTTCCCACTCAAATGTGAGGTCACCCTCATTACCCCTTTTCTTCCATTTTATCATATAAATAATCAAATATATTTCTATATTATGGCTAAAAATGAATCCAGCTCATGAATATAAATTTCTTACTAACACTTATGATAGCCTAACCTACTTGATGACGTTGTTCTTCTTGTATTGCCCATCTATTAGGTCAAACTAGCAAATCTTTTTTTTTTTGGTCTTTTTTGTTTAAATTCTTTAAAACCTTAATGGATTCCAACTTATCCCCATTTAGAACTTCATTATCTGAAGATCACACAAGGGTTGAACTTGTGTTTTGATGTGATTTAAAACTTGTTTGTAGAGAAACTTCAATAGGTTAATGGCCTACAATTTTTATGTAAACTTATTGATCTAATAAATAATTTAAATTGTATTTCATTTCATTTCTTCAAGATAAAGAATACAAACAGATCCCAAAGTAATTAATCATTTAATTTTTAATACCATATTTACAAGCTTTTGAGAAACAAGGGTATAGTACTCATATATAAAAGATAAATATGTGATGAAAGATTTTTGAGGTTGTCACAATTATCACAACAATGCGGATACTGATTAGATCAAATAAGTGTCCAATGGTACTGGGGAAAAATGACAAATTGACAACCTAGAGACTTAGCTTTCCAATCAAGTATTCCCATGCATGCTTGTAACACACATTCCAAACATTCAGTGAATACATCTTCGTTCAACTTTCAAGCCTTAAGGGGGTCTTTGTCAAAGAAAGAAGAAAATATGTTTCTTTCGAAAAATGTTAAAGCCTCCAAAAGGAATCTGGTTGTTCAACTCCAAACAGTACCTATCAATAGTAACATCCAAATTAGATACATATGTGTTTAATGAAATATTAGCTACTAGCACTTATAAAAATAAGCTACACAAACATGTATATGAAAGTAATATTCTTAAAGGGACATATAGATGTGAATACTTCTTTTTGTTTCTTCTTTTCTCTAGTTGAATGTATAAGATATGTTGCTGATCAAGTAGAGCTACATACTCATAATGGCTTCTCTTTTTTGAAAGAATGAATAAGAGAGACATATGTAATGGGGTCTTTTGTGATGCTTATTGAGCTCATGAAGATTGTGAAATAGTATATTTTATTTTAAGTGGAAGGAATTATTGGGGAATGTATGGTTGTAAAGATAGGTGAGAATTCTGTTCATACAATTTTCAGGTAGGTGCAACACCTACATAGGACTTCAAGAGCCACCCTCAAAATAATATATAGTCATAACAAACATGGCATGGAGGGTAAATTATTCTAACATATGCCTCATTTGATATCTGAATCCCATGTGTTTTTTAGAGTTTTAGTTTCTTCTATATAACAATTAAAACCAAAGTCACATATCAATTATAAAATAAACAAGATAGAGTTTATAACATATATTAGAGCAGACAAATCACTTCTCTTTTTCATAACATAAAAAATAAGAAGAATTTACATTTACTATTTATATGGTAAAAATTGTTTGAAATTACATATATGCAACAAATTTAAGTCTCAAAATAACTTCCTGATGTACTTAATTGACATATAGTTTTAATCTAATTTGGACTCTTAGAGTAAATTATTGTAGTACTTATTCTATCTGTTTTTAACTGTCAGTTTTAGAAATCTTTAAGTATATTAATAAATACTATTAATATGACTATTTTACAATCAATATTAATACACAATTATTTAATAGTTATTTTCTATAATAAATGTCATACAAAATGAAAATTAACGATTACGTAAGCTAATCTTGATGATAGGAAGATTGCGTAATTATGCTCTTTTGAGTTTTTAAATATTGGAAATGTGCGAAAAAAATAGGATGGCTATTTTTTTTTATGTTGCTTTATGGAGAGGAAGTGGCAAAAATGGTAAAATAAAAACTTAACATTCTAACCATAAGGCCATAACATAAGAAGCATTCAATTTCGATACTCTTTTATGTCTATATATCGTTTCTTTTCAACACAAAATTATAGGTTTAGTAGTAAAGAGTCAATAAAAAGATTTAACATTGTAATCAATGACATATATGGCTTATCCTTTATCGACGAATACTCTAACCATAGACATAGAGAATTATCTTCGACCTAATCACATGCATGTTAAATGTTAAGATTTTATAGAAGATAAATTAAGATTATATAATTTGAATTTTGAAATAGAAAAAGTAAAACAAGACAAGCTTAAGGAGAGGAGGAGTTCTTTTTTTTTTTTGTTACAAAAATTTTAGGTGAGGAGATGCTCTTCAGTTCAGAGTTAGAGAATGTCAACTGTCTCTTTGAGAGTTACTCACTAAGAAAAACAACTGACAAGATTCGAACTCTTAATTTAATGAGAGCGTTTGTTGAATTTTATCAATTAAACTAATTTTCGTTGTCAAAGAGATGAAGAGTTAATTACAACTCAAAGCAATCTTGAGCCTAAGTGACACGAACACAAATATCAAATGAAATTATCTACTAAACCTGATTTAATTTAATTTTTAAAGATACAAAAAAAAAATTGATATAGAACAATGTTTTGCAAAATGTTAAATAAAGATATACAATAAACTAAATGTCTAGTACTTGTACAAAAATTGTCAAATATTATATAAAATTAATTAAATTTAAAGGGCAAGAATTTATTGAACATTTCAATTTTCAAATAATAATGTTTTTGGAGAATGGAATATAATGGATCGTCATCCATCCGGAAAAGTACTTTCGAATCTCTATGGGCACCATTAAAAATGGGCCGACATTATTTCAAAGAAGGGCCCCCGCTTTTTTGGTTCACCGCTTAAGCCACCTGATTCGCCCCTTCTCTATTTATCCTTGTTCCAAAATTATAAATATAATTATGACTTTTTAACTTAAATTTAATGATGTATTAAATTTTAAATTAATATTAAATTAGTTAATTTTAAATGATAAAATTATTATTATTTTAATAATTATGACAAAACTCTTTGAGCACAACATATTTTGCGTTTAAACTTTTCATAGATTATATTAATTTTGATATTCAATATCTTATATTTTAATTTAAAAAGTTAAAATATATATCTAGTTTTAGAACAAATGACGTAGTTTTTGCTTTCATATATCCAAATTTTAACTTTTAGGTTAAGATTTTTTTTTTCAAAGTTCTACCTATTACGAGTGTAGTATCCGCAATCTAGGGAAAGGGGTTCAGGGAGGGGATAATTTTTCTATTCTTCAACATATATGTTGCTACTACAATTTAATCTCTCAACTTTTATGTTAATAAAAGAGAGTCAACCAGATAAAATTATATGATATTTAAAATTTAAAAAAGTGTGATATTTAATCGATTTTGATCAAACTTAAAAGTTATATTGTTTATTGTAAACTATGACGAAAGTGATATAGATAAAGATTTAATCATCCAAAAATATAAGGTATTAGCTTTACAAACTGGATCTTAGAATTTCTTAAATCGGGTCTGAAGAAATTTAAATAAGACTATGAAATCCACTTCTGTAAGAGTGTTTTTTAGGTAGTGTAGTAATGGGGAATGAGATTAACTATTTTGTTATTTATTTTATTGTGTATGTCATTTTTTTTAGAATTGTCACGTAGTTTTTTATGATTTAATTTTTTTATTAAAAAAAAGGGAATAATAGGTCATTTTCTTTAGGATTGTCACATGCTTTCTTATGGTTTAATTTTCTAATTAAAAAAAATAGAATAATATGTCACTTCTCAATTTAAGAATGAATGAAACAAGAAACATATGTAACAATTCAACCAATTTCGTGACAGTATAATGGTACCGTACCAACTCCATGTCATATATTTTCATTTTCCTCTCTATTGTAGCATTATATGTATGTTTAAAAAACCAAATGTTGAGTTTTAAAAATGTCTTTATTATTGTATTTAATTATGATTTGGTATGTTATTTAAAATAACAATAGCCATAGTGATGGTGTGTAGTGGGTAATGTAGTGACAATGACATCCTGGATATGTTATGTGATTTTAATAAAACATATCTCTAATTTTAAAATAACGAAAAAATGTATTTCTAATTTTTAAAAGGATAATTTTCATTTTCTTTTTTTTTTAAAAAAAATTCAAAGAGAGAAGTTAGGAATCCGATATCTCTTAAATTATTCGAGATAATAATATAAAAATCACTAATATAATTAGTCCATAATCAAGCTAATACATTAATATGGCGATTGGTTTAGGCCATTGTGCACCATCTTTTTAAAGAATGTGTATATATATGAGCTGCACCATGAACATAATGGAGTCGAAGACAAAAAGTTATGAAACATGTGAAAATTTTATTATAGTATGATTCTTATTAATGATGATTTAATGATCAATTAATTTGCTCTCCAACTTAGTGTTTTAGCTAGATGCCTAGATAGAAATATACACCTCAAAAAACAGAACTAGAGAGTAAAAAAACTTGTGCTATAAATAAAGTCATGTGGATAAACATAACCCAAAAATAAAAATAAAAAATTCTAAAAAGGAAAAAAAGAGATAATTATAGATATTTCTATCTGTTTTCAGAAAGAATCTAGTTTTGAATTTTTCCTGAAAAATGCAAGTTAAAAAAATCTTGAACAACACTAATATCATCACCAAATGAGGTCAAACGAGAAGAGGGTGTTAAGAAAATAGAGCGAATGAGTTTTTGTCTTGGACAAGGGCATGAACTAAGATATCCACCATAAACACTCAAAATATTCAGATAGTTTTTGGAACTGTTTGGCACAATTTATTTTAAATATGTTTATTTGAATAAGTTGAGAATTGTTCAGGTTATATTAAAATAATTTGTTGACGTAATGAGTTATTGTATTTAATTAGTAACTAAGTTGCCTAAGATATGAATTAACTTTCCATAAATTATCAACCAAAAAAAATAAATTATAACTCCCTCTAGTTCATTATATTAAGTCATTTTAGAATTTTGTTGAAATCTCATTTATTAAGATGTTTGTATACCCTTATTTACTATTGAAGAATGTGTAGGTTAATTATAAAAAAAGACACAATTTGATTAATTATTAAAAGCGCAATGTTATAATTTAGAATTGTATTTAAGAATCAATTTAGCTTAACAATGTACTCATTGATATCCAAAAATTTCCTTAAAACGTCAAATATATTGAACCCGAGGAAATATATAATGACATAAATTACATATCATCCTTGTTAAATGATAACTTTTAATGAGTTATTGGATAAAATAAATACTTAAAAACAAAAATTTACATCAGTACCCCAAAAATACTTTTTCATACATAAAAAACTTTTACATCATTTATTGTTTATTTCTTAGATAATGAAAACAAACACTTTCTTTATTTTTTTAGTTACAAAAAATTTAAGTTATAGAAAGATATCTCAATCCAAATCCAAAACATATATACGGCAAATCTTCTTAAAAACTTACATCCATAATTTAATTCCAATCAACATAGTTACACATTTCTGACCAAAGTATGCTTGGGTTAACTTCCTCTGCCTTCCATTTATGCAACCAATTATCGGAAAATTGTAATAGCATGAATTTTATAATATAGGATGGTGACTGCATGCATTAACTTTTATTTAATCATTATGCTCCATCATGATTAAGTAATTAATAATTCACCCAATTCATTATGATTAATTAATTAATAATTCACCCAATTCATTATGATTAATTAATTAATAATTCACCCAATTTTTTATACATTGCAAGATTTAAGTAATAAAAAAAAGTAGATTGGTTATCTGTATTTACAAATATCTCCATTAATTTAGGACGACTTAAACTTATTCTACAGAGAGTGGACCATTAGTAGATCAGGTCCGAGGGAGGGGAAGAAAACTTGCTAAACTAAATACATTAGTCTTTCAAAAATATGTAATAAAGCTTTCTTCCGTTTTATGATAACACCTTTTACGTAATAATTTAACATTTAATAACATCTTTTAATGTGCAACCAAGAAAACAAAAAACATCTTTTAATGACAAAAATTACATTTAATGATATTTCATCGCTTTGACAGTATATTTTGCTCTCATAATATCATCTCCCAATCCAATAAACAAAAAAGTCAAAAGCAACTTTATCTTAACTAAAATTATGACAAAGATTCTAGCATGAATAGTACGGAGTACTGTTTGTTAAATAGCTGAGTTGATGAAACGATTGACAGTTGAATATGAACAAATTTTTGCACGCAAACTATTTTATAAGAGAAATTTATAAAAGTACATAAAAATAAAAATAAATTAATTAACTTTATTGATTAAGAAAGAAAAAGAGTAACAAAATTATTTACATATCAAATTTTTATTGATTTGTGAGTTTTTCTCGTGTGTTATTATAAATATGTTGTTAAATATTGCACATTATCGATGATTTGTTGTCTATCTACTATCGGCTTAAAAGTAAATCTTGTCATCTCTATTACTTTTCAACTTTATTCCGAAAATGATTATAAATAATATAATGTGACTTTTTATGTGGGCCATAAATTTTTTTTATACTTACAATATACCATTTATAATTATTTTTTAGATGAAGTTTGGATATAATAAGCATACAAATATTTATTCATCAACTTAACCCACCAAGTTAAGTTTACCACAAATATTGCAACAAACTAAAGATATCTACAAATTTGACAAAGTACATATATTTATATATGTAATAAATTTTAAATCATCAATTATTAATTATTAAGACGTGGGCCATGCGGACTTGGCTCATGTCCACTCCTTTCCCTCAATTTACCTAATAACTTTTAAAAAAAATTATTTTATGTAAATTTAATTGTACAGATAAATAGAATATGAAAAAAAAAGTAAATTTACATGTTTTATCCATTTGTACTGTCAAAATTAATAAATTTTATTAAAATTATTAAGTATGTGTAAGGAAATTGAGAAAAATAAATAATAGAGAGAAATTAAGTCTTTTATCCATATCATATTATATACATTTATTTGTGATCCAAATTAATATACTTAACACCGTTGTATATATTATCGCTGTTTCATGTCTAACAAATATTCTATTTATACTCGTGCACAAGCACCCACATTACTTGCAAAATTAATGATTTGTTAGGAAAAATAATATGAATATAAAATGTGAGAAGTTTGTGATAAATTTCAAGAAATGGTTATGCAAGTAGTTCGTCTTTATGGCAAGGAATTGGAAGTTAAATCATCTTGAATAGATAAAGGAACATTTTACAAATTTTTTACTTTAATTAAAATTTAAATTATCTGTCGATCCAAAATCACCAAAGTGAAATTTATAGAGATTTTATTAAATGAGAAAGATGAATATGATTTATTATTATTATTATCATCTTTATTATTATATTAACATTTTTTTTTTTTTGCATTAGATGTGAAGTAGTACGTTGTCTTATGGTTTGGTGGGGTGGGGGGTTATAATTTTTCATTTTGGCCTTCTTAATTTTTCTTTTATCATTTTTATATATGTTTATATTAAATTAATAATAACCATTTGAAAGTAAGTTGTTATTAGTGAGTGTTAAGCACATTGAAAATCCATTACCTAATATCCATGTAGTAGCCTTGGCAGTGGATCGAGCCATCAAGTAGTACATTTTATCTAAAACAATTAATCTCCACTCAATGAATAAAATATCTCCTAAAAAATGTTTATATTTGGATAAAAGAAAGATGATGATGGGCCACTACAAAATTAGCTAATATGAGAAAGAAAATTCGATAAAGTTAAAAGTATGGAGATCTAATCACATTAGTGGGACATGCATTAAACATTTAAACATTTAAACATTTATTGTGGTTGACAAATAGCATATTAGTACACTGGAATGGTGACCTAGAAAGGCCTTATATAGCAATTATACAAAAGTTCTCCTATAATATATCTTGTTTATATATTGGTGGGATAATGATTCATAGCATAATTAATTAATCGAGTGATTGTGATCTTAATTACAATTAATTCCTTATTTTATTAATTGTTAATGTGTAAATATGTGTTAATAATTGAGATATATTGACCCTTGACCATAATTTTGTTGCAAGAGAAACTGATCAAGATATTAAGATAGCGCAGCCCTTTAACTGACCTTCTCAATATGTCTCTTGGAGTCCAATCCTCTAGAGAACTTTCATCATGTCTAAAAATAATATTCATATAATTTCTTTAATTCAACAGTGACAAATGGGGATGAAGGCATGTACTTTATCCGCTCTAAAGCATAAATATATACACACAGATATATATTCGCCCTAATACGACGTTGATCTACTTTAGATATTTCAAATATTCTAACAACGCTTCTATTAGTGCCTTATATAAATTATATATATTTTAATCACAATCGTCAAATTATCTGATTAATTACTAAGATTGAATTAGTTAATATATATCTTAAAACTAACGCAAGTTATAGATCATTTGTCTATATGTGTATATATATATATATATATATATTATATATTTTGTGTTGTTTATTATTATTTTTGGTATTTTGAGATATTACTTGTAATAATTCTTTTTGTATCTTCATAAGATAATTATTGAAATTGCAATTCTTTGATTTTGTATCTTATAATTAAGATATAGAGTATTTGAGTAAGTTATTATATATATATATAATGCTTCTAACTAATGATCTTAAAACATATTTAATAAAATATAAATTATAGTAAAGGGAATATATACCAATGTACTAATTTTCAAAAAGATAAAAAGTTGAAATAGAGTAAAATTGCTTTAACTTGGAGTCGAACATTACAAGCCCAAACACTCAAAACAAACGATGCCCTGGTGAATGACACCAATTCTGCGGGGGAATATATGACTCCTGCAATATTTGTGGTTGGAAACATCAATTATCATTAAATATCTTAAACAAATATTGTTAAGAGTATATTATTCTGATAATATAATTTAAAATTTATTATTCTGACAACATAATATTTATTATAATCTAAAAACTTAACCGTTGGTTACGTGACATTCCTGCAGTACCGACCTATCCCAAAATTTACTACTTGCATGGTGAGTTATGTCCTAGTGTAAACAAGAGTATATAAAAATGTAACACAAATATAATAATAATAATAGCAATAACAAAATAAAATACCAAAAGGGACCTCTGTTCCAACGTCGTGCACATTCCGGAGGAGGTAAAATATTTTTAATCTATTCATGTCTAATCAAATTTAATCTAATACTATGTATTAATTCACAAGAAAAGAACATATTTAAGAGTACTTTTTAACATTTTATTTAATTGGACTCTTTAGTGTCTTTTTTCCAACCCTAATTAAAACAATGACTCTACCCATAAGTTTCCTTAATTACATTGGAAACAATCATTCTCATAAATAATAATCAATGACTACTTCCAAATTTTGCGAATAAATATTATAAATAATAATCATCTAATTAGTTTAAAAAAAGAATAATCATGCAATCGAGTATAAATAATTCATAATAAAATAATTACAATCAAATTAATATTAACCTTAATCACTAATTAAATCTATTTAATTAAAATAATTATAATCAAAATAATAATATAACATAATTGATCGATTACGATTAAAACAAATTATAACAAAATTAGTCATATATCAAATCTACAACAACAAAATAAATTTTTATAATACAAATTTATCTCTAATGTGCACATGTAAAAAAAAATTATTTTGTTAATTAAATGTAGAGTACATAATATAGACAAATAATAGCTAATCCAGCCATTTGAATAATAATGTTAAGATTATTGAATATATTGATTGGAATATAGAATAATAAATTTCTCCAAGATTTGATATTAAAAAAAAGAGGCAACAGTTAAGATAATTGTGCGATAGCAACGTATAATATCATTCTATACAGTGCTCCGTACAAATTAAGCAAATTAAATTATGCAGAAAATACGAGATAAGTGATAAACCTTTATTTTACTTTCTCTTATACAATAATATAAAATATCAATGTGTGAAACATAAGCTATATATGTAAGACATAACTTTTGATAAATTATTTTTATTTTAATAATTATTTATTAATTATTTTTTGACTTTATTTAGAAAAAATGATAATAATAAAATGAAAAAAAAACGTAAGATATGTATTTTAGAAATAAATGTTTGAATAGAATATTACATTAATTGAATTAATTGTTACATTCCAATTGTAAAACAATAAATAATAATATATGAAAATAATTTATAAAATATGAAAATATTATAAATAAAAGAAATTTTGTATTAAAACATTAAAAATAAAAAAAACTATCAAATACTCAAAAAAAATTTCGTTCTATGTACGAACTTCTCTGCTAGTTATTATGAATCCAGAGCTCCTATTCTATGGGTGTCTTTGCATTATAGAGAAAAAAAAATTAAGTTAATTTAAGTATGGTGTGGGCCTAAAAACTGAGAAAAGAAAAATTATATGTTGCACGAGAGAGAAAAAAAACTGCACAACATGATGAAATTTTAGGTTTTTTATCACAGTAGAAAAAGTTACATATCTTCTCTTTTTAAATTATAGAGAAGTGAGCAACATTTCCTTTTACTAAATTTTGAAAACCAATGATTTAAATTGTAGTGAGAGTTTAACAATATTTTTATATAATAAAAAATTTATTTTGATGGAATATTAATGTATTTGATTATGATAATTATTTTAAATTGAAATTAATATAATTTTAATTATAAATTTTCACAAAATTATCAAATAACTTTTTAAAATATTACACTTTTTAGAATGAAAGGAGTTTTTTTTTCCTTTCTTTAAATTCTGATCGTAAATCACTAATTGTGTTTATCTTATGCGGATAAAAATAATACGGAATACTACAAATGAAAGTAAGACGAGACTAAATAGTAAAAGAAATTTCGAACACTCGAACTTTAATCGTAATCGAGACATTTAATTAGATAATTTTTTAGTCAACTCCTTAGACAAGTCCTAAGGAGATGGTCAACGAATTTTGTTGTATATAACAACAATTACAAGTTTTTCACAACAAATCATAAATATTAGATTTTTATCGCAACAAAAATCACAAATATTAGATTTCTATAGCAACAACTCCACGTCCAGTTCTAACAATATGAGCACTAAATACATGTTTTGACCGATGTTCTAAGATGCGGACCAGACGAGTGCTTAAACGGAGACGAACAGTCAAACGCATAAAATCATTTTAGGTGTTCAATTATGTATTTTGATAGTTAAGTAGATTTATACGGTCATTAAGTAGATTTAGGAGGGTTTAAGCAAATTAATTTAAATTAAAAAAATTAAAAATAATTTTAACATGATTCTTATAAATCATACATTTAACCTCGTAAGTAACAATAAAAAGTGAAATAAATCCAAATATGTTTTCAATAGTTATTTTTAAAATATTATAGATATTTTTTATATGTATATTATTCACTCATTTCTTAAATTTAATTATTTTTTTCTTAAAAAAATCATAGAATCCTTAAAAAAATTTAATATTATCATTTAATATATACATGTGTTACTAAATTTATTTGTTTTATAAAATACGAAATAATAATAATTTAAACTACTTAAAATAATTGCATAATATCTGTTGAGTCATTCGCACAATGATCCCCTATAAAAACTAATTTGACCGTCGAATCCGTATAGCCCTTTTAATACATTGATTTTGACAGATTGCTAGCTACTGTAACAACTTTCCAAAATACCTACCAAATATTTATCTATATAATATAATCATCGTTGCCCCACACACACACACACACAACGTCGTCTCTATACCCTATCCGTTATATAGACTTGTTTATTTTAATTTGAACTTTACGAATCGCAGTTTTTATAATGTAAATTGTATTATTAGAGTTTAAATTTTATAAATGTTAAACTGAAATAAATATAACATATATCAATCATAATTATTAGCTTCACATAATTATTAAGAAAGAAGTGAAATATTAATCAAAATATTCATATGGTTTTTTACAATAAATATTTGAGAATAAATTAATTTGAAATGAATAATAATAATGAAAAAAGTTAAAGTGGTTGAAATGGAATAAATTGATGTAAAGTAGATATTGTAAAAGTAATTTAATACGGAGTAAATTAGAAGATGATACTTTTTATAAAGACAATGTTGCAATTGAATAATACGTATAAAAAAGCAAAGTTTTACAAATAGATCAAAACGGAGTAAAAAATTAATATACTCACTCCATTTTATACTTAGAATACATTTATTTTTTAATATAGTAACATTTATTAATATTATAATTTTATTTGCGATATGAATTTGTAACAATATCAAAATATAAAATTTATATTTAAGTGGATTTTTAATATAATTTATGATATTTCACTTTAAAAATGTTATAACAAAAAATTTAACTTAAATTTAGAATTATAAAATTTTGTAAACTTATTTTGTACGAATTAAAACTTATCTCTAATTTTAAAATGAAATAAATATTCTTTTATTTTTAAATATTTTATGAGCGTGGAATATTCTGCTTACACAGAAAGGAATAATACCTTGTGCGTTTCTGAAGTGGGATCTGCTACCGTCTCTGACATGATACGGATCTTCTTCATTATAGTACTGGTAATAAATAAAAACTGTGTTAGGGTTCCACCATTTAATCTGTGGCCTATATATCCCACTTATATGTACTACTGATCACACTACTGTCTTTTTTATTCGATTTCTAAATTTAGTCCATATATATATATATGTGTGTGTGTGTATCTATATGTTTTGATTTTATCTCTAATTTTTCGAAACATGGGGAAAAACAACAAATATTTCTGAATATACTCCGTATAAGTTTTGCTTCATTGGGCCATAATTTATGAAGTTAAACTATAATACTTCCTCTGTTCTATGAATAAATAAATAAATAATTACTCCACATATCTGAGTTTGTTCATATTAGATTTGTGAAATGTTTAAGAGATATATTGTGTGTGGATTTATTATACTTCTGAAACAATAAATATTTTAGTTTGTTAGAATATTAATGTAACTTGTAATATTAGTCTCCATATTTTTTCTTTTTAAGTGAAATTTCTTACGACTAACTAAACTCTTACATTAATTAATTCTCACTTAGTTCTCGTCCAAAGGTCTAATCTCTTAACCACTAACTCAAAATTAGCGTTTTTAATTACTTGAGTTAACTTACAAAATAAATGTTACTCTTCATTCATGTGAATGAAACTAATTGAATATATTTTATATCCGAGCTAATTAAGTTTTATAAATATCTCATAAATTTATTAAGCTGAAAACTTATAATTTTATATAATGTTGAAGAATATAAACATCCAACATTAAAATAAAATTGGTGAGATAAGCATTGCATCAGTCTTTTATCAATAATAGTACTTCTTAATTGCACACCATAATTTGTTTGTGACTAGGGGTTATAAATTGTACTTAACAAGGAGAGATTGAGGACTATGAAAAAGAAATTAAACAATGAACTGAAAGGGTGAATACATAGAAAGTAGAATCTCTTTCTATCTCATTCGGCATCTCATCTATATATATATATATATCTGACCTTATGATTTCTCATATATATATATATATATATATAAACAAACAAAGAGAAGTGATAATTTCTCAAATATATATGTGTGTGTGTGTATATATATATATAAACAAAGAGAAGTGATAGAAGCGATAAAGCATATGAAATATTTTAACATGAGAAGAAGATGAAATAGGTGATTTGAGCACAAATGTACATGACATAAAAACATTTAATTATTTAGTGCATAGAATTCATATATACGATCGATCTAATCCCAACGGCTGTCTGATAACACATATTTAATGCTTGTTTAATTAGGGTTCTAATTAACGTATTACTTCCTACTTTACAACGCTTAATGTGTGAGCACCAAACGTGGAGATATGATTACATAAATATTTTCATGTTACTTTATAGAATTAAACTTCAAGCCAAATATATATAAATATATATATATATATATATATATATATATATATATGGCTTGAGAAATAAGTGATGGCCGAATGAGTTACTTCAACAATCAATCTATAATGATGAGATATATTTTAATTTGACACAAATTCTACATAAATAAATCTACAGGAATTAAGGTAATTAAACAATCTTGTGGTGTCCATTATTAAAAAATTATTGATTAATAATTTAGTAAATACTATAAAAATTATGTGACTGTTGAATTAATTTCCATCGACAGTCACTTATTTCTAATTTTCTCACATATATATATATATATATATATATATATATATATATATATATATATATATATATATATATATATATATATATGAAATATGTTATAATTAATTACTAACATTTAGCCATAAAAACTAAAAAGCTAATTACTAGGCCTCGTGAAGTACTTTTCTATTAGGTCTTTCTTTTATCGGCGAAATCCTAGTTATTTTTACTTTAGTCTCATTCATAACTCGCATACATGATCTCTTAACCTTTCAGTTATAAGGGATCAACTTTTTTGTTAAATTTATTTAGTAAACACTAAACACAAAACGGATTTTTCTGAGTGCAAGTCAACCTATAAGTGAGCTCATTCCGGTTGAATTTAAAATTAGAATATTTACCACTTTATCTTTTTTGTTTCCATTTTCCCCTCCAAATATTATTATCTCGCATTTGCTTCTCAAAAACAAATTTTTATTTTTAGAAAAAAAGTTACCTTTGAGTCTGTTAATTTACGGTATGATTGTGAAATCCTAGATTTTAATTAAATGGTGAGATGAACTTATTAGATTATTAAGATACCTTTTGTTACTTTGTTCGAAATTTTATGTAGCAGTTATATATATTTATTAAATTTAAGTCAAATATTATAAACAATATCATCATCCATGAAATGGTGATGTGTATCCGAAGTGATAAATACAATCCATCCGTGCAATTTGTGCAACTAGATTCCAAAATTCATGCCAAATGTGCAAGTTGGATATTATGAAAAATAATGGTAGGCTGATGGCCCAAGAATAAAGAGGGAAAAGAAATGTCAAACTAATAAATTAGTAATGATACGACGTCAAACAAAGAAACATTAGTAAATTAGTAAATTAACATTGATGTGTAATAAATTAGTAATGATACGACGTCAAACAAAGAAACATTAGTAAACATTGATGTAGTAAATTAACATTGATGTGTATTAAATGTCAAACTAATAAATTAGTAATGATACGACGTCCATGAACTAGTTATATATTTTATACCTTCAAGAGTGAGTGATCGATTAATTGTTTAGGTCAAATGACTCGAGAACATTTAATTTAAATACAATTAATTTTGTGACTAACAGAATTTTTTTTTTGTATACGTACACAATTATAATAGTAATACAAATCATCTATTGTCTAAAAGAATGCATTAATTGATTTGCACAAATCTGTTGTTGCACATAATTAACATTCTCTTTCAATTCGTTTTCAATAGCTTATAACAGTTATTTATATAATAATTGTACTGAGTTGTTATTATTATTATTGTGAAAAATGTTTTGTAACTGTTGTGACCTAATCCCAATAAACCTTCCACAAAAGATTGATATGAGAAAACATAAGTAAATGTGCTTCCGCTTGAGCTGCACATGAACCGATGATATTATTATTATTATTATTTTATCATTATTTATTACGGAGTATAAATTAATAAATTATTATTTGTATTATTATAATTACTATTACTATTATCTTCATTGCTATTGCCATTGCTGTTCGATCCTGTTGCTTTTGTTGTATATTTTTATATTCATAATTTTGTTTTCAGATTTATAAAGTTTGTCTAACATAACTAAATAATTATGTAAGTCATACACTCGTGTAAGAAAAGAATATCCGGAAATTAATAAATTCATATTATAAATTTGGAGTACGTACGTGGACCAAAACCTTACCGGATTAAAGGTCTTTCCATCTGGGATCACATAATAAGCAATTCATGTTTTACATATATATATATACGGTTACAAACGAACACACACATAATAGTTTATTTTGGTCAGATTTGTATTGAGTTGAGTAATTTTTTAATTAAATTTGGTTTAAATTTTAATGTGAGCTTGAATTATTGTCCAAATTCTACTCAACTCATATTCAAATTAATTTCGAACTAGCTTTTTGCGAGCTGAACGATCGAACTTCGGGATTTCACATCCCAATTTATAGTAATGAATTTATTTATTTAAAATGTCTTGTCATAATCCTAGTTGTAATGAACAGGACATTTAAAATATTCTGATGATATAACAAAGAAGAGATACCGTTTGTTGGTAAAAGTTTTAGAAACTTTAAAAAGGCTTACAATATAATTGGAGATATGCTACTTATGAAAATGTGGATACTTCCAAGTTCGCGGAGAATAATAGTTTTCCGAAGTCAAAAAGCAAATTGAGATCCATCGATCTCTGATTTCTTTTTTTTTTAATAATTTTCACCTATAAAATTTGATCTCTTAACTTTTAAATTTTTTTGAGTGAATGTAATATAGTAGTATATGATAACTAGTGCTAGATACAAAAGCAAATATATATACATAAAACGAGACAAAAAAAAAAATCCTTCTATTTTACGTGTTCTATTTAACTTTTAAATTTGTTTGAGTGAATGTAATATAGTAGTATATGATAACTAGTGCTAGATATAAAAGCAAATATATATACATAAAACGAGACCAAAAAAAAAAACCCTTCTATTTTACGTGTTGTGTTATGTAAAGACTCCGCGAAAGATTCATAAACTAAATAATAAATGTAGTTTTTGTGATTTATACAATATTGTGTACTTTTTTCTTTTCTTTTTTTGTTTAGGTAATGCATTAATTATTTGGTAATGCTAGAAATTAATACGACTACAACGTTAACACTATGTCATACCATAACATACAATTGATCGACAGCACTTGCCATAATATATACTGGCTGTTGTTGCGTGTCTAACATTGCTCTTTGTTATGGTACAAGCAGACGTCACTGATCTTGATGTGTCTTCCACTACCTATATATGAACCCCTTGTACGTTCCTCTCTTTCACCTAAAGCTAGGCAGCTAGCTCTCTCTCTCTCTCTCTCTCTCTCTCTCTCTCTCTCCTCCCTCTCTCTCTAGCTCGGATACTCAAACACCTTATGCCATGGTGAAGTTCTCGAAACAGCTAGAAGCTGAGCTGATCCCCGAGTGGAAAGATGCTTTTGTGAACTACTGGCTGCTTAAGAAACTCATTAAGAAAATCAAGCTCTCAAGGCATCATCCTGAAGATCACTACTCCACCGACAATATCGGATTCTCCATTCTTGATCCCATTCGTTTTATCACCAAGAAAATCTCTGGTCATTTCCACAATATCAATGCCCGAGAGAAGCCCGGAATTATTGAGGTACGTACGTATGCAGCGCGCGTTGAACCTCCATATCATTTTTATACTAATTATGATTAACAATATAATCTTTGTTATCTTAGTAATGTTAAAATCGAGAATATGGTTTATTAGACTGAGAAGTCTCATACACAGTTTTGTAGGGTAAATAATGCTATAAGAATCTAGATGTTTAAAATTTAAGTCAAAATATTTATAAATATTACCCCGCCGCGGTTGATCTTCGTTACCCTAATATATAATGATTATTAGGATATATTTTTAGGATGATTACGATTAATAACAATATAACATGATAATTATTATATTATATTTCATTTTCTTGATTTTGGGGCACAATTTAAGAGGTTCAGTTGATTGGTTAATTCAATCTGCACCTTAGAACCCACGATCTATAAACGATATACAAAAAGGTGGCCGAAACATAGGAAATATGAGTAGATTTTCCACCAAATTAAAAATAGATTTATTTGCTTGTCAAGTTTTTGTCTTTTTCGGATACAAAGCTCGTTTCGTCTTCAAATTAAAGTCTAAACTTATTACTATGCTTGGAAAGACCTCAACTCTCCATTTCATTTAGATCTTCAATCCTATTTTATACTTCTTACTATATATATTTATATATATGTCTATGTATGCATATATGTATATTATATACAGAAACAGGAACTACACACAAAAGTTGTTTCAAATTAATTTGTAAATATATAGTAATACATATTAGTAAATTAAACATCTACATCTTACGATAACTGCCGCGAATTTGAGTTACAGAAAAAAAAAATGTTTACTTGCCGCACATTACAATTAAACCAAAAAATAGCCACATGCAAGTGGAACAAAAAATGTAGCTACATGAGCTGCTTACCATCCTGAAAATCTCAAAATTTTATTAATAAACTTATATTTTTTTATTATTCATTATATATAATATTTAGACTTATAAATCAAATATAATTACAAATTATAGTTTAAAAACAATTAAGTAAATTTACACATGTGTACGCGTGCATGTGAGATAGTAATACTAAAAAATATTTAACATTGGACGTGAAACATTTAAGTGCACTGGTGATTGGTTTTATGCAATTCTCTTCTCTCTTTTTTTTTCTTTTTTCCTTTCGTGCCTATTTTTCTTCATATTTTCTTCTATTATTGAATAAAAGCTAGCTAGGCCCGTTATTAAGAGTAAAAAACGGAAAAAAGGTAGCCGAAAATGAGAATGCCGTAATTTCATGCCTTAACGCGTAGCTCTTTATATAGTTTTACGTACGACAGCAAATCAGCTAACCTTTATTAAGTTTTTTTGGGACAACAAAAAGATAAAAAAAAGGTCTTAGGATTTCCTCTTTATTGGGAAGCTTGTGCTGTAACGTAAAGAAACCACTTTTTTTAGGCTTTTTTTATGGAATGAAACTACTTTCATATTGAGTTAAAAGAAAATTGGAAAAATAGTACATTAATTTTTATTTTTTAATTATTTTTTGTATTTTCAGGTAAGAAGCATAACTAAAGAAGGAGAAGAAGATGAAGGGGAAGATCAAGAAGTGTATGAAACTGAGCTGTCTCAGTTATTTTCCACTGAAGATGAGGTATATTACTACCATTCCTCTCTCTCTCTCTCTCTCTCTCTCTCTCTCTCTAACTGTTCTTTAAAAAGAACTTCTGTAGATATACTCCCTTTATTTTTAAGGATAAATTAAGGTGTAAATTATAAATAAAAAAAATATTGTTAAATTGAACATCCTAGAGAAGATTATGATGAAGAAATTAATTACAGAAAAATACTAATAAAACAAACGTGTAGACTTACAGATTAGAATATTAGTCGTATATGCAATAATAAATAAATGGAATTTCGATAAAGTGATTACAATTAAATTTAAATGTTATTACTATTTGTGACATAGTTTTTCCATCATGAAAATTCAGTAACAAACAAGACAATTCTGTAGTATTACAGTAATCATAATTTGTATTTATTTATTGCACTCAGCTCGTTATATATATATATATATATATATATATATATGCAGGTGAAACAGTATTTCGCGACATTGGATGATGAGCTAAACAAAGTAAACCAGTTTTACAGGACAAAGGAGAGTGAGTTTGTGGAGAGGGGAGAACTTTTGAACAAGCAACTTCGAATTCTTCTGGATCTCAAGCAAGTTTTGAGTGATCGTCGAGGACGTTTGTCCTCGAGATCCGGTTCCGGCGTCTTTTCCCGATCTCAATCGTCACTATCCGGTCAGTTATTCTTCCATTATCAACGTACATGAGAATATTGTCAAGTTTTAGATTGTTTATTTTCAGTAGCTAACATTACTGCTGATCTACTCATTTTAATTTTCAGCTGATCCGGTTCGACCGAATTTTTGTTAGTTTGGCCTATTTTTTCTGATTAGACCGTTTTTTTTAATTTTTTCTTGAATTATTAATTTTAATTAAATCGATCAAATTTATGGTCAGTTCGCGATTAAGCCGATCGAACCGGTTAATCCGGTCCGATTTTGATAACATTGCTTAAGATATATTTATTGTCAAAATAAAAATATTGTACTCCTTATTTATATATTTTAGCGACACTTTTTTGGTATAAATACGACGATAATTAATGATGATGATGATGTGATACCAAATAATGTGTTAGAAGTTGATATAACCATGTGTAAAATTAATAATTTACTCCATTCATGCATAATCTAGTATCATCATTATTGCAATTTAAGAAGTCAATTTTCCACCATTTGAATTCTCAAATTGAAGTAATGTATTTCACTTTTGCAAATGGTAAATATATTGCATCTAATACTTTGAGATAGTTTATAGCGTTTACAACTAATCTAATTGTAGCTGATTTTTTTAAAATGTCATTCTAATATTTAGAATATGTAAAAGTCAATATTAATTGTTATTAAATCTTAAAGCGGATGGGTTAATTCATAATTCAAATATATTAATATATACACCCACATTTTTTTATAATTTTGAATTAGACGACCATTCTTTAATGTTTATTTCTTTAATAAAATCAAAATCATCTATCCGTTGTTCTTTAGTGAAATTCAGTATTTGTAAGTTCGGAAGTCGTCTTATATATATGCGGCATCATCTAATTTTATAAGTATCTTTTAAGTTACATGATAGGAAAATTAAATAAATACTTGTTTATCATGATTTAAGTATATTAGTTGTATAATTATATTAAGTATATAACTAATACTTGTAGTTAAAAAGAAACTTTTTGAAACAAAAATGGATACGGTATCAATTACGTCAAAGTGTCTCCTACGTGGCGACATGTAATATGTGAGAAAATGACCTTAATGTCATCATGCTATATTACTGTTTTTAGTCGTTCTTTGAATTTTAAGGTTGAGATTGTTTATGTTATGATTTTTAAAATTTTAACACGATACACACACACACACACAAAAAATATATTACAATGTTCATTACTAAAAAAAAAATATTTGTGTACAACTGTTATTTTGTAGGTGACATCATGAACTTATATTGATTCTAATTACCAGAATAAGTTAAATTAATATTCAAAAGTAGAAATTATTCATGTACGTACTTATATTGCATGCTATAAGTTAAAAATGAGTTAATTTACGACATGTCTACATCTAGTAACCCTCCAAAATAGATACTCCGTATTTCATACATATATAGTTTAGCTGATGATGATGATGAAAAATAAAATTAAAAAAAATTACTCTAAAACAAATTTAAGAAATTTATGTTATATATAGAATTCCTCCTACAAAAAAATATTGATTTTTTATGACGACGTAAATATACAACCTCTAACACTAACTGTATCAGCCAAATCAGCCCAACAAACTCTTCGCCGCTATTTTCTTATAAATATATTTTATAGAAAAATTCTTTCGAAAACATATGTTTCGCAATCACACATTATATATACATAGATATGGAGAGAGAGAGGGTGAGAGAGACTTATACATACTCCATAATTACGAGATCATGTCGTTAATTGATTTTGACTGAAACTAATGTGATTTTATATGTTTTTTTGTTTAATTTTATGAGATTTTATGTGATTTTATTTAAAGTAGTCGGAGTAATTTTGTAATTTAATTAATAATACCATGGTTTTAAAAAAAAAAAAAACAGATAGCGGGACTGATTGTTCTGAGAGCCCAAGAGAAAACTCAACACAAACAGATGATGTAATTGCAGCACTAGAGAAAAATGGAATAAATTTTATAAACTCAGCATCAAGATCCAAAACTAAGAAATTAGGTACAAAGCCAAAGGTGACCATGCGAATTGATATTCCAGCTACTACTCCCACTCGGACAATCTCGGCCGTTACTTCCATGTTGTGGGAAGATCTAGTCAACAACCCTAAAAAAGAAGGGCATGGAGAATTCATTAATAGGAAGAAGATTCAGTGTGCTGAAAAGATGATCAGGGGGGCATTTGTGGAACTTTATAGGGGTCTTGGTCTGCTCAAAACATACAGGTATAAAACAAGTGTTTTATTTATTACTACCTCTCTCTCTCCGTATTTATTTGTCGCAGCTTAACTTTTTTCTGATCAAATTAACTAATTTCTTATAATAGTAGTTGTGTGTATTTTTTTAATAAATATAAAAAGATATTTTAATTTCAAATATGATGAATTTGACCATTAAAAATCAAATTATGACAATTAAATCTGAACGAAAGGAATAAGATTTTTATACAAATTGCTATAAATTTATGCGATGATAAGATAAGAACGACAAACTTTTATTAAAAATTTATAACATGATAATAAATATAATTCTTTTTCAAGAATAAATTTTGTTCCAAATGTAATTTTCTTCTTTTTTTGGGCGGGGCGGGGGTGGGTGGGTGGGGGGCGGGGGGGGGGAATGGATAAAATATCATTAATCTGTTAGTTTTATTTTATCTCTTGTAAATTTCCTTGATCTCGGGTCGAGTTGCTTAAACATAACAACAAATTAATTACTTATGCTTAATTTGTTATATATAGCATTAATTTTCTATTTGTATACATGTTCTAATCATTTTTACTCATCTGGCAGCTCACTTAACATGGTAGCATTTACGAAGATACTGAAGAAATTTGATAAGGTAATAATAGCTAGCTGTAACTATCTGTCAATTTATTCTCTATTTACACTTGTATAATAGAGAATGAGTATTAGAATTTCGAAAGTCTTTAATTCTGTCATTAGTTAGATCCATTTTTGACAAAAAGAAACTGTTTATTCATTAATTTGTTCCAAAATTTGGGAAAATATTTGTTCACAGCCAAAAAGAAAATGAGGGGGAGATCGACATCCTATTTATGTCAAGTGAAACAATAATGTGATTGTTGTATCTTATAATTATTTAGTTTTACACCTTTTTTATATTTTTTATATTTGCATTAAATCTTCATCAACATTTATGCAATAATTTAATGAATATATGACGATATATAATATTATTATTATTATTATTTTGTTTGTTCAGGTATCCAACCAGGAGGCATCAGCAAGTTACCTGAGAGTAGTGAAAGGATCTCATTTCATTAGCTCTGACAAGGTAATATATAATAAGTCCTTTTTATTTTTTATTATCTGGGTAATAAACTAATAAGTCTTTTAAACTTTTAATATATCATTCGCCCTTTTAATTTAATATACACTTAAGTATATCAAACTAATGTATATCTAACTAAATAAGAAATTATTTTTTCAATATCTCACCAATCCTGTGAATAAATATCTATTTTAAGTCATAAATGGATGATACATAATTATTAAATTTATTGAGTAGACAAATTTTCACATTTAATTAGCCACGAGTATTTTTGTAGTTATCCCAAGTATTTAACATGACTTTGATATGCGATATACTGAATTGTTAGAATTCAAATGGAGAATGAAATTTGAAAAAGAAAAAAAATAGAAGAAAATTGATGTAGAGTTGAGGTCGAGGCAAATTTGATGAAATAAAAAAAGAATAAAATATACTTCTCAAAGAATGGAGAAAAAAGAGAGAGAAATTCCTCGTTTTTCTTCGTGTAATGAAAATATATCAATAATGCTATGTACAATAATGATTCATTTCACCTTCAGGCCTCGATCTACTACATTCTCTTATTTAATTTTTCTTAATTTCTTTGATATTTCCTTACTTTTCATCATATTCATTCTCCATTTCGTTCAATTTCAACAATCTAAATATATAAATTTACCTTAGTGGCCACCTACAAATGTTGCACAAAACAACCCACTAACTATCATTTTTATACCATAATGGTCACATGGTGAAACTCATAGTGGGGAAAAAAGATGTTGACAACTCATTGCAAAATATTCAAATAAATTATGTCCGTAGGGTTGATCACAAAAAGTATTAATACTATTTGTTATGGTAAGATTGTCATCAACTTTGTTTTCTCTAGTGAATGACACAATTTGTATTAGCTAGCACAATTACTCGTAAGGCTTCATCATGATACCACTATATATATAACCTCCTTTCATGCACATTTTTCACTTATGAACTAGTCAGCAAGGAATGTATCGCAAGTGGCACGTCGAATATATTAATCTTTATAATTTAATTTGTGGTGCAAAAGATACATTTAAGAAAATATTTCAACAATAATACTAGAGACACCAATAAATTATGCAAATAAAAGTACATAAACATATGTGACAAATTTAAAATCATTAATTTTTAAGATGTGGTCCCTTAAATTTCACCAAAACTCCTATAAGATTTAGTCATATCAATTTTTGTACATTAATTTGTGTATAAGTTATTATTTCTAATACCACTCATTTTGAATTCGAATGAGTCCAGGAAATAGGTATTGGTAAAACTTTCCTCTTTAATGGATCCAATATGACTCAATAAAAAATTAAGAATTATCCAGAGCCCAAAGGGCTATCATATTGAATGTTCTATAGTGAGAGAAAAATAAATAAATTATATAAGAAAATTGTCTTTAGAGATTTAAATTTTCTCTTGAAGATGAATTATAAGTAAAAAAGAATAAAAGAGCAAATTAAGACTCACAAAGGGCAACCTATCAGTGACCAAATAATTCATCAAACTTAAGATATAAAAAGCTGCAAAATCAATGGGCAGCAAGCCACATGTTACCACATATACATGGTTGTTCTTCTTTGCTGTTTTACATATGATTTTACTTTAATTTTATGCTCGTTTTAGTGAAAGTAGATATAGTGGATATAAAAGTTATTTCATGAATTGGGATGATGATTAATTATATACTATTATGTTTTGACTTAAATAGGTGGTTAGATTAATGGACGAGCTGGAGTGTTTGTTCACACAGCACTTTGCAAGCAATGACAGGAAAAAGGCAATGAAGTTCTTAAGACCCCAGCAGCAGAAAGAATCTCACATGGTCACCTTTTTTGTTGGTATATATATTACTACTCTCTCTCCTAATTCCATCTCTCACACACACATATATATAAGCAAAATATATATATTTTACAGATTTTGAGATATTCTGAATATATATCCTCTCTTTTTTTTTGTAAGATTTAAGATTTGAAATGATAGTGAAATAATTCAGAAAAGATTTGAATACATTAATGAGATATGTAGACATAATGTTATTGCTTTTCAAATTTCGTACCGCACTTGAAAGAACAGCTAGTTTATGGTGAACCTAATTTATTGCATATATGTTTGTAATCAAAATTCAATGCATCGCATTATGACAAAGTGACAACCTATATAAGTTAATTTAGAATTTTAATTTCAATTTGACAAATAAAATTTTTCCAAAAAAATAGAATTGGACTTAGTTTGTTAAACAAGGTAGTAGCAATAGACCTTTATTCTTTTGAAACCATGTGTCTGATTGGTCATGTTTAATTAGCTAATTAACATGTGGCAAACATTTGAAAATAACATGACCAAAAACAAATAATAAAAGTGTGAAGTTGAAGAAACAGCTGCAACAGATGTAAAAGCAATTTAAACTATATAAAAAAGAATTACTTTGGTGCATTAAGGGGTGATTAACCATGTTAAAACAAATAAATGCAACTGATAATATGATAATAATTTTGAGCACATAATATCATCCAAACAAATATTATGTTGTTAAAGTAACGAAATATTTAGTGACAGTTATTTTTTTCGTTACAAATATAACTAACACCATAATTTTACTCCAATAATATCATGCATATATTTTTATGAGTTTATCGAGTGCATACCATATATTTAATTATTTAATTTAGTAAGTACTAATATTCTTGGAAATATTCATGGTTATGGGAAATTGAAACAATATTTATGTCCCACCTTCCATGGCTTCTATTTTTTCAGGCTTGTTTACGGGTAGTTTTGTTACACTATTTAGTGTATACGCAATTTTGGCACATATAAGTGGCATGTTCTCACCTACATCAGAAGCTGTTTATATGGAAACCGTCTACCCTATTTTCAGGTAAGCTTTCCTTATAAGTTATATACTATTTTCTTACTTTATCTCTTAAAAAACTTGTTCTATTTTTAATATTACCATAATGACACTGCCTCAATTAAAAAAATATATATATAATATAAAACATTCATAAATTATAAATTATTATAAAAAATATATATATGATTTTGCATAAACTAACACAAAGAGAAATTAAACAAAATGGTAGGTAGCTATTCAATCAACCTAAATCATAATGACAACTTTGTGACTATGAACTTTGGTGCTATTGATCTCCACGGACTAAAGAAGCTACAATATAAGTCAAAATAATTAAACGGGGAGAACTTTTTTCCTCGTGATTCATTCCTAGGTTTATAGATTATTGATAAAAGATGCTAGACAGACTTAGTAAAGTAAATGTCTAGGACGTGGACGATGATTAATCAGTGTGAGTTAAGAGGAGATTAATTGGACCTAGACGCGAGACACTAGAAGACCTTCTACCGCCTAAATTAAACTTAGTCGGATTTTTACTAATAGTGCTATTGACAACTCAAAATTTGGATCTTATATATGTGTACCACCTTACTGAACTGATCAAGATTTTGAAAATTATTGTGCAGCATGTTTACACTGTTAAGTTTGCACCTGTTCGTGTATGGCTGCAATCTGTTCATGTGGAAGTGCGCGAGGATCAACTACAATTTCATATTCGAATTTCATCCCAGCACGGCGCTTAAGTACAGGGATGCATTTCTCATTTGTACATGTATGATGACTGCAGTGGTAGGAGCCATGGTTGTTCATCTGATACTAATTTCTAATGGCTTTTCGCCTCGTCAAACCGATGCATTTCCAGGCATTCTGCTTCTGGTTAGCGCCTGTTATTACGTACTTGTTTGTTCGTTTAATTAAAACTAGTGATATGTTTGATTTTTTTTTTAGTCCGTTTGCGAAATCCTAAAAATTGGAACTAGTACGGTTCTGTTTTCTGCTTTTATTTTGATAAATATGATCATTTGTGGCACTAATTTAGCAGCATGTCATTGAGAAATGTTTTTGGCATTACATTTCAGTGTTTCGTTGCGCTACTTGTATGTCCATTGAACATTTTCTATCGTCCAACAAGATATTGTTTCCTGAGAGTTGTACGCAACATCGTGTGCTCTCCATTTTATAAGGTACATAATTGCCTTTATAATTTTCTCTTCATTTACAGTTCAACAACATGATTTGATTCCTTTAGAACCTGATGTATTGCCTAAGTAATCGATTTTTTTTTGGGGTATTGACAATACACTTGTGCAGGTTTTGATGGTTGATTTTTTTATGGCTGACCAACTTACTAGCCAGGTAAGCTTGCAAATCAAAGCAGCATTTAAACAAAATTACTAGACACCACAATAACTCATTGTAATAGTATCGCTAAGATATGTCACCGCTATTGAAAAAACACATTCTTTTAATAGCGATAGATATTTTGTTGTTATATTTATTGCGATAAGTTGTTGTAGTATCTAACAAAATTCACTTATAAAGAGAAGAAATAACAAAGGAGTTTCAAGTAATTCTATTTTCTGTATACAGATTCCATTGATGAGGCACATGGAATCAACTGCCTGCTACTTTTTTGCCGGAAGTTTCAAAACGCACCGATACGCCACCTGTAAATCCGGTAAAATGTACAGAGAGCTGGCTTATGTTATCTCTTTTGCCCCATATTATTGGCGTGCCATGCAGGTAAAAAATAAAAATAAAAACATTTTCACCCTTTTCATCACCCCCAGAATATCCCTTTTTTTTCTTGGCCTAATGCCAATTTTATTTTTTTGATGATATAATTAGTGTGCAAGGCGATGGTTCGACGAATGTGATGTGAATCACCTGGCAAATTTGGGGAAGTACGTGTCCGCCATGGTGGCGGCCGGGGCGAGGCTAACATATGCCAGGCAACCAACAACATATTGGTTGATTGTTGTATTGGTCACTTCATTTGTGGCCACGGTATATCAATTATACTGGGACTTTGTTAAGGACTGGGGACTTTTTAATCCGAAATCCAAGAATCCTTGGCTTAGAGATGACTTGATTCTGAAGAACAAAAGCATCTACTATGTTTCCATTGTAAGATCGCGATCTCTCTGTCGTTCTCTCTGTTTGCTGTTTACTTTAGTGTTTGTCTCGAAATTACTTCAAATTTTGTTCTAATTAATGTGGTGCAATTTGAATTTCAGGCTTTCAATTTTGTTCTAAGAGTGGCGTGGGTGGAAACTGTGATGCGTTTCAACATTGGAATGTTCGAGTCAAGATTGTTGGAATTTTTCTTGGCTTCACTAGAGGTCATTAGACGCGGACACTGGAATTTTTACAGGTACATATAAGTAGCGTAAGGTGCAGTTTGTTTCAGCTTATCTTTTAGAGATTTTAAAATCTAGTAATATTAATAACAATACTTCTCTAAAGGAAAAGCTGAAACAAACGTGCTGAAACAAACGTGGATATAGTATCGATATATTGTGATTTAAGTTTACACAAACATGAATTCCGCGTTTGGAAAAAACTACCAATGAAATATGTGAAAGGTTTTGATTTTGTGAAAATGTGATACCAACAGATTGGAGAATGAACATTTGAACAATTGTGGAAAATTCAGAGCAGTGAAAACAGTTCCTTTACCATTTCGTGAGACGGATTCTGATGGCTGAGACCGTCCATGAAAATGGTGTATAGATGCCGAGTAGGCTGGCATGAAGGGTGGAGTACGCCGCGGATTGGAGGAGTTGAATCGATTTGATTGTTACAGAGAAATCTCTGTGACAGACTATTCTTGTGCAGAAGATGGAACCAGCACATAAGTGAGCTGCAAGGCTGCACCTGTGATGAAGAAAGTGCAGAATAAAAGATGTAGATGTAGCTAATTTCCTCAAGTATATGTAATTACCATTTGAAACTTGCATTGGCATAATTGACTATATCAATATACGAACTTCGTTTTGTAATATGTTAGTACTGGCATGATTGTAAATCATGTTTGAAGTCTTTAATAAAGAATGATATCCTCAACATATATAAAATGCAAGTACTAAAAATCATGACATATCTTAGTATTGGTATGAAAATCATGTTATGTAGTAATCTTTTAACACTTTACTTCAAAGGGATCAAATTTATTAACGTGTTTTACATGCCAAGTAGATGAGAAGTAATTAACTCACTTGGAAAGTCAATTGTTTTTACTTCAAAGTTTCAACTATCTTCTTTGAGATGCAATATGCAGTTGACTGGATGGTGATCATAGGATTGACACCAACAGCACTAGGTAAAACACTAGCATCACAAACAAAAAGACCACCTGCTTCCCAACTCTCACCATTCTCATCAACTGCACCTTTCTTGTCATTGATCCCCATTCTACAACTCCCCATATGATGAGCAGTGCAATAGGTTGTCCAATTCTCCACCAATGACCTGGGCCCTTCGTCCTTGGAAACTGTGTGGAGAAATTCTTACAATTCATCTGCATTAGTCTCCTTACATTTGAATATCTTCCCATCACTCTCATGTGTTCCCACCTCAACTGCTCCTGCAGCTACCAAAATCCTCAACGCCTGGCGCAACCCGGCCTTGATATTTTCTCGATCCTCCTTGTCCATTGTATAACTTACTCTCCCTTCTGCCTTGACTTGCCCTGATCCTCGGTCTCTAATCATCGTAAACAAATGAGCTGTTCGACCATATTTCAACATCCTATTCTTTAAGTCAAGTCCAGAACTCCAAGGACAGACTGCAGCAAATGATCCAGGTAACATTGCAGGCGCTTCAATTATAGCTCTTACATTGGAATTAGTACCAACCTTATGCACAGAAGTGATTATCCCTCCCTGATACATCTTTCCCTTAATCTCTGATTCATTCTCTGGAAAATATCCCCATGCCATCAAAGCTGGATGTAAATGAAGGTTTCGGCCAATGTTTCGATTTCTTAATCCACTAGAGATCATAAGAGGAGGTGTCAATAGAGCCCCACAAGATGAAACAGTTACTTTTGCCTCAATATGCAGTTTCTTTGAAATATTTTCATTCACAATGTTTGCAATCACTCCAAGACATTTTTTCTTTCTTTTACTTCCGTACTTGTTCATTTCTATAATTAATTTCTCAGCTTTGCAACCAGTTATAATCACTGCACCATTATTCACCGCATCAACCAACCAAGTGGAATCAGTCCCCTTTTTGTCACCTGATGTACATCCATAACAGCAGCTTCCACAATAATGATTCTCGGAAGAGTTCCTTGCAACTGCTTCGACATTCAAACCAAGTCGTTCACACCCTCTCCGAAGGACTTGATTCTGGAAACCCTCTTCAACACATTTCTCTGTCACTCCAATTCTGTCACACACCTTATTCATAGCAGAAATGTATTCGGTGCTTGTAAAAAGATTAAGTTTATTATTTTCGCCCCATTCCTGCAGCACTGGCATTGGTGTCTTGATACATGCTGACCAGTTAACAGCTGAGCCACCACCAACTGTTGATCCTGCAAGGAGCATTATCTTCCCGTCTAGAGTTCCGAGAATCCCACCATTTTCATAAAGCTGATTCATTGAAGGTCCTTCTAACGATGAATAATCCGTCTTTGAAAAATAGTTTCCTTTTTCGAGAATGACAACTTTATGTCCAGAACTTGCTAGCACTGAAGCTGCCACTCCTCCACCACTACCTGAGCCAACTATTACTACATCACATGTGATGTTGTAACTATCTTTGTTACGACTTTCTGTTACCTTAAGGCCTTTCTGAGTAAGGGAGTTGACAAGGGTTGATTCAGTTTCATACATGGTTTCAACCATTCCTTTATCAAGAGGTCGCTCCTGTTTGTCATCATCTGAAAAATTTTCATCGACTTCTGGATGGTAATCAATGGCTTTCCATACAGGATTTTCTGACTTCTCATTAGCCTGTAAAATTATATAAAATATTTTTACCATGTAATAGTCGGCCACTTTTCTCTCAAGTTTCAACTGATTTTAAGACTATCAGTGGTGATAATTGATTCTGTAAATTCTATTTGAAATGGCTTAACAAAATAGAAAAGATCCTGTCTATCGAACAAGAATAAGAAATGAACATTTTAGAAGGAGGGCCTCCTCCAGCCACATTCTACACTTAACTACCGTTGGTACAGGTGTGATAAATGAAGTATAGTGTAACTAGATGGTCAATATGATTAGCTTATTTGCCTTCCTATATAAATCGTGAGCACTACTCCTTTCAATTTCCAATGTGGGACAAAAATCTCTTCACTTAACTCATCTCTACATCTTTCATTCCAAGTGAAAAACTTCTCAAATTAATGAGAGATCAATTCTCATTCAAATTCTTCTCAATTTCTAACAAAATGTTCAGTAGTGCTATTTAACCTACTGAATTTTAGGTCAGTCCAACCTACGGTTGCATAATTCAATTCTTGACTAGTACATGTTTATATATTGTGTAACGCAAGAATAATCTTTATCACCGAAACCAAAATTTGAAAATAGCGGTGCACGCTCGATCCAGAAACAATGGTGTGGATCTTATTATATCATTCAAGTCTATAAAAATGTAGGTTGAAATATCATTTCCCATAAATGTTAGGTACTACAAACATTATGATATAGGTGGAAGCCAACTAATAAATATTGCCTAGTCTGTACAAAAAGTAACTTTGAAAAATCTCTCAAAAATTGTATCGTTCAAGAAATAATGATCTACCAAATTTAAAGACAATCCTTAATACTCATAAATCCAAGATTGTAACAGATGGTGAAGTCCCAGTCCCCCTCGTAAAGAAAGTAGTTGAATCTTGGTGTAATGGATAAATTGAAACTCTATTATTGACTACATGATACAGGCTTAAAATAGTTGGACTTTAACTAAAACAGTATCTGCTGTGTTAGTTTGTTTAAGAAGTACAAACAAGCTAATAGTTATAAAAAACAGAAAATACAAATCTAGTTATTACTTCTTCCATTCCAAAAAAAAGAGCAACATTTCATTTTGTTTATATAAGGTTGTGAAATCTTAAAATTACAAAAACAGAGCAACATTTCATTTTGTTCGTACAAGATTGTGAAATTCTAAAATTACAATAGTTTAATAATGTTTTAGGGTTACAGAGAGTTTATTTTATTGGAATCTCAATATATTTTGTAATGTTCAAATCGAAATCAAATTCAAATCGAATTGTAATCATAAACTTTCTCAAAATTACTAGATAACTTTTTGAAATGTTCACTTTGTTTTTTTAGAAGAGAGGGAGTATCAAACTTACCTTTCAAAAAGACATCTGATGTTAATTAAAGCTTATTTGGCTGCTTATTTTATGATACCACATTTTGTTTAGGTCCACTTATTTTTGGTTCAATATCTTTGGTAATATCACATAATTTTTTCAATATACATACTTGCAGTTATTCAGTTAATGAAACACTGCTACTACAATCTAACTTTACATAATCACAAATATTCCTATATTTATGACATATACTGCTAGAAATGAAGGCTAGCTATAGTAAGATAAGAAGATATAAACATAAATGTTATGCAAAGTACTGTTATGGCATACATGAGACTGAGAAACTTTACCTGACTGAAGAAAACAAGGACACAAACGGATTTGATGAACACGAATCCGAGACGGATAGGCATTAGAAACCAGCTCTTGAAACATTTCTGGACAACTTTCTCTCTCTTCCCCAAGGAAATTCTTGAGAATTTGTTGATGTATGGCCATTCATTGCTAAGACACAAAACTCCACAAAGTAATAGAGTTCCTAGCCTGCTGGATAGAAGAAGTAACACCAACTTGACCACTAGCACAGCTTCAAAAAATCCTCTCTTCATTGTAATTTCAGCCACCTAGCACAATTTTGAAAGTTTAAATGCATGTTTGGGTGCGCGCGCGTGCGTGCATGCATATGTGCACCTAAATGTACATATATAAACTAACAGCAACCGGTTGTTGGCAACGTTCGCTACACTTTTTAGCTAGTGGACGACGTTTGATACAGATGTATTGGAAGAAAACGTCTTTCGCAAGAAAGTGTAACTAAAAATTTTCTTAACCATTACATACAAAGACCTCATTTATTTCAGTTTAAATTTTAAAAATTTTAAGTTTTGATAATATAAATAATACTACCAGAAACTCTAGATTACGATACAAACATGCTCATAATCTCACCTCATCGGGCACGAGATTTTGAGAGCCGGAAGCTTTGAGGAATGACTGGACATGTTCACTGGGTTGGGCATCAATGGAGTCAATTGGCATAGGGGGTATAAGAACCTCACAAATGCTAGTCAATGTCTCCATCTCAGATGAGGAGAGGCCATGAGTATACTTGGTTTCTCTCCTTCCTCCTCTTAGTAATGGATGACACTCTTTCCCCATATTTTTGTGTCCCTCTCTGTTTTTGGTATTTTGTTGGCACAAAGTTTTATGGTCTTTGTAATGGAAATTGTGTGGATATTTATGGGTTGAAAATTTGCAATATGGATGAGATGGTAGTTACGAGAAATAGCATCAAAAGAAGATCACACTATATATGATATGACTAAAGTCACCTATTTATGCCTTCCAATTTGGAGAGTCGGATTGTATAATTTGTATGTGCCTATGGTTTTCAAGTAGATCATTGTACTCGGGAGAATAATGAAATTCTATAATAATAATAATCAACATTTTCACCCATAATTTAAGTATATTATTGTGCATCACTTTGATGATTAAAATTTATATAAATTATTAGATATTGTGAATAGCTGATTTCCAAAGATATTTCTTTGGAAGTATCAAAAGGATTAGGGTTAATAGAGAAACAAGAATATTTTGTATGGGTTATATAGCATGAAATTTTTTTTATTCATTTATATACACAATTATTTTTCTTGTTTCTTTTTTTTTTCTTATAACAATTTAGATGGCCTAAATTGATATTAGCAAATTTCTATCAAGCCAGAGACAACCGGCAACAAAAATATTATTTTATAGAGGGTTAATTTCTTTTGCATTTTATTCTTACACAATTATAAAAGTAAAAGTTTTATAAGGGAGGGGAAAATTACACTGCTGAATTGCATAATTTTTATAAATAATGAATAGTTAAGAGAAATCCGTTACTTAACTATCAAAATAATGTCATGAAGCAAACATGTCTCTTCAAGATTACCAATTTATTTATTACATGAACTAAACAAATTTAGTTATCACATGAACAAAATTTTAGGTTGATATAGTAAAAGAAAAAAAAATTCCGTCCAGTTTATGTACGTTTCTTTTTTTCTCATATAATTTATGTTACTATATTAATATTACTATCTGAGACAATGTTACCATGTCAATATTATCATCTGATGTATTATGTTACTATATATAATATAATTTTTTTTTACATGTAGTAATATTATATATAGTAACATTAAAAAATATAAAATATAATAATATAAATTTAATAGGAAAAATTAAACATAGAATAACTAGACGAGAATATTTTCTTATGGCATTGGTATTGTCCCAACAAAATTCAAGTCATGTCTTCTAACATTATTAGACCCCGAACATATCATCTAAATTGTTACAGTATTGACCGAGAATAGTTTTTATAAAGAAGGGGCCAATTACACTATTAATAAGCATAATTTTGATCAAAGAAATTCAATAAAAGTCGTAACAAAAACATCAAAATGATGTCATAAACTAAATACGATCATCACACACTGCTGAATAGTGATCAATTTATTACTTCCTCCCTTCCAAAATTAGAAATACATTTCATAAAATAAAATAAATTTGCGAAACTCTATAATTTAAAATTAGAGTAAAATTTTTTTACTTTTAAAATTTTAAAGTAAAATATTACAAAGTATAGGAAGAATACTAACAAATATAAGCTTTCATACTTTAATATTTTTATAAATTCATATCACATATAAAATCTTAAGATTTATAAATAGTATTATATTAAAAAAAATGTGTATCTCTAATTTTGAAACCTAGAAAGTATTCCGTATATAAAGTGAATGCAGTAATTACATAAACAAAATTTAAATTATATCACTGTAACATTACCATATTATAACTATATTATATTTTTAAGTTATCTGCTAGTTCTCTGTAATTACATCTATCATTTAAATCTTCTAGCTACAAATAATGCATGGTTTGCTGCGACTTCTTTACAATATTTGGTTGGCCGTAAATGCAAAATAAATGATATCGACTCACTTTAATTCCCCTGTGATATCGTTTGTTGCCTCATCATATCAGCAAGTAAGCTCATGTGTTTCAAGATATATGTAATATCGAATATTTTATTTTCTTTATTGTTGTTTTTGTATTAGAGTTTTAGAGTATGAATTAACCATGATACTTAATATGTATTTAAGGCCAAACAAAAATTGCATGTGTTGGGGAAGTCGTACAAAACCATACAGTAAATCTTTTTTTTTTCCTATCACATCATTCGACCAATATGTCTCCTAAATTTATGAGTCATTTGTCAAAATATTTTTATAGAATTGGACCACATCTTACCAAAATTTATCAACACTAACTTGATTCAATTTTTCATCTAAAAATTTTGACATAAATCAATAGTAATTATAAGTTCTATTAAGTATGAGGGCAGTATAATCATTTCAATAACTAAAAGTAAAAAGGAAGAAAAACATAATACTCACATACAATTATTTAAATAATTGTTATGTCCTCACATTTTTTATACATTTTTATTTGGGAGGGTTAAGTTTTCTTTCCTTTTTATTTTTAGCTATTTAAATTGTTATTCTGCCATCATAGTTAATAAAACTTATAATTATTATTGACTTCCTTTCAAAAAAATTATACGTGTCAACGAACAACACACGCACTTCGATTGCCCTTCCGCAACTTGTTTTGAAACCTATACTATGCAATTTGTCACACATTTAGTACTTTCTCCCTCCAAGATTGAGACTTCCCAAACAGGCTAGTTTTGATAAATTTTGGTGAGATGAATAAATAATTTTGCAAAAATATTATCTAGAGGAATTTGCAAATGACCCATAAAATTCATGGACAATATTATATTTTAGTCCACCAGTTAGGGATAACGGTGACAGAAATGTATTTTCTCCTTTTGATTTTTGTAATTGCCTTTGTGGAAATTCTGGTATTAATTAAGTTCATAACCTGAAAATGATTAGCACGTCATACTTTGAGTTTTAAAATTTTTTTAGTATAATAAATTCATAAAGTCATGCGCCAGCTGTAAAAAAAATATGGAAAACTAAATAAATTGAGTTAAAATCGTCTCCATTCAGTTTATTCAAAATTCATTAAGCTCGACTATCATAAATTCCTTTAATGTTCTTAATCTATTTTTTAGTTACTTCTTTTATTTCATAAAAATAATTAAATTAAAAAAAATTCACGGATATCGACATTTTATATTTGATAAAAAATATGTGTTCAAATAATAAAGTTTCTTATGAATACTATTATAAATATTCAATTAGTAATCAGATAAGAAAACTATAATAACATTTTTTTGAAAATAAAGCATATTAGTATAAAAATATGCAAATATAAATATCGTCAGGTGTCATTTTAGTATAATCGGCGGGAATCATTGAAATTGATGCTCAAAATTTAAATATCGTCAGGTGTCGCCTTTTGCCGCCGGAAAGCGCAGCAGCTTCTCCGCCACCTCGGCGTTTAGGTGTGCAGTCCTCTACGTCGCGTGCACAAGCAGGTCAGTTTACATATACATGTGCGTCCCTATGTTCAATGTTCAAGTTAGGTTAATATTAAATTTGGATTGAAAAGTGAGAATCGCCTCCGAATAGTTGATAATCAATTGATTTAAGGCAAAACGTAAAGGTACATTTTGGGGACAGATTTCTTCGTCTTGCCGATGAATGAGGGGCATAATATTGAAATTTTAATCCATGTGTTTTTCATGACCAATGCAATCTCAAATTAGGGCTCGTATATGTTACCTTGGCATTGTGTTGATAATGTGATCCCAATTTAATAATTAATTTTGTGAGTTGATATTGTCGGAGCAAAAAAGTTGTTTATGAGCAATTACCAAATCCGTTAACTTATTTAGTATCTCTTGATATATTGAGCGGCATTCTAGTAGCAACAGCATTGTCTGGGTTTAAGAATAACATCATCATTCTGGGAATTCTGGGAGGTTTAATGGCAGAGAGCTGAATGTATTTGAGATCTTGTGCGCTTATACACACTCGTGATTGAAGTTTTAGGGGAGACATTCACTGCTCAAAAAGTTGTAGTGCATATGAACCTCCTATTAAGCTAAACTAAATGCTGAAACGCTCAATTGGATGTGTTCTTAACTATCTTAGCACCAGAAACACAGAAAAATATATACTTACTAAAATATTAAACCAAGGACACCTTCAGCTTTCAAAATTCCACTAGTAAAGCATTTCCACATGATATGCTACATTTTTTTACACCTACTTCGCCTGGTAAAGTTTTCAAAAGTGAGAGGATGATCTCCTAACACTTAATTTCAATGGGATCACAAATTCACATGTACTCATGTGCTGTGTACATGCCCAAAAAAAGATAAAATAACTATATTAACTTTGGGAAGCTTCTTTCTTCAGAGTCTCTGCAATCTTCTTTGAGAGGCAATATGCGGTTGCCTGGATGGTGATCATAGGGTTGACACCGACAGCACTAGGTAGAACACTAGCATCACAAACAAAAAGACCACCTGCTTCCCAACTCTCCCCATTCTCATCAACTGCACCTTCACTGTCGTTGATCCCCATTCTACAACTTCCCATTTGATGGGCGGAGCAATAGGTTGTCCAATTCTCCACCAATGACTTTGGCCCTGCACCTTCAGAAACCGTGTCCAAGAATTCTTCCAATTCTTCTGCAGTAGCCCCCACACATTTAAATCGCTGCCCATCACTCTGATGTGTTCCCACCTCAACAGCTCCTGCTGCAATCAAAATCCTCAATGCCTCGCGTAGCCCTGCCTTGATATTTTCTCGGTCCATGCTGTTCAGTGTATGACTTATTCTTCTTTCTGCCTTGACTTCCCCAGATCCTCGGTCCCTAATCAACGCAATTAAATGGGCTGTTCTATCATACTTCAGCATCTTATTTTTGAACTCAAGTCCAGAATTCCAAGGACATATTGCAGCAAATGATCCAGGTAACATTGCAGGAGCTTCAATTATAGCTCTTACATTGGAATCAGTCCCAACCTTATGCACAGATGTTATTATCCCTCCCTGGTAGTTCTTTCCCTTAATCTCTGATTCAGTCTCTGGAAAATATCCCCATGCCATCAAAACTGGGTGCATGTGAAGGTTCCGACCAATGTTTCGATTTCTTAACCCGCTAGATATCATAAGAGGCGGTGTCAATAGAGCCCCACACGCTGAGACAGTTACTTTTGCCTCAATGTGCAGTTTCTTAGAAATATTTTCGTTCAAAATACTCGCTATCACTCCACGGCATTTACTTTTTCTTTTACTTCCATACTGGCTCTTTTCAATTATGAGTTTCTCAGCTTTGCATCCTGTAATGATCACAGCACCACTATCCACCGCATCAACCAACCAAGTTGAATCAGTTCCTTGTTTGTCACCCAATCTACATCCACAACAGCATGATCCGCAATAATGATTCTCCGAGGAGTTTCTTGCGACTGTTTCGACATTAAATCCAAGTCGTTCACACCCTCTCCGAAGGACTTGATTCTGGAAACCCTCTTCAACACATTTCTCTGTAACTCCGATTCTCTCACACACTGTATTCATAGCAGAAATGTATTCAGGGCTTCTAAAAAGTTTAAGTTTATAATCCTCACCCCATTCCTTCAGCACTGGCATTGGTGTCTTGATACATGCTGACCAGTTAATGGCAGAACCACCACCTACTGTTGATCCTGCAAAAATCACCATCTTCCCGTCTACAGTTGCAAGTATCCCTCCATTTTCATATAGTTGATTCATTGATGGTCCTTCTAATGAGGAATAATCCGTCTTACTAAAATAGTTTCCTTTTTCGAGAATGACAACTTTATACCCAGAACTTGCTAGCACTGAAGCTGCCACACCTCCACCACAACCAGAGCCGACTATTACAACATCACATTTGATGTTGTAACAATCTCTATTAGGATCTTCTGTGACACTGACGCCTTTCTGTGTAAGGGAATGAGCAAGGGTTGCTTCATTCTCGTGCATGGTTTCAACCATTCCTTTGTCAAGAGGTCGCTCCTCTTTGTCCTCTGAAAAATGCTCATCCGTTTCTGGTTTGTAACCAATGGCTCCCCATGCTGGATTTTCTGACTTTTCATTAGCCTGTACAATTGATTCCATAATTGAAATTTAGAGTTCTGAACTATATGGATTTTCATGGCGAAGAAGCCAAGTTGTTGGCTTATTGCAATATGCAATTAAGTAACACATAATTCTGTAATTTGTATAATCATGTGCACAAGAGAGTCTATACAGATTGTAAATTGTAATCTAGTCTGAAATATTATACATAAATTATTTTTCTAAAATGACAAGATGTGAAATAAAGTATGAATACAGATTTTTATAATGTAAACTATATGCTAGGACTACGTTGAACTTTTTAGTAGAAAGGAAAAGACATGTAAAGGGAGTGCCTAGCATATTTTCATATTACTTGTTAGTTCTTCACGAAGAGAAAAAATAACCTTCTTTAAACTGTCCCTATACTTGTAATTTGAAAGACGCTGATACAATAGAAACTCTTACTTAATGAAATGATATAATTTGTTTTCTCTAATCCGTAAAGGCTATGTTACTATGACCTGCTCATAAACCTCATACTAATCTATACCTCCAATAGTTTATTATGTTGAAAAGGGAAGTTAACAGTTTTGGTACCGGAATTGATACAGAGATTCATAGACCTCAGTGAGCTAGGAGAATTATAATGATAAAGAGAATAGGCTCATCCAGAGAATAGAATTGAATTTGTGTGGATACAACTCTTATTTGAATGGAATGAAAAAAAAGTGGGATTCTCTAACTAGAAAATCACTAATAACTTGGTTAAATCTGTCCAAAATCAAATCTGTTTATATATATATATATATATATATATATATATATATATATATATATATACAGTTGATCGATGGAGAGGACCGGATAGAGGTACTATATTATGAAGCCCAATCTACACCCTCCATAGACAAAATAAAGGGAGGGAAGGAAGAGAGAGAGATTCACGTTCAGTACAAATTGAGGCTGACGGTTCTATAATTTGTGGCTGACTTGAAATTCCTAATAAAAAGATGATCATGGCCCTCCCCTAAGTAATATTTTACTCGTCCTCCAATAAAATTTGTGGCGGACAAGCTCTTCATCAGCCACAAATTGTAGCAAACGAGATATAAAAAGTAATACTCCTCGTCCTCTCTGGCTGGTGATGAGTTGAGCCATTCACATCCAACTTTCATTGAGAACATAGAGGAGTAGATCTTACAGACTGCAACCACTATATAAACAAGCATCCCCCGCTTTGCGTATACAGTCTTAGATCTCTTCTATTTTCTCTTCCCAAGAAATTTCACACAGGAGAGTGATTCATTGGTTAATCTCCAACTCATTTCAATTCATTTATTATTATTTTTCTCATCTCCGGTACAATTTGTTGCAGATGAGTATTACTTTTTACTCTTCGTCCACTACAATTTGTTACAGATGAGTATTACTTTTTATTCCATGTCCGCTACAATTTGTAACAGACAATGAGCTTGCCCACCACAAATTGTAGACGAGGGTCGAGGAGTAAAATATTACTATGCGGAAGGGGCATGAACGTCTTATTATGTGGATTTTCATGTCTACCACAAATTGTGGCACCGTCCGCCACAATTTGCAGCGGACATGAACACCACCACCCCTCCACCCCCATCAGGCCCTTATTTTGTCTGTAGACAGTGGAAATTAGGTTGGATAAGATAGCTACATTTATATGTAAGGATATATTTCGTAATTAAGTAAAATGACCGCACATTATTGTTAACCACTAAAAATAAAACTCCCATAGTAAACCTATTGTTATCTCAACAAAATTCATCACCATATAATAGGGATTTGATTAAACTATCAGTAGTGTAATAAATGAATTTTTAAAAATTCAATTTTGTACAATAAAATTATTAGGTACAAGTGACAAGATAATATAGCTGGAAGTCAACCAATATGATGTTAAAGAATATCTTTATCAAACCTTTCAAAAGTTCAACTTGTTCCGAGAAATAATTGATCTACCTAACTTCGACATACTCATCAATTGGGATGACCCACTCATAACAACTTTACATGGTAGTTGATTCTTGGTGTAATGGATAAAGTGGAATTCTATTATTGGCTACATGAAATAGGCTTGAAATAATTTGGACTTGAACTGAAACACTACCTATTATAGTAAGAAGTTCAAACAAGCTAATAAGTTACTCTAGATTCTGCTTTTCACTTAGTAAAACAATTGTTTGCCCATGATGGAAAATAAAGCACAAATTAGCAAATTCACCCATTAAAGAAAATGTTTGATGTTAATTTCAGGGTATATAAATAAATTATTGGGCTACTTATCTATGATGTCTTTATACATATTATTTAGTATAATGGACTGGTTATGTCAACATCAGGGTACTTACCTTTTATACTTATTTTTTTCCTTTTTCCTTCTTCCTTCGAAGGGTAAATATTTGAAGTCTATAAATTAATATCATGCAATTGAAGGTAGGTGGTTTATGTAGTTGCCTGACTATGGATTTTGAAATACTACCTAATCAAGCAGAAAATTGCTGAATTGTTTTTCATCTATTTTTTTAGACCTCATGTACTTCAAAATCTCATATGATAGTATGGCTGTATGGGTGCCACTGCACCACTACGTAATCCTCACTTGCTGAATTGTTGATATGCTGGTTTATGCAGTTGTCTACGTTTTACCAAGAAAGTCTACGGTTTGTCATTCTGGGGCCTTCAGGTGTGATCACTTGGTGGAGTTTACCATCCCTCCGGCCCCCATATTAGAATAAGAAGCTTGGTTCTTTAATCTTAACATCCTCTGCAGATTATATTTATGTCATGTATTGTTGGTTCAATATCTTTGTAAAATATGGAGTTCTCAATGTACAAATCAAGGCCAGTTATAGTAGATTGTAGAATACATTTGCACAAGAGATATAATCGTACACGTAATGCAATTCATTGTGGCATTTTATGAGACAGAGAAGTTTTACCTGACTGAAGAAAACAAGGAAACACAAGATTTTGATGAACACAAATCCGAGACGGATAGGTGTTAGAAACCTGTTCTTGAACCATTTCTGGACAACCTTCTCTCTCTTCTCCAAGGAAATACTTGAGAATTTGTTGATGTATGGCCATTCATCGCTGAGACACAGAATCCCACAAAGTAATAAAGTCCCTAGCCTGCTTGACAGAATTATTAAAACCAACCTCACCACTAGCACAGCTTCGAAAAATCCTCTCTTCTTTACCATTTCAGCCACCTGTCACAATATTTGATATTTTTATATCATGTGTGACTTGTACGTGTGTGACGTGCCTAAATGTATATATAAATCCATTGCTGGCAACGTTCGTTTCACTTTCTAGGCATGGCATTTGATACTATCTTCCTTGGAAGGTATATCGGAAAATAGTATAAAACGGCTTTCGCTAGAAAATGTAGCTAAAAGTTGTCGCCAACCAGCGTATAATCTCACCTCATTTGGCACGAAATTTTGAGCGCCAGAAGTTTTGAGGAATGACTGGACATGCTGATTGGCTTGGCCATCTAGAGAATTGGTTGGCAGAGGAGGTAGAAGAACCTCACAGAGGCTAGCCAGTGTCTCCATCTCAGATGTGAAGAAGCCATGTGTGTACTTAGTTTCTCTCCTTCCACCTCTTAGTAAAGGATGACACTTTTTTCCCATTTCTTTTTTGTGTTCCTCTCTGTTTTTAGTATTTTGTGGATACAAGTTTTATGGATTATTAGTGATCAAAAGGTGCGAGTATTTATGGGGGAAAGAAGTGCAATATGGATGAGATGGTACTACATGGAAGTTATCAAAAACAGCATCAAAACAAGGTGAAACTATGTGCTGTGACTCAAGTCGTCTAATTCTCTACTATATTTATGGCCATCCAATTTTAGAAGGGTCCGATTGTATGTGCCTAAATATCGGGCCTATTTCGGTATTAAATAGACATGATCATTGTAAACCCCGCCACCCACCCACCCCCAAAAAAAAACGATGATTCACTTTTAATGCAGTTAAATTTTGATAAAATAATATATTTTGGACCGGAAAAAAATATTAATTTAGTGAGATTATTTATTTATCGATAAATAAATATTTATTATCTTATAAAGACTTTTTAAATATAAATATATACATTGTATGTGACAATAAAAATCAAAACTAATATTTGAATCTAGAAAATCTCAAAAATTTTAGTAAAATTTAATGTTTCAAAAAAACTAAGTACATGTACATAGTAAATGAAAAGTAGTCTTTTACATATATTATTTGAATCTAGAAAAATTAAATATTTTTAATGAAAATTAATTTCCCTAAAAACTAAGTTTATGTTACTTAGCAAATGAAAATATTTAATTTTACCTATAAAAGTTAAATATTTAAAAAATATATTCAAAGTACATTGTCTTCTTATCAAAGTTCTTATCATTTAATAGGTGAAAATCAATTTTAATTGGTAAAAGTAAGAGTGCATATTCAACTATTAGTAAAAAAGAAATGACAGCATGGGTGTAACAAAAGTTTAATTTGACTATTAGTTAATCAACGATATCAACCACTTTCAAAAGGATGTCGGAATATTTGTCAAATGAAATGAAAAATAGCAATGTTAAAAGGCATAAATCAACAATGTATCATAATTTAGAGAAAATTTTGTATGAGTGGTTTCTTCAAAAGTAAGAGAAAGTGAACATATCTGGAGAAATTATCAAAGAAAAAGTAAAAGAGCTTTTACAAAAAATGTATGGTGAAACTAATTTAGAATTCAACTTTTCTAGTAGATGGGTTAGAACGTTTTGAGGTAAGATATGGAATCAAATCTTACCGATGTTTTGGTAAAAGTGGTTCAGAAAATGATTTACTTGGAATACGGTCAAAACTAAACCAATTTCAGTTGAAGAATATTTATAATATGGATAAAACTGGATTATTTTACCGATTTGAAACTGATCATTCACTTGCTACCAAGTAGCTTGAAGGGCACAAAAAAGACAAGAAGAGAATTATTGTTGTTATTTGTTGCAATGGTGACACGTTTGACAAAGTATCACTTCAGATTATTGGTAAGTATGCAAATCCTAGATGCTTTAAAAATGTGAACATGAACTATTTTAATTGCATGTATCGAATCAAATAAGAAATTTTAGATGATTGGTTTGCTTTTTCAAGAATTTTTTAGTTGGTTTGATAAAAGAATGAATGGCAGGAAGGTTCTCTTAATAGTAAACAATTATCCAACTCATCCATAGATAGTTGAAGGCTTGAGAAATTTAGAGTTATTTTTCTTACCTCTAAACTCGACGTTTAAGATCCAACCATGTGATGTTGGGATTATTCGAGCATTCAAATCGCATTATCGTTGTCGTTTTTATTCTAGCATCTTACAAGATCTTGAGGTTGAAACACCAAATTCTAAAAAAATTAATATCTTGGATGCTATCAATTTTGCTAACATGGTTGAAATTTTGATGTGAAAGAAATAGCAATTGCAAGCTATTTTCGGCATTGTAAGATTTGGTCAGAAGAAAATAATGCTCCTAAAGCAGAAGTTGGTGAATTAAATGAAGGTATCCAAGAATTAAATGATGTTGTTTCTAATTTACGTTATAGAATTGTGATGGATGTTTAACATCTTTTGAACGAACCTAGCGACAATGATGCAGTTATGGAATCACCTACAGACGAAAAAATTATTTTATCGATAATGAACAGCAACGATGATGAGAATGATCCTAAACCAAATGATAGCAGCGTTGTCTCAAATGTATCGTCAAAGAAGGCATTTCAAGCAATAGTTATCTTAAGCAACTATTTGTTATAGCACGAACAAAATATTCCTAAAGTTGTGTATGCTCTAACAAAAGTTAAGGATAAAGTTCATTTTGATTTAGTGGGAAGAAAAAATAATTAACTCTAGATGCATATTTTCAAAAAAAAAATGATTGTTATAAGTGTATTGTAAATGGATCGAAAGATTTGGTTTATAATATATATTAATAAAATTCAGTAATTATTACTTTATTGCATGCATTTAGCGAAATTATTATTTTAACTCAATGGCCCAAGTCGGAATCGAAAAAAATTATTATATAATCGAGATTATTATTTTATCGGTTATTATTTTATCGATGTTTAACTGTAATGGGAATGGTGAAGTTCTATATAAATATTCCCTCCCATTTCATAAATAATTATTATTATTATTCATGAATTATGTAATTAATGAAAAGTTCAGATCAACGATTTTTTTTAATAAACTATAATATTATAAAAATTATATCAATAAAAATTAATTAAATTGATATTAATTTAAAATTTAATATGTCGTTTGATTGAAAAATAAAAAAGTTAAATATATCTTTAATATTAAAACAGATAATAGTATAAACTAAGAAAATAGAGACACGGGATAAATTCCCATGATGACTAATGTTTGCATATTCTCACATTTTTTATGTTCTTTCTATCTGTACATAAATTTTTTTGGATAATATAAGTTACTGTGAACATTTGTATACATGGTGTACAAATACATTGTTACTGCCCGATAAATAATTAAATTTAAACTGATGATGATTTATAACTTACAAATGAACTTTTTAAGGTACAATTAAATTTAATATGTGTAAACTTTTTATTACACAAAGTGGCACTAGTTAACAACACTTTGGACTATGACTCTTCAGCAATAGAGTTTTGAGTCTTTGGTTAGACCTCCTTTGTTTCATTTTTTATAATTGAGAAATGTTTTATTTAAGAAATTAAACATTAAGAAACACCATGACAATCTTGCAAAAATAAAAATAGAGGATGAAATAAATAATAAAACGTCTCATCTCATTTCATAAGGCTAAGAGGCCTATTTAGTGGATGATAACTTCTCATTTCAAAATTAAGATAAATTAATTTCTATTACTTCGAATTTACTTAATGTAAAATCAGTAGTTTATGGTTTGTCACGACTTGGTTTATAGTTAAGATTATTGCGATTACACAAGACGTCAGAGTCTATACTAGTGTGTGTTTGTTTGAAGTTTTAAACAGCAATCTCTTAAGCAATACTCATTTCATTCTTAAAAAAAAAAGTTAAATTTAACCTTTTAACAAATATTAATATTACATTGACCGAGAATTATGTGTACAAATAATATATTTTTTTCATAAAATTTGTTACGAATGTTTAATTAAAAATAAAATAAGAAGATAATAATAATAAACTTTAAAAAATACAAACATTATAAAGAAAAAATTATGTAAATATTAATTTTTCTTTGAAACGGGAAATAACAAACTACACACATCTCACCCAAAAAATAAAATAATTAAAAAGAAAAACCACTAACATGGTTTTTAGTTAGATAAAATGCAAGACAGGTGATATGACTAATCCCCATGTGAGATTGTTTATTTGTTTGTTGCCTAGTCATTTGGGAGTAATGGAGTGACGAGGACAGAAGTTGGAAATATATTAAATCAGTTCCAAATTCTAAAGACACTCAAAAGTTGTTTACCATTTCAACTATCTATCTAGTGATATGGTACAGTTTGGTACTCTTTTAAACAACCCGCCCCTTGTGATTTTTTTTGGCTGCCCCGCCACCTTGTTGGATTTAATTTAGCTTGTTTAAGTTTGAGTCAGTTCATTTATTTAAACAAATTAATTTTGGTAGTTTAATTATACAAATTCAAATAAACTTGAATGGTTTGCGATATTCGGTTTTGTTCTATTCAACTCGGCTACTTAAATCAATCAATTTTAAATATTATTTTTTGTTCACTAAAAAAAATTTGTCCACTCACCTCAGCTCGTTTAACATACAAGCTCGACTTGAGTTTGACTCATTTACAATCCTATTAAGGAGTAAATGAGACACAAGTATATTTTCTCCTTTAATTTTATAAAAGATAATAATTTGATATAATTTCCGGAATTAAACTACTTCTAGCTGTTTCCTTTTTAACAGAATTTCATAATTGAAATCGTAGTTTTCCAATACAATATTTGTAAACTCTTTATTCTTTATTAACCATCTAGTTAAAACAAGCATGGCCTTCTATAAAAAAAATCATTTTTTAAACTCAATTTTGTGCAAGTAGCAACTTTGTTACCAGTAACTACTACTTATTGCGAAAAGAAACTCATAGCAGTTCGTTGGTATTGTACAGATGAAAAATTCATAGCGATTACTACTCATAAAATTTTTACAAAAGCGACGTCTCTTCGCGGATTCGAGAAAAAACTAAAACTTAAATAATACATTGCAATGTCTTAACTTTTGATGCAACACCTAACCAGAACAAAAAGGATATCTTAATATTCTCCTCAATTTATAATATTAGACTCCAACTACTTGTGCATAAATATTGAAAATATATGTGTGGCGAATTTAAGATAAAATTATAAATTTATTCTTATTATAAATGCAATACAAGAATAATATGAGGAAGAACAAGATAATCAACAGGGTAAATTAAAATATGTTATTATATTTCTCCCTACAATAAAGTGGATGTCAATTTAATTAAACTTCCAAAAAAATAACCTCTAAAAAATCGATTATAATGAATCAGTTAGGATAATATTCATAAAATATAAAACAAACTACTTGGTTATATTATGAAATTGGGAAAATCTAAAAGTGTATCGTCACATGATCAAACTCTCCTCCATACCATTGCATCCATATCTTATATGCACTTAACTTTAACCATTAATCAAATTGACTTATATTTACTTCTTCTTTTTTATGAGAATGGTTGAAATTAAAAGTAGATCAATAGTTGATAAGATATGCCAAAAATAAGCACACGAGTTTCCTGCTAGAACCACAAATTGTGAGCTATACCCAACTTGTGTTTGGACCACGGACTAACTCTTTGAACCGACATGGACTAAACTTCTCTTTATATTATTTCCTTTTCATACTCTCCATACATTTAATCTTAATCATCAACTAATTTTAATTAAATTTTTCTTTTGAGAGATGGTTAGAATTAAAAATAGATAGATGGTTAAGATGAAAAGTATGGAGAGTTTAGTCCATTTATTATACCAGAGAGAGGATGAGACATCATAACTAATTATCTATTTTACAAAGTATCTATATTTTTTTTTAAGGAAAAAAAAAGCACATATATTTTTTCCAAATCAACTCCACTTGTTTAAATGTAAAATTGGCATGAGTTTTTTTAATTTTACAAATTGATTATAAATATTGCACTTATATGAATTGCATTAATTATTTTAAGGGTATGAATTGCATTCATTATTTTAAACCATAACAAATATTTGTAGCTTCCACGTCTAGGTGCGAAGAGCTTGACAACAAATTAATGCATATCCTTAACGGAATTAATTAATTTCAAATTAAAAATGGACACGTTAATAAACCAACACTGCCTATTTTGTACTCCCCTGTTTATATAAGATTTTTTAGATATAATCACGACAACATTAATAGCATAAAGTGTAACTAGATATAATACGTAGTGATGTAAATGTATATTTTTGTCCTTCAAAAATTCTTTTCTTTCACTTACAATTACTCCAAATTTAATCAATTGCACATATAAAAATAGTCATAATAATGTTTTCCTGTTCTAGAACAACTGCTACAAACATTAGAATATATTTAAAATTTTGTTCTTATTTATTATTATAGAACTTAATATAATCTTAAAAGAGTACAAAAATGACTCAATGAGTCAATTACTGATTAAGTTTGTTCAGCGGTTTTAAGAAAATTAAGTTGGTTACAATTCTTATCAAACTTGATTTTAAAAATAATTATAATTAATAGAATTTCAAGTTCATATTACAATTCTTAAACTTTAAAAACTAATTTTATCAAAAAAAAATTGTTAAATATATACCTATTGCTTATAAATTTTAAAATCCAAACAAAAGATTAAAATAAAACACATATTTATTTTTAAATTGGACAAAGATTACAAATCCTAATAAATAATTTAAAAAATTAACTATACATAAAATTCTAATTTTAATTGAAGTTAAGTGTATGTATGTTTATAATTTAATTCTTATTTTATCATGTAATGAATCATAAATAAATTTAAAAATAATAAGATTCTCTTTGTGTTAAGTAATATTTTTAAATTTAAATAATTTTTATTATTCAAAATATACTAATTGTATCACGATTATTAAACTATAAATATCAAAAAATATTTTTCTGTGATGTGCATAGACTTAAAAGCTAGTTGTAACTATTCCAATCTATCTATTACTATATAGTATTTTAGAAGAATCGTTCATTTTTGTAAATAATCTTATTGTTTGAATCCTAATTTATCTTTAATTACCAAAACTAAAGAAATCATATCTCATATCCGATTCTCGAAATAAAAGTTAACCAATAATCATTACTATATATATATATATATATATATATATATATATATATATATATATATTATTAAGAAAATCATGTACATCTCTCAAAATTAAGTATCGCAACGACAAGAATAAAAAAATAAAAGACTTAAAAACTAACGAGATAATCATCAATTAAAAGCTAAATTCTACAACACCTTATTTAGAAGAAAAAAAAATAGAGCACCACAATAAAATTAATAAAGAGAATAAAAAAAATAAAATTTAGCTTTAATAAATTATTTTGATTAATATAAAGTAAAATATATTTATTTTAAACCATGTAAATTATTTTAGATAATTATATTAACTTCAAAACTTCAAAAAAAATAAGCAAATGAATAATAACTTATTAAATGATTTATATCTAAAAAATCATCAATTTTTAAATTTATAAATATAAAACTAATGATATTATATACAACAATATGAATTATTGATATCATATTTTATCAATAATAAGATATATTATAGACTCAATAAGACATATTATAGACTCAATAATTTAATTAATTCAAAAAAAATCGTATTGTGCACAGACTACAAACTAGTATTTAATAAACTACACAAACAAGTTATTCTCTTTTTCGAAAATAAAATAAAATTTCAATACAATATTCTATTTAGCCAAAAGACGATCAGTTTAGAGCTCTTATAAGCAAAAGGAAGGGAAAATGATATACCAATTAAATTGTCAAAATGACATATGATTTAGTTTTAAAAGCTCCTATTGCAATAGTAATATAAATCTAATACTATTAGTGGACCACTTATTAATTTTGATAAATCAATTAATAACAATAATACATTATTCGATAAATTAACATAGCAAAGTTACGAACAAACTTATTAAAATTATTAATGACAAATACGAATAGCACTTTACGATATAATTTGAAAAATATCACTAAGATAAAAATACTTTTCATTTAAACAATTTCAAAAATGATAACAATAACTCCAATATTATTTCCTACAAAAAGAAATAAACAGGTATACGTGCGAAACCAATTTACAATATTCCAAGAAAAAGCTCCAAAATTACAATTTAAGCGTGCAAAAAAAAACTCTAAAATTACTCCCTTCATTTTAAAATTAGATACTCTCAGCGTTTCAAAAAAAAAACAACATTTGACAATAAGATTTGTTCTCAAAAAAATTACATTTGTATAATTTTTTAAAAATTTTGTTATTAGAATCTTCTAATCTGATTTTAACTAAACATTCAAAATAAATTTTATGAGAAATTAAATATTTATACACATAATTCGGTCAAACATACAATCTTAATATATGTTAAAAGTCCAAATGTAGTCTTTTATGTGGAACATGCAATATTATTATAAGTTAAAGGTGCGGATGTAGTTTTTTATGTGGACAGAGGAAGTATGTATTTCAAAAGTGACAATTTTTAAAGTTAAATTTTAAATTCTGAATATATTTTTAATATTTTATATACGGGCTTTTGAAGTAATAGTAACGTTGGCAATGGTAGAGACTAGTGACGACGGTAACACATAAAGCTATTTATTCAAAGACCTACTCCGTATATAATTCAAATATATTATAAAATTGGAAGAAAGATTTCAAAAAATCTAGGACATCAAATTATTTTCCTGTTTTTCTTTTCTCCTTGATCCTCTTACATTGATAAAACCCGTGGGTAAAAAAATATCAAAATTGTTGCTCAGCTTTCAGATGTTTATCATAAATATGATATTGACAAATACCAGGCGCAAAAACCATGTTTAACAAACTTTGACCCAACAAACAAAACAATAATAAATCCTCATGAGCCCCATGCCCATCAATAACTAATACTTCATCCGTTTTTTAAAACAAGTTACATTTATAAAAAAAAAAAATTATTTTAAAAAAGTATTAAATTTAAAATTTTTTTTTGTTATTTTGCTATAAATTTAAAAATTTTCAATTACAAACTTATAAATCTCATCATAACTTAAATATTCATAACAAATTTTATGAAAAAAATGTATTATTTATACATTTAATTTTTAATCGATAATCGTCAAGTAGTAGTTGTCGTTGGGAGGGAGTACTACTTAACACAACCATTTATACCATTATAATGTAAGTTTACAAAGATGAGTGATTGCCATTCAAAGATTCCTTGTGCCCGACGTTTGTGCAACCAAAACCACAATTAAATATTACAAAAATTTAAATAAACGAATTTTAGACTACAACATTTTTGGTGCAAAACTATCCTCCAAATCTGACTAATTACATTGACTAAGCTTCATGTGATTCTTTGTGGCCTAAGAACTAGTCAACTAGGTTCAATTAAGTTTCATCTAGTTCCAATTAATGTTATTTGACTACGATTAAATTCTGCCGGTGCGAAAAAATTTTACAATAATAAATGAAATGGTAAAGAATTGATCACTGTTTGGCTATTTGCATACAATTAGACTATCTTGATAATGCTTATTATTAAGATAAGCTAATATAGCTTGGGAACACACCCATATAACCTTACCCTCCAATGATGTTCTGATAACTTCTAAGCGACTAATTAGAAAGAAAGAAAAAATGTTTCAGTAACTTATCGCAAGTTTTGAGTTGTTGAACCAATAATATTGCGTTTAATTTGATATAATAAAATGACATATAAATTGAATGAAATTTATACTAATTGTTATATCATTCATTTATAAAGTCTATTCATTCATTCATTCTCACAAAATTATGTGTCCTTTTAAAACACACCTTCCTAAATGGAGATTGTTCATTCTTTCACAGTCAAAATTTTATATACAATTCATTAGTTTTTTCATTCTTATACTTGATCATTGTCTTTCATTTTATTTTACTTTTTATCCACCAATTTTATTCTCATATTATTTTATTTCATCCAAATAAATGCAAGTTAGAAGAAAATGATGTTCATTTAGCTTGAAATCTTTTATCATTGTAGTTTATATTCCAAAGCCCAGATCAATTAATTTGGTTCCCTCCTTACATATAAAGAGTAAATTACCAGCTTATGTGGTTATTATCATGCAGTTTAAATATGTTTTAACTTTTTTTGTGTAATTATATTACTTTGTTATTATTTGATATCTTATGTTACTAACTACATTGTAATTTTGTTAAATAGATAATAATATTGCTCATGGTAACAAAAATTTAATGGAAAACATTGAAACTTAATTATATTGTACAATAATATTTTTCACTACCAAGTCACATAGGTGGAAAAGAAGCCCACATAAAAGAGCAAAGGAGTCATAAAACGAGTCCAGTAGCTAGATTCAGGAAGACCACCTGAATGGTATATGTTACTTAGAGGGTGTTTAAGAACAACTTAATGTTTACTTATTTATAAATAAAATTATAAGTTAAAATTAATGATTATAAATAGTTACTTATAAATAAAAATGTTTGACAATAATTTTATCTTTTAAGTAAATATATAATTTAAAATAAGATAAATGATATTTAGATAATGATGACTTAAAATTTAAAATATATTGTAGTTTTACTAAAAAAAAATTTGTAAATTAAAAAGAAATTAAAAGAGAAAAGACAAATATATAGTTGTATTTGGTCAACTCTACTTATTTCATTTTTACTTATCAATAAGTTTTTGTCAAATATCCCCTTGGGTTCTCCTGCCACAGAATGAATGGCATCAAAAAGCTCCAATTTTTATCCAAATGATCAAAATCTAGAGCATGCCTAAAATTGTCTTAAAATTTCAAAACCAATGATTATGTGTGTAAGTAGATTTACGAAACTAATTTGTGTTGGTAATTATTCCAACTGGCTTGGCTGCTTATAATCGATCTTTGCTACTTTCTTGTCGATGAAACAGGAACTCATATTAAATCACTATGGTTATCCTTGCACCATCTTGAAATATGTACGATGTTTAGTTTGAATTTAACATAGAGAAAAGTTTTTCTTTTCTTTCTCAATATCTAATATTTTAACTATTTGTACATATATTGAGGAAATTAAAATTTATAATAATATTTTAATAATTTGACAATTTTACCTCATCGTTAATTAATATAATAATATGTTAAGGAGAAAGAGTGTGTTGGTTGGTAATATAACACAAAAAAAGAGAATGAGAGATACTTCATGCATTCCAAAATGTATGACATTTAATTTTTTTATACATATTTTTTAAATAAAACTTAATATATGTTAAAATATTTTATTTTTTGAAGATAAAAATTGAAAACAAAAAATATTTTAAATGAAGATTAATGTGATATAAAAATTATAATTATATAAAATATTTAATATATACTATATTTCACATAAAGTTAGGTGAAAAAAAATCAAATATAATGCATTTTAGAATAGAGATAGTAGTAATGCATTAAAGGATGATTTAGAAAATATAAGAGATAAATTTTTAAGAATACTTAAAATATCAATTATTGTGGGGAAAAATTTAGAAATAGTCTGATATCAACCTAAAAAGAAACTATGATGACCAAATCGATTCATTTATGAAGTAAAATACAATCAGGTTTAAAAGAGGTGTAATTTGAAACTGTGCAGCATAAATTATTCGAGATCAATGAACTCAAAACCCCTTCATTCCTGGAAAAAAGATAATTTAATATACAATAGTCTGCATAATTAACACCAATGCCTACAGCAAAATTCTTGAAGGTTTCACACATTATATGCAATTCTTTGACATAAAACAGTAGCAGTGCGTTCATACATAAAGCTATGACAAGTACCTCCACACTGCAGGGCGATCTCTTGATATAAGCAAGACTCGAGAAGCCAAGTAATCGAATGAAGGTGAATACATATCATCCGGTCCAATAATCTCTCTAGCCTTTTGCATAGTGCCATAATCTCCGGTTAAAGATTGCAGCTGATCGTCGAATGCATCAAAAGTAAACAATCCTTGCCCACATACCCCCATGACAAGGTCTGCATTTCCCCAGACTTGTGTTAAAGTTGTGTAATGGGGGTGAGCATTTGACTCCGGCAATGCATAAGTGCTAACAAGTCTCTGTTTGCGCATGGAAAATTGTTGGAGCTGGGAGGACGCCTGCTTTTTCAATGACTTTGAATTGGTACAACCAAGATAGATGGAATCACCACGAGAAAATACTGATTGTGCATTTACACCAAGCTTAGGTATTTTTAGTCCTACACCAGATGGTTGACGGAAATCCAATATATTGATAGAATCCGGAGTGCAGAACACGCCATCATTACCTTCTGCTTCAGATGAGCTTACCCTGTATATCCCAAGATAATGAACATTAGTATCATATGTTGTATTCTCATGGTGTTAATCGTTCCGTTCTTGTCAAAATAATTAGAAATACATTCTAGCTGACGTGAAGTTCCTTATATATTACTACTTATATTTTAAGACTAAGAATTTAGAGCCGCCTATCGTGTACCACCACAAATATCTAATACTAATAATAAGATGGGAAACTCAAAATGTCTTTCGGGTTTAAAGACATCAATTTATAGATGAACAGGAGTTTTAAGATAAATGAGATTATGGTGAGCTAAGGGCAACCTGATCTAGTACAATATGGGGAGGTAAAACATCATACATCATCTATTATCATGATGTTGAATCTAATCTAATACGAACTGATAACAGTAATATGGAGTACCATATTCATCTAGAATTTATCAAAAACCAAAAGATAAACAAGAAAACACTAAAGAGCATCTGGAAGCAAGAAAGCAATGATCAGGAAGAGAATGATTAAACGAAACATTATACACCGTCAGTTATCATAAAGTTGAATCTAAATTTATATAAACTTATGATGGTATTATGAAGGGCCTTATTCTTCTATTTGTCAACAGTAAAAAACCAACACATAAAGCAGAAAATACTCGAGCTGGAAGCATAAATACAAGTTTTACCTTTGTCTAACTCCTCCACCCATCTCCGCATCCGTGTTATTGACATGAAGGGCAGAAATTTTCCTACCAAACGAAGAAACAGAAACCAGTGGTTGAGGATTAAGGGAATTCACATCCCAAAGAGAAATATTATCTGCTTCTGCCACGACCACTTTCCCCCTGTTTCTCCACTGCAAAGGGCTTGAATACTCCATTGCTAACACTGGCTTCTGCACATCCCATTTCATTATATGTTCCCCATCACGAATATCATATACTTTGACAACCCGCTGATGACTGGCTGTTGAGATGATGAGTGGTCCAGAAGGTTTATACCACCACTGCTGGTTTCCTGGTGCCATTACAGTAGACAGAGCATTTCTTTTGTATAATGTGTTATTGGGTAAAGGGGCAAGAGCTGTCCTTGTAGTGGTACTTCCATCCTCAATATGAAATGCTCGCACCTCTTTTGTGTAGAAATCCCATGAGCAGAACCCCGAGTCCATGGTATTCCCAGCAGATGCAGCTACAACATATTTTCCAGAACAACCATCTGCACCAGGGGCACGAACTATCCAACAATCTCTCCAAACATTAGGAGAAATTCCAACTGGGGGTCTGTACTCAGTTTTCTCCTAAATTTTATTACATTATATCAGTAAACTTCATGTATTGTAAGAACAAAGTGGACTAGTCTTATTATTCTATACAAGTAGTCTTCCAAGTTAAAGTACATAATAATATGCAGTATTTACAATTATATACAAATAGACAAGTTATTCAAATGGAAGAAGAAAAGAAGTTACAGCACCATGGTTATTAAAATGGACAGGTTAGTGGCATACCTCACAATTAGCAATATCATAGAACGAACATGAACTGTCATCATGAGCAAGAAGAACAGACTCTCCCTCCAACACAAACCATCCTCCTGTGGTCGTCTTATTGCCAATTTCATTTAACTGATACATGCAACTATCCTCAGACTCTTCTTCAATAAACATTGCTGGCCTGTTCTCTTGATCGTCAAACTCATCAAGTGTTTCGCTTGTTGTCAGCATAAGTTCCACAGAACCTTCTCCACTGACCATGTTTGAAGAATCTTGAGCAACTGAATTTTCAGAGACGTCCATGTCTTGCACATCACAATACTCCAGACCAACATTTTCACCCTTTCTAGTAACCTGGGGTTTTTCCACCTTCAGTGAAGCTAGAAATTCCAACGCAATGGGGTTTTCGTCTATGGGACTTAATAATTTCTCCGACTTTGATGCATTTGAAGTTTCCGCATAATTAAGCTCGTGACTCCCAGAATTACTCTGCAACTCCCCTGTTGATGCTTTCAGTGATGTCCTGTCTCTAATCAACTTATGATGAGGAAAAAGTCTCTCTTCTAACTCCTCTGAGTTCAACCCCTTAGCCAAACTCCTCATATGATCTTCCACGCCCTTTTGGCTCATATGTACCGTGTTAATTTGCTGATTACCATCAACAACTTTTTCAGCTACCCCCAGCTTTGCATCAGCACCATCAACAACATGACCCATCACCTTCTCAATTCCGGATATTTTTTCTTGAATATCCGTGAGTATCACCTTTGATGCATCTGGATTATTCATATCCAAGATCTCCTTAGTCCTCTTAATATCAGATGCTATTCTCTTAACCTTTCCTTCCAAAAAGGCAAGCTTCTCGTGTAACTTGCTTGGATACTTATTAATAGCTGAGCCTATCATACGTTCTTCGCTTGCACCTTTCTCTTCCAAATTCTCTGAACCACTTGATCTAGTCAGAGAATTTCTTCTCAAGTCTTTTGCACATAAATTAACTCCATTCACACCTTTTCCAGCTGATTCATTAGACCTCAAACGAACACTAGACCTCCCCGTTGATTCCTCACAAGGTCGAGCACCATTCAGAACTGTTTTACCACTATTCAAGTTTGACACAGAATTACAACTTCCTGGGCATGATTTTGCCGAATTTTCACTTGAATTAACTTTTCCATTACAATCACCTGAAACCCCAAACCTAGAATCAACTCTTTCTTTGGGTTTAGATGCTGAATCTTTACCAAGATTTCTATTTTCTTCCAAATTCACCACATTTCTAACCAAAAACTTTGATTCCTTCAAACCCCTAATCCCAATTTCACGTTTTTCATTACTTTTCACATTCAAATCCCTAAAAGCAGCATTGTTTACCTGAACTTTCTCTGGACGCCTAACACCACTTTCACCTTTGGAATCACTAAAAGCATCTTTCTTTTCATGAACCCTCTCCGAAACCTTAGGCCGAACACCATGTGAAACCCTAGGTTTACGCACATCCGACATGTCTTTACAAAATTCAGAAGGACTAGAGCTTCTACCTCTCGGCACTGAAGATGATGACCACCGGAGACGATTCTCGGAATTTCCCCCTCCGCAAGCAGACGCCTTGTCCATCCGCGGCACCGGCCTATTCACCGGCTTCGCAGCCGTCGCCGCCGCCCGAATCCTGGAAATGGGTCTAGGGTTCTCTTTCCCAGTAGACCTCTTGAGTGAATCTCCATCAATACTGCCTACTGATCTTTCTGAAACTGGGGTTATGGATCTAAAAGATCTTGACCTCATGGTTGTGGTGGCGGCCTTGACTGCTCCTCCTCCTCCTCCTCCTACTCCTCCTCCGCCGCCGCCGCGCTCTTTAATCCGGCGAGCTGATGAAGCGGACATCTTTTACGAAATGTAGGTGATGTATAAGAGGTTTATGTATATGTAAAAATTCACAGATTTTAAGGGTTTAGAGAAATTGATGAGAAGAAGAAGGGCGGAGCTGATTGGGAGATTTGTTTTGTTTGGTACGGAAAGGGAGCGGAGGGAGGTCAGTGTTGGGAGGGAAATTATTTTCAGATTTGAATTTCGAAAATTTTCGGGTCCCGCGTGTAATCTCTTTCTCTCTCTCGTTTCCAATTTTTTATTTTTTTTTTTCAGATTTTATGTTTTGGGTTCTTTCTAAATTCAATTTGTCACTACTCCCTCACCATTTTCCACAAGTTGTCCTAAAATAAATTACACTTAGATAATATTTTTATTATCAAGTTATAATTTTAAAATTTTATTGTTACAATTTTCTGATCTTATCAATATTTGTATATTTATACTCTTTGTGTTCTAAATTATATGATCATTTTTTGAAAAATATAAATATTATGAAGTTGTTTTATTATTTTAAGTCAAAATTTGGTATAACTCGTTTAGTATTAATCTTTTTACAACTCATTGCCTTCACTTTTATCTTTTTGGGAACTTATTTGTAGTTATTAAAAAAAGTATATTTGCAACAAATCATTTTTAAAAATAAACAAAGACTTGGTCATTAGTTTCATTGATTATCGATTATCTCGTTTAAAAAATGGGGAGATCGAAGTTTCAAACATTGTAAAGTAATAAAAAACTATATAAAACTAATAAAACAAGAAAATTGAATTTTGAACCTTGAAATAGAGATGTTGGAATTTCGAATCTGTTAGGTCATTTAGGGTAAAAATACTAGAATGGGGGTTGAATAATATTTTTCAAAAATTAAGTCTTGCTTATAAAACTTAGCAATTTTAAACACTTATTGCTTATAAAAGAGTTTCTTATGTTTCGAAAAGTTTAGTAGCAGAATTTGTTTAAGCAAAGTACCCCTTAGTTTTTGTAGCAAAGGTTAATGGCTAGAAGTAGTAAAAATAGTAAGTTTTTGCTGAAAGAGTTCGGCAGGACTTAAGCAAAGCACAAGTAAAACAATATGAAAGATAAGCAGGAGTATAGATATAATTTTTATAGTGATTCGGACTAAGCCTACTCCACTCTTCTTCTGTTTTACTTGAGAAGGCTATCACTAGAACTTTGTTCACACAGAACAGTCAGTAGGTATGTTCACACAGAACAATCAGTAGGAGGACACTTAGTCCAATTTACAATAGGTCACTTAGACCAACTTAGTCACACAGACTCTAAGTAGATTTGAGAAAATCTTGCTTGCTATCTTCAAGTAGATTGCTCCTTAATTGAGCAGATTGATAGCACTTATTCAAGCTTTATGATGTCTTGCTGAAGTCTTTAAGATATCAGAGAGTTTGGTTGTTCAGTTTGTTGGAAGATTAGTCATAAATGAAATTTATGACTCCTATTTATACTCCTTCAAAAAATCTATCCGTTGGAAATTTTGAAATAGATCCGTTGGAGTGTACTATCCTTGATGTGATTTGTACATTTTCAGCAGTCCTTGCTTAGTTCAAAAAGTTAGCCGTTATTCTGTCTTCTAGTGCCCTTCAGAAGAGTTCCCTAGAAGTGAACTAAGTAGGGGTAAAGATAACTTTTCTGACAATCTTAACTTTGATAAGTAAAGGATCATGCTTACTTAAATCCTTACTTATTTCCATTCTAAGCAGGACTATACTTGAGATATTCTAAGTGCATAAAGGGTCCTTGCTTATTTTCATTATAAGCAGGACTATACTTAGAATATTTCTTGCATCTTCAGCAACCTTCTTCAGCAGACTTCAATGGTAATCAAAACTCCTTGCTTAACTACAAATTATATCCACCTAACATGTTGAATATTTTTCTAAGTCCTTTTACAATATTTAAGCAAGGACTATATTACATCATCAATTCTTATATATTGAGCAATAAAAGTTTAAGCAATGATAATATAAGCAGGGGTGCAACAACAGAATCTTGCAATAGGGAGGTCAAAATTTTGAACATTGCAGGTTAATAAAAAACTATCTAAAAGGCTAATAAAAAATTATGTAAGGCAATTAATTGGAGGCCGGAATTTCAAATAAAAAATAAAAAACCATCTAAGAGGCTAATAAAACACTATGTAAGGCTAATAAAACACTATGTAAGGCTAATAAAAAATTTTGTAAGGTAGTTGATAAGAAATCGAAGTTTCGAACTTTGCAAACTAATAAAAAAATCATTTAAAATGTTAAGGTAATTAATATATGTCTAAGTATGTATGTGAGTTTCTAGATATAATATATAAGATAGTTGATGGGTGTGTGAATATATAGATGAATTTTTAGACAATTGTCTCATATATAACCAAAAAAAAAAAAAAATTTATTCACATGCACATGTAAATGTCATATGGAATAATTACGATCTTCACCTTTTCATCTACGTTTTGACCGATCTATTTTGATACAAAGGTAACATTCATTTTGATCGTAAAAATTACAATGGAATTAGTTATAAATGTCAAGAAAATAGTTTAGAATTTGGAGACATAAAGTTCGACCAAACATATAAATTTAATATATGTAAAAAACAATACAAAAAATCTTCAAATGGTATTAATTATCAATGGCATAAACTTTGTAGACTACTTTCTTTGTTTTTTATGTTAACTATTTTAGATTTATTTTCCATTTTTTTCTTATGTTATTAGCTTTTATATATTTTCAAGTATATTTCATGCATCTTTTCATTGAATACCCTTAATAATTTGTTCACAAATCTATAGCAATGCTATAGAGCTCCGAATCTAGAGCCGCTTGAAAACAATGAAAAATAATTATGAAGAGAGCTACAAAAGAGGGAAATAAAGAAGCATTGTTATAGAAAAATTACACAAAATTATATATGAATCACTACCCTAAAATTACACAAAATTATATATGAATCACTACCCTTTTTCCTTTCCTTCCCAAACGCAGCATACAACTTTTCGTTGTCCTGCGCTCTCCAAATATATTTGTTCATCTCTTCTTCTTTACCATGACAAGTTTTTTTGAAAAAATGCCTACTACGCTCTCCAAATATATTTATTCCTCTCTTCTTCTTTACCATGATAAGTTTTTGTGAAAAATTTTGATATTTTCACTTCAGTCTGGTGAACTCTCAATGTTATTTTTATTTTGTCATGTTAACGCTCAAAATCTTTTTGAGGTTACATACATATATTTCTTCCACTCAATTTGGGGATGAGGGGGTGGGGGTGGGGGGGTGGGGGGTGGGGGGGAGGGGTTGGGTTAAGGGGGGCGGAGGTACTACTAGGTGCAACTCACCCACAATACCCCGTGCATACAGAATTTGTGGCTATTCGTTGAAAATGAATTTAACATATTGTTGATATATTAGGTTGTAAGTAACACAAAATTCGTAAATTATAATAGGTATATTATGTTATAAATAAGCGTAAATTGGTAAATTATAATGTAAAAGATGTGTTCAAAACTAGCTCGTCTTAAAATTAGCTCAAAATATGTAATTTGTAATTATCATTATAAACTTTTAAATAGACAAGTAACATGTTCTGGACTTGTTTTAAAAAAATTTCTTTCACCTAAATTATTTTATTAATTTTAAAAAAAAAAACTAGCTCAAGATGCGAGTTATTCCTCACCCTTTGACATGTCCATAAGTTCCTTTTTACAACTCGTGTCACAATTTCTAACAAGTTTCTTCTCACACACCGATTATTTGGATGAACGAGCAATATCTTTTTCATGTGAATTTTAAGGTTAGACTTGTCAAAAACCCTTCCGCTCTAATTCTTATTAAGTTGTATGTTGATAATCTATCGCGCTTATAATTTGAGATGTTTAGTGAAGTGAGTAATTTGACATTAGACTCAGTTCGTTGTGTAAATTGTTGGATTTGATTTAACTTGACTTGTAATTGCATTGAGTTTAAATATTTTTTATTATTGATTAAGTTCTTGAGCTAAGTCGAGTATTAATGTTACTTGACTTGACTCGACCGATACTCAAAATAATTAGTACTCGCCTGGATCAACTAGTTACTTAATTTTTTTTAACATTTAATAATTTTATTCGTTAAAACTCGTTACGTATTCGATTTAATTTTAATATAAAAACTCGTTAATTATTTAATTCTCTATAAATAATCGACAAAAACTCAAAACTTAATTATATTCAAATATTTTTGAATTACCCATGAGTCATTCACGATCAGCCTGATAATAAAACGAGTCAGATTCAATTATAATACTTTATGATCTATAATTCGGCTGACTCGAATTCAATGAATTCTTTATCTAGTTGAATTTGAGTATAGACTATTTAATTTAGCTCGATTACAACTCTACATAAAACATAACATGATCATTAACCATTTTCACAGTTTATGTATAATATATAAACAATTTAGTATAATATAGTAATGGCAATTGCTTATATCATCCCATTTCCGTATTAATTAGAGATCCCTATTTTTGCCCTCGTAAAAATCAAGATTCAACGTTTCGTGAAGAGTTATCCCCAATCTATATTATATTTTTTTTATATGTAAAAATATTCTATTAAAATTATAGTTTTTAATACAAAACTAAAATTATATTTTAACTGCACCAACTTCGGCTATTTAATAACCAAGTGTTAGGTTTTATTAACATTTGATGATGATTGTCCTTAGAATACTTAGGAATACAAATGTATAGAAAAGTGTTGGTTTGTAACACTTTAGTTTTGTAGCTAGCAGTAGTATCTCTTGGTTGTAATTTAGTCATTTTAATAAAGAGATAGATTCATTTTACTTGTATGTACTGCTGGAATACTTGTTGAGTCTGTTCAACAAGTTGTTTTAAGTTAATTAGTCTTTCGGAGATTAAATTTGGCTTGTCGGAGATTAAGGGAAAAGTCCATCAGAGATTAAAGTTTTGTTCATCAGAGATTGGACTTTGCCCATCGGAGATTGAAGAAATCCTTCATCGGAGATTAAAGATTTATTCATCAGAGATTGAAGGATTGGTCATCGGAGATTAAAGTTTACGTCATCGGAGATTGTAATTAAAGAGTCAGAGATTAAAGCTGACGTCATCAGAGAATAACACAATACTTCGGAGATTAAAAGCTGACGTCACCAGAGACTAAAGCCAAAGCATCGGAGATTACTCGAGGTGATCAGAGATTAATTTATTAAAGCATCGGAGATTACTCGAAGTGATCAGAGACTAAGTAAAGAAGCTATCGGAGATTAGTCGAGGACTTAATCGCTGATGGAGTTAGAGTTCAAATCAAAGAAGGAAAGTCTTCCATGAACACGTAGACTTTATTGAAGACGTAGCTGACAAGGAAACTTGTTAGAAATCTTTCAATTGGAAAGATTGTATTTGATTTGAATTAGGAAGCTAGGTTTTTGTAAACTTAGTTTTAGAAGCTGTAATTATAAATTACAGAATAGAAGCTGTGTATGAAAAGATAGTATAGAGAATTGAAAGGGTTGTATTATCTCTATATACACAGAATAGAAGCTGACGATCAAAGCTTGTTTTTGATTGTTAGAAAACTTGTAATCAATTGTTAAATCAATAAAAACAATTGTTTATAAAGTTTTGATCTTGTTCTTTATATTCCGCAGAAAGTTAATTTCTTAAAGAACAGGAATTCTGAAAAAGTTGTAAGAACTTGTATTCAACCCCCCTTCTCCAAGTTCTAGGCCATCTCACTGGGAAAACACCAAGTCTGTCTTTAACTTTATATTAGCATTTGTGGCATACACTTGTGTGTACATATTTTTTCAATTTTTGTTTATCAAATGATTATTTTTTTCTACTCAAATATTCAATACAAACTCACCGACATCTCTTTAAGAGTGACAACATCTCTTTTAAGAATAACGCAAAAGTGTGTATTTCTTTTTCTATCTATTAAATGTGACTCAAACTCACATATAATTTTTATGAGATCCAAAATTTAAATATAATAGATAAATGCATCTTCGTAATCCTGCTATCATGTTAATAATTTGATAGAGTTTCTGTGAGAAACCGAAAATTTAAATAAAATGTACGAATATTAAATTCGTTATTTATTAAGTTTTTCGTTCATTTTAATTGACCGATAATTTTTACGATTTATGTTACGCTTAAATCGCGCTAATAGATGCGCGCACGTCCACTAGCGACATATCGAAACGAAGATGATATTTTTATATTTACGAGACATTAATTATGACAATAATTTCATAAATACATTTTTACCGTACCTATACGGTTAAACTTTTCGGTTTATGCATTAAATCAATGTATAACCACTTAGAGTTGTAATTAGTGAATAAACAATTTAAATTAAACACTTGTTAATTCAAATATCAGCATTTTCTCAAAGTGGCAAAACAATGAGGTGTTTTCAATCCAAGAAAAAATCTTTCCAATCCAAGTAAATTTTTATTAAATCAATCCAATGGCCAAAAATGATTTGCAAGTAATATAAATATATCATTTTGACAAAACCCTAGCCTCCATTTCAGTCAAATACTTTCAGCAAACTCACTAAACACATATTTAAATTCAGATTTGCATTTATTGAAGTCTTGGACATTTAATTCACTTAAAGCTTTAAAGAGGTATACACACTACTCCTTTATTTTTACAGTTATTGTCATTTCTGTTCATGCCATTGTGTAGAATAAATTTTTCAGTTTCATTTTCATATATAACACATGTTTATAGTATTTATGGTTTGTAAGTTATTAATTTTTAAAATTTGGACAAAAAAATAAATCAAAAATCAAGAAATAAATCAAAACCGTTCGAACCCTAATGTTTTCGGGTCGATCTTTCCGGCATGATTCTTTCTTTTTGTTCAAATTGATTTTACAAACTTGTTTCTGCTGTTGAGGATTACGTTTTACCTCAAACAATTTGAGAAATGGTTGAGTATTTCGGACCTTCGTGTTCAACCGAAAGTTGATTATACCCGAATGTTTGTTCTTCAATTTTCTTGCGATTTAGTTGTTAGAAATTGAAATTAATTGCACGAATGGGGTTCTGGGAGCCTCTATCTTCATTTCCATGTTCTAATCGACGGACATGATGCCAGGAATGTCATGAACGGCGAGAGCCGAAGCTCTCGCCGGTGTCCATGGTAGCTTCACCGACGGCAAGCTTGAACTGCTGCCATGGTGGTTCTCCAGCCTCGGCACTGTGGCTACTGGCACATTCGCCTATGGCAAATGCCATTGCGGTGTCCTTACCGACGATCTGTGCGTGTGTGTGCACGTATCGGGTCGAGGAGGGGAGGCTGCGGCCTGCCGGCGATATATGCTACTGCAGAAACCGTAGCACGCCTGTGGAGAAGAAGACGAGTCGGGTCGAACCGACCCGGTTCCGACACGCCCGTGACCCTACGAACTGACCCGTGTTTGACCCACGGTTTGACCCGATCCGACCCGTATCCGGCCAAATCCAATTTATTTTATCCTTGACCCAATCCAAATTTAAAAAAATAAAATAAAATAAATCAAAATACTTATATATTTTAATTATTTTCCAATAAATGATTTTTTTTGAATAATTATTTTGACATGTAAATAAACCTTTACATGATTAAAATTTTATGATTTAAAAATAAGAATAAATTATGATGTTAGAGTCTCTTAATTACCACAATTAAGTGACGAGTCATTAATTCATAAATAGTTATTATTTAATTAAAATAATTAAATAATAATTAAGAAATAAACTCTAAAAATTTAGTAAATGATTAAATAAATCATTTAAGCTAAGAACAATTGAGGAATAATTCTTGATTAATTAAATTAAGAATCAAGACCAATTATTACTTAATTAAAATAATTAAATAATAATTAATGAATAAATATTTACATGGTTATTAAATGATCAATAAATTATTTAATTTAAAAGTGATTAAGAAATAAATTATTTCAAGGATCGATAATTATTATTTAATTAAAGAAATTAAATAATAATTTAAGAACAAATGTTTAATAATTGATAAAAGATCTCCAAATCTTTTATGATTAAGATTTTGATTAAGAAATGATTATTGTCTAATTAAAATAATTAAACAATAATTAAGGAACACATTTTAATAAATGTTAAATGATTAATAAAAATCATTTAAGCTAAAAATTGATTGATTAATGATAATTAATCTAAGGCCTCTAATAATTAAATTTAAATTATCGAGAGCCTATGATCGACGTTTTATTAAGTCCACAAATCCCTCGGACTCCGATTCGGTTCCAACCGAATCCCAATTTAACGAATGACGACTAAATTAGTCAACCACGGACTTGAGATTTTCACAGACACTTCGCATGTGCATCTGCATGTGTATTTAAGTTGAGATTTCTCACGTTATTTCATGTAAATGTTTTACAGAATCTTTTCTACGCAAGTGTTAAATTATCACTAAGGACTTGAGGCAAGTATATACTTACTCTGCTTTTTTTCAATTAATACGTATGATCATTCTTTCGATATACGTAATATATTCAAGATTTTTGCATGTCAATATTCATTATTTAATTTCTTCAAAGTTAAGTAACGTACGATCCCTTGATCTGATGTACGTGAAAAATGTTGTATTTGAATCAGATGCTCTTTGGGCGGTTGTTAACCATTTAAATTCCGCTAACACGCCAAAGAAAATCCTATATGGATGTAGAAAGCTTATTCTTCACCCTATACTTGTAAAGTATATCCGTATGGGTAACTAAAGGCTAGTGGGATGCATCTGCCTGGCATCCCGGGCCTAAGATTTATAGGGAACGGAAAACCAAGGCATCGGTAACCGGACCCTCGCAGACAAAAAGTTTCTACAATCGACTACGTATGTCATTATGATGATGTCAGACGGTGGTCAGGCTGGCCAGTTGATAAACTGTTTGATATGAGTTCCTAAGAGCACGTGCGCCAAACGGACAAGGTTATAAGGCGCATGTGAAAGTATTCTTTATTCTTTTAAGAAAAGGGTCAAAACCCCTCGTTATCACTCGGGAACCCTAGAATCCATCTTTTTCAAGATATTAAGAGGTGTTGACTTTGTTTCTGTCAAACCTCATAAACACTTACGCTCACTAAATTATCCCTCTTTCAAAACTTACCCAATACTTGTTTATATACTTGTGAGCGTAAATCGCTCATGGTACTTCTATTAAATATTTTCATAGGTTTTGGCGAAAGGGTCGAACCGTCTGATAAAGGCAAGACGAGAATGACATGATGAACGGTTCCTGATCGCCCGCTTATGGGTGGCTTTCAAGGGATGAGTGAAGCGTGAGGATATTTTTAGAAATAGTTAGATTGTAAGGCCTGTGTAGGCCCCACATAGACTTCCGCTATCAAATATTTATTTATTCTGGATAATGTAATAGAGAATTATATTTATTTCTCAAATTTAATGTCATGTATGTTTGAATGTTATTTTTGTTCTTTTGTCAATTATTGACGGTTCCTGAAGTCCGGTATGACATTTTGGGACCGTCACAATTTCTTTTTCTTTTGTTGACCAGAAAAAAGAAAAAAAAATGAAGTTAACCCCGTGGAATAAAAGTTATGTTTCAAATGTCAGACATTTGTTTCTGTTTTTTTTAATCATAAATTTAATTTTTAGTTAAGATTAAAAGTAAAGAACTCTTTTTTTTTAATAATAGTTTTGACTTTTAATTAAAACTAAATTTTAACTAAAAATCATAATAAAAAGTAGGAACCAACAGCCCTTGCCACCCAACCCATCTCATGAGCATATACTCTTGACCATGACCAATTATTTTGTTATCTTTCTTCTCCCCTCATTCGTCTTTACACATACTGCAATCTCATCATCTTCAGACACCTCACATGGCTTCTTTGCTTCACTCCACAATCCCTCTTTCTCACTATCATTCTCAATCTTCATCTTCATCAGCACCAAATTTCACTTCTACTGTCCAATGTTTTCTTGCAAGAAACCAACGAACTCATCAAAATCTCCATTTGCAAGTATTTCCTAGAAGAGCCTTCTGCAATCCCAAGAAAGGAAACGTATGCCGGTCGACCATTGATGAAGTCTCAGTCGCTGAACCTCCTCCGCCACCTCCTGAGCTCGGAGATGAATCGAATTCCGAGCTTATTGGGTCTTTGAAGATCAAATTGTTGGTACGAAAATTCAGATTTGTGTTTGATGTTAATTGATCTTCTTCAGGTGTTCGATAAATTGCTTACTCGAATAGCTATATGCAAAGATATGCAATTTTAATGATACAGAGTTTGCAAATATAAGTACAGAGCTTGCTTGTTTAACTACTCCTAGAAAATTTGAACTTCATATATTTGTTTTTAATTTTGTATAAGATCATTTGACTGTGTACTTATAAACTTTACCAAGTCCAATTGCTAATAATTTTCCTATTTTACAAACAGTCAAAAGTAGACTTTTTATCGTCGAACAGATTCCCTATTTATCAACAATCCCACCAAAATCCCTCTTATACAGCATAAATCAATAAAATAATATTTTCCAACACTTTAATGCTTCACACTATCTCACATTTGTATAGTTGTACTTCTGTATCTTGAATTCTTTAATATTTCTTTTCTCTTACGGTCATGAATAGTGTTCATTAAAACTAGAGATTTACTGTTTCATGTTCTGTTAGATATCCCTAAATAACGGAATCTGCTGCGTTCCGCAATTGTTTCTTTTTTCTCAATCTATTCTCTACTTTAGAGGCAGACCCATGTTTACAGCACCTTCTGTGAATGCTCCGGGGAATTGAAGGAGAAATGGATGGAGCCGAAATAGCATTTTCGCTGTAAAGATGGATACTGGTCTTAACATTCATACAAAGCATACTTTCCGTTTCCGTGATTATGCATATAGCCGCAAAGAATTGTACTCGTGTATAGGGAGTATGCTTAATCTTTTCCAAGCTGTTCTCTGGGCAGTCCTCATGCTTGCAAATTCAGTAGAAGTTCATATACTTGGAATTAGAACTTCTTAATATATTAGAATCTGTGCGAGGAACCAAAAATCTCTTATGATTTGTAAGTTGGAACTAAAAGATACTGCATTGAGGTTAAACACGACTGCTAAAACAGTAAAGTCTTAACACGATGCAAGGCTTGTATGTTTTTTACTACCATATCACAATCTATATCAGGTTTCTCATAACTAATGGATAATAGGCCTTACTAACCCTTTAAACAAATCGTCCACTTCTCTGCCCTTCAGGGTATATCTGCCTACTCAGAACCTATCTCCGTTTGCTTGTCATATTTAAAAGAGGTCATGTTGCTTTTGATGCTCTTAGTTGACACATATAAAGACCCAATGGATGTTACCAGCTCATTTAAAAGAAGTAGCAAAAGTTTTGCTCCAAGTCTTGAAATCATTAAGGTTGGACTATTTTGACACGCTCTTTTAGGGTTATATATTCAAAAGTATGATAAATATTAGTATTCCTAATCTTTAAGGACTCATGCTTCTAGTGGCCTAGTGGGTTAATGTGGTGCATGTTAGAAATATAGTTTTGCAAGTTATCTAGTTCAGGTTTCTTTCTAATATGTAGGTCCAAATTATGTGACAAAACTTTTGTGCATTACAATGCACCTCAATAGATCTCTCCATGCGTGAGCAAGGAATAGAGCTTGATGAACTTAGATGCGCATGCTCTAGCTGCTTAAGCCTTAAGAACAACAGGTGCTTTTACAACATATGCACGGATATGTGAGTTGAACCTGTATCTTGACTATGCATATGTTCCAACTTCCACATGAATCGTAAAGCTGTCAAATAGCTGAGTTAAAGCACTTGGTGCCAGGAGTGTTTTATATTGTGCTTTTGTGAACGGTATAATGTCCCTGTTCACTTTTTAATTTATTTGTGGAGCTTATCTTCACATTCCCTTCAAGAAGAACCTTATACTTGTTTTTTTGCCAGCTTGTTTTGTGGTTTTTGTTTTGTTCTTTTTTTTTTTTAGCAGTTTGTTATACCATATAACCATTTGTGAAAATTTATGTTGGTGCCCAGCTTGTTGGCATTGACTTTTTTTAGATGACACAAATGATCAATCTTTATTTATTTAAAATAAAATTAAAGTGACCATGCCATTGCAAAGTTTGCAGAGTGTTGTTTCTGGTTTAAATAGAGGTCTTGCTGCAAGTGAAGATGATCTACGAAAGGCAGATGCTGCTGCAAAACAGATTGAATCTATTGGAGGACTTGTAGATCTATCAAATGATCTCGACAAACTGCAAGGAAGGTGGAAACTGGTATACAGCAGTGCATTCTCATCTCGTACTCTAGGTGGGAGTCGTCCTGGGCCTCCTACAGGAAGGCTGCTCCCTATAACTCTTGGTCAGGTATGCATGAAATACTTATGCTACCATTACATTCTGTACTTCAAAAATCTAAGTTCATCTATTACTTGGTTATATATATTTTAAATGTAGATTAATTTTGTAATAACCACTGGACATAGGGAATACACAAGTTCAGATTAAAAAAAGATCAAATGACTTTCCCACCTGCTAGGAATAGAAAGTTTACAATATACTCATAACCATCAGTGCACTGTTTCGAATAGCACATTCTTCTTGTCCACTGTATTGGGAAAAAAAATTAAAAAGAAGATTGAAAATTTTAACCTCAAAGCCCCTCTCCACAAACACCACCTCATCTTCAGTCCTGAACCAATTACAGGCTTGATGCCAAACGATGACCACCTAAACACAGTCACCTCCACTAATTTCTGTGTTTTTAATATTTCCTTATTTTATCTGCATTTTCTATATCTCCATTTCTCACATTAGTACGCATAAATCATACACTCTTAACTTGTAAGTCAACATCAAGCATCACCAAGCCCTACCTATGAAGCAGTCCTGTCTCTTCTCCGTGGTAACCAGCATTAAGTAAAGAGGCATTGGATAAACGGAAAGAAATGGTTGTAATCTGAGTATTTATTGCCTCGTTCATTAAAAATGAAAAAAGGGAGGAAACCAAACAAATGTAAAAATTAAAAATAGAATGGGACAGTCAAAGAAACTCTGAACCTGCTTCACTTCCTTACAACCAAGTTGGGTCATGTTCTCAGGGAAATTACACAAGGATGTTAGTAAAAATAACTCCACCTTTACTGGACTTAAAAAAGCATGCAGCATAACTTCTTGAAGCATTAATGACATCCACTCAAGGACTGCTTGACCACGAGTGTGAGGAAATAGGAGAGAATCTTATAGCATCAAGCCTTCATCTCCATGGGTACCAGTAATTGAGATTGAAATTATACAATAATAATAGGAGCGACACAATTGTGCTTTAATTTTCTCGAGGACAGGATGAAAATCTTCAGTCAACATGATCATTAGTGTTCATAATTTCTTATTTGCAGAAAACTATCCTCTTAACTTTTCAGCCTTTACTATAATTGGTCTAGATTGTCTACATATCCTGTATGTAATAGAGTAATCTTTCTGAAAAATTTTGCTCTTATCTGAAGAAGGTTTACCTTCTGAACATAACATGATCCATCGGTTGAAATTCATCAAATGAATGCACAAACTTGTAGACGATGCAGTCATCTTACTTTTTCTACCACTTGCAAGCCGTATTTATTTTATTTATTTTTCAGTTATATTTTTGGGTTCAGGTGTTTCAGCGTATTGACATATTAAGCACGGACTTTGACAACATAGTGGAACTTGAACTAGGGGCACCATGGCCTCTTCCACCTGTTGAAGTTACTGCCACACTCGCCCACAAATTCGAACTCATAGGTAGGTTTTCTCAGTCATTCACCTTCTGTTCCAATTTCCAGCAGGAGGAACTATATTCCTTAAAATTTCAAATTTGACCGGAAACATTATTTGTACTAAGTGCTTCTTTTTATGTGAATAGGGTCTTGCAGGGTAAGGATAAATTTTGAGAAAACAACAGTAAAGACGACCGGAAACTTGTCGCAGCTACCACCCCTGGAGATACCCCAGCTACCTGAATCATTAAGGCCCTCAACGAATCGAGGAAGTGGTGAATTTGATGTTACATACCTTGACTCTGATCTCAGAATCACAAGGGGAGACAGAGAAGAGCTAAGAGTGTTTGTGATCTCGTGAACTTGAGTAACTACAATTTTCTATAATAGTATGAAATCTTTACTGTATTTAGTAAAATTTTCTCTTCTACTTCAGATACCTCCCTCTACCTTCGTCATATATGTATAGACAGACAACTTGGCAATGCTATTGGCAGATAATTACTCTATAATTGTAACCGATGGTTATACATTAATAAAGCTCAATTACTTTGATCATATTGTTTTATTTACTTTGGAAAGATAACGTGTAAGAATATTGTTGTGGAAATAATACTTGTCAAGAGTTTTATTTGTCTTAACTTAATAAATGACTATGGTACCTTCTAATTAAGTTTTGAAAACTGAAGTTGAAAGTTAAAAGCATTTTCCTTTTATCAAAGTAAAGAGCCCAAAGGACTAAAGCAAGTGGGCATCGTGCCCCCATAATGATTACAATTTTTACAAAAGAAGAGTAGTTTAATTGCATTTTAGTTCACATAAAAAAGTTACATTTCAATTTTTAAAAAAATACTATAACAGAAAAAAATTAAAATGCAAATTGTCATATAAATATAAATTTTTTAAGTTTCTAAAATAATAAATTTCATGTTTATTTTCAAAATATGTCACGATATTGACTTTGTCAAAGATTAAACTTAAAACATTTATATCAGATTTATATCAGATTTAAATTTTAAGGTTTTACGTATCATGTAATATTAAAATTATCTATATACATGTTTGATAAAAAGGAGGAAGAAATTAAGTAATGTCATTTTGAAATTTGAGAATTTTCTAGAATTTTGAAGTCAACTTAACACGTATTAAATGTAAAATAAAAAGAGTTTCTTAAGTTTAGTAATATAATTATTAAAGTTGTAAAATGTTCACAATGAATTATATACTCATAATTATTTTTTTTAATAATTTTAAAAAGATATTACATTATTTTTAAATTTAAACATGTTATGTACCTCGCATGAACTACATGTTACAAACCGAACAGAAGAGGCTAGGCGCTGCCAAGATAAATATAGACGTTACACACTTGTAACGGCTATTTTTCTCTCAGTTCTATTACTTCCAAAATCAACAGTCTTTTCTATTCATTTCTCCTCCTTTCTCATCTTCTCTTTCTCTAGCTCTATCTCAGTCAGATTCCTCACTTCAAATTCAGCTAATTTCTTCAACAACTGACGCATATTTTTCAAGAAATTTTTGTGGGTTCCTCCTTTGAAATGGCACCGACTCCCAAATCTCACACCACTCCAACGCCATCATCATCTTCAAAATCAAACCAAACCCATCTTCATCTTCACCCCAAAACCCCCCAATCTAAGCACCGATTGAATTTCAATCAGACTAAAACCCCACAAAACCCTAAAGAAATCCCACCGGCCGAACACCCAGTTGAAGTCATCGGCCGGATTCGTGACTACCCAGATCGGAAAGAAAATCTCATTTCAGCTTTACAGGTCAATTCTGAGTCTCACTCTGTTCGGGTCAGAACTGAAATTGGGTACAGGGATTTTAGTCTTGATGGGGTTTCATTGTCAGAAGAGGAAGATCTTGATGGGTTTTATAAGAAGTTCGTTGAATCAAGAATAAATGGTGTAAAATTGGGGGATAAGTGTACTATAATGATGTATGGACCAACTGGTTCAGGCAAGAGCCATACGATGTTCGGGTGTGCGAAGCAGCAGGGGATAGTGTACAAGTCTTTGAGGGATATTTTGGGGAAAGGGGATGTAGAGGATGATGAGAATGTTGGAGTTGGGACTTTTGTGCAAGTCTCAGTCTTGGAAATATACAATGAGGAGATATATGATTTGCTGTCAACTAATGGTGGTGGTGGGTTTTCTCTTGGTTGGTCTAAAGGAAACTCTTCCAAGGTTAGAACTAATATTTTGCTTAATTTGTAATTATTTCTTTTGTAGTGAGTACTGATTGATTGATCTGCAGTAACTAGGTTTCTTCAATTTACTTGTGCACACACAACATAATTCCTTGAATCTAAAACAAGGTTATAGGGATTACTTGATTTGACTTTATTCTTTGAAATTGAAGCTTAGATTTCCATAAAATCTGTTCTTTTATGTTTTAACCAATTTATGCTTGTACCTCTAAAATGAGGAACTAACTTAGATATGACCCTTGGTTGATGAAACAGTGAAAAGTATTGCTCTTTTGTTGTAAAGTAAATGTCTTTCAAGCACCCATGCCAAGTCTTCGTGGACTCTCCTTTTTGTTATTTAAGGTGTTTGCCAGTTTGTGGTATTTCATGATGCAAACGGGTTACCTTAAGCCAAACATGTGCTGTTCTGAATGTGGTTATCATAATAGCGTGAAGATTTTTCAAGGGGTTGTTTCCATTGATGTAGTTGTAATTAATGCTGGAGTGCTCCAATTCTTTTGTTAGCTTCATATTGCTTCAATTTCGTATCTGTGCAGGTGAGACTTGAAGTGATGGGAAAGAAGGCAAAAAATGCAACATTTATATCTGGAAATGAAGCTGGAAAGATATCAAAGGAAATCCAGAAAGTGGAGAAACGAAGAATTGTAAAAAGCACCCTCTGCAATGAGAGAAGCTCTCGAAGCCATTGCATGGTAGTCTAGAATTTATTTTATTGCCAATACTTATAGTCTTATAGATAAATCAATTGTCAAATTTTGCAACCTCTCTGTGTATATTGAACTTCTATTTTCTTTTGGCAGATTATTCTGGATGTACCGACTGTGGGCGGACGTCTTATGCTTGTAGACATGGCAGGTTCAGAAAACATTGATCAAGCTGGTCAGACTGGATTCGAAGCAAAAATGCAGGTAAGAACCTTAAGCAGTCAGTTTTTGTTCTGTATGAAGTAATTTAAGTGGTTATAATTTGTGAAAAATGCAGACAGCAAATGTAAATAATATGCAATTTAAATTGAAATTAATTTTGTAAGCTTTACACAATCAAATGTAAATGCAGACAGCAAAAATAAACCAGGGGAACATAGCTTTAAAGCGAGTTGTCGAGTCCATTGCTAATGGTGATTCCCATGTTCCATTTAGAGATAGCAAGTTGACCATGCTTCTTCAGGTACATTTTGAATTTAAAAAAAAAAAAATTCTGTACACTGACAGTCCATTAACGTTCTGAGTTTTTCTGTTCTATATATTGGCTAATTTTTTATTTCCTGCACTTTGTTAGGATTCGTTTGAGGATGACAAGTCTAAAATTCTGATGATATTATGTGCAAGCCCGGATCCCAAGGAGTTGCATAAAACTATTTCAACTTTGGAATATGGAGCTAAAGCAAAGTGCATAGTACGTGGCCCTCATACGCCAATAAAGGAGAAAGGTGGTGAGGATTCTTCATCAGCAGTTATATTGGATTCAAGGGTCACAGCTATGAACCAGTTCATTTACAAGCTACAAATGGAGAATAAGCTCAGAGAAAAAGAGCGTAATGAAGCCCAAAAAGAGCTTATGAAGAAAGAAGAGGAAATTTCAGCACTGAGGGCCAAATTGGCTGCTGTAGGAGAAAATAATGGATCAGGAAAAAGTGAACAAGAAATTGCCATGAAGGTAAATGAGCGGACTCAGATGCTCAAAACCGAATTAGACAAGAAAATGCAGGAATGCAAGAAAATGGCAGATGCATTAGTTGAAATGGAGAGGAGGAAAATGGAAGAAAGGATATCACAGCAGCAACATGAGCTTGAACTATTGAGGCGGCGGTTAGAGGAGATTGAGTCCGAGTTATCCCATTCACGGGACAACAAAGGGTCATCAGATACAGAGGGAAGCGGCTTTGCAAAACGACTGCTAGAGATTTATGCTGATGAAGATCCAGGGATGATAAAATCAATGGATTTGGATAAATCACTGGATCTGGATGTTGTAAAACGTGATACAGTGCTTCAGAAAACAGACAAAAATTCTGTTCATGCCTTTATGGGTAATCCACTGATAAGTAATCCCGCAGATGAAGAATATCAAGATTTAGGGGCATCAAACTATGCCAACAAAGCGTATTTGAGCACTGTCTATGAGGATGAAGAAGAAGAGGAGGCGCATAATGCAGTTGACGATGAAGTGCAGAAAGAGGTGATTGAGGAAAAGACTGTGTGTTCTAATAGGTATGATGATAAAACCAGCCCTGGCTTCAAGTACATTTCATCTCTGAGTTCTTTGCTGACACCTTTGTCTAGCCGAGATATTGGGAAAGCCGAAATTTTGAGAGAGAAAGCAGCAGGAGAAGACAATAATGTGGATTCTGTAGAGCAAAATGAGCCTAAAAAAGGCAAGGATGATCCAGCTTCCAGGCAAAAGAGAATCCAAAATATTTTCACACTTTGTGGAAATTATAGGGAGTTATCACAGCATAAAGGCACTCCATTTCCTAGCAAAAAAAGCAATGGAAGCTTCAACTCTCCATCATCTCCAGCAAAGACAAATGGGGATGCTGCTGCTCCTGCAAAGAGCCTATTTCCTGCAGATTTGATGACAAATAAACTTGGAAATAAACAGAATTTGGTTGGAAAGATTTCTGAAGAAAATGAAGTGGACAAGGAGAACTGCGATCCGTTAAATCAAGGGAGGATGCATGTACAAGTCAGTGTGTAGGCTATGCTTATTTGTTAAGATTTTCTTAAATCTTATTGTGTACCATGAAATTTTATTAGTTCTCCTAAATACCTTTTTAGGGGTGTACTTAGAAAAGAATTTCAAATTTCATGAGTATTATTAACCATCAAAATCATCTCAAGATTTTTTCAAATATAAAATTATGTGTGAGAATCCGATATTTCGTAACAAAAATGTAAAAACACGTTAATAGTAAAATTATAAATTTCCACGTTTATGAAAATTTTTTATTGTGTACCATGAAATTTTATTAATTCTCCTAAATACCTTTTTAGGGGCATCTCTCTGACCTGATAACTAATATTGCCTTCCCGCCCGGTTTTATCAACAGGCTCTTTCTTTTGCAATACTTAAAAAAGTGTCTCATGGCCCAATTATTATTACAGCGTTCTCTACCATAGAATTCGGCTTTCGGGGTCAACCCACTTCTATGAGGAAGGCGGCGCAAAAGAGGCTCGAATTTCATGAGCATTATTAACTATCAAAATCATCTCAAAATTTTTTCAAAGATAAAATTATGTGTGAGAATATGATATTTTGTAATAAAAATGTAAAAACACGTTAATAGTAAAATTATAAATTTTCACGTTTATGAAAATTGGTTGAACCTTCGTTGAGTCAATACGTAAGTCGTGACATTACAACTTACCAATAAATGGAGAATTGACTCACCACTCAAGAAAATACAATGAGAAAATAACCACTAGATGATCTTCTGATTATCATTTAAACACCGTTCAAATTCAAAATTTAGCATACTCTGTAAGTGGTAAAACTCTTGTGATGATTTAGGGAAGGGATTTTTTTCCCCATCAAGGCAAAATCCACTAAAAGTGATCTAAAGGCTTAAATTCATTCCTAATCAATATATAATGCTAATGATAAACCCTTAGTTGCATTTACTACAGCCACCAAACTCACAAAAAAATTCAAACACAAATTTATTGGAGCATTCAGTGTTGATTCAAGCTACTTAAGTGGAAATTCAAGCACTTCTTTCTTTCTATAATTATTTTAGTTGTTCTGTTTATTGCATGGGAGAGAACATAATTTTCAGCATCAAATCCGTATATCATATGTGAGCTTAGCATCTGTGATTTATTTATTACAATTTTTATAAGTTTTAAAATAAAAATAAAAAGAACATGAAGAACTACTTAGAACCCTAAATTGTACTTATCAAAATACTCTGCATCTATGCAACGAAGTGGGTTTCTAGCTTAGGGTCTTAATTTCTGCTGCCTTCACCCAAGTTGGGCATAAATCGTTTTTGAAAGTCGAGCTTCTGCCGAATGGCCATGTATTCAAACTGTGATTTCTCTTTCTTTTTGCGATATGGTTGTTAAAAACCGAATATAATGTATTGATGAAAGACTCCTGATCACCCTTTTGTGGATGACATTTAAATGAAAGATGAAACGTGAGGATTTAATTGAAATGTTATATTGCAAGGTCTGTATGAGTCGCTTATAGACTTTCACGGTTAAAATATTTATTTTGGACAACTATAAAAGATATTTAAATTACTCTTATTTATGATATGAATGTTTGGATAATGTTATGTTTGTTAATTATTGACGGTTCCCAAAGTTTTTGTGAAATTTTTTGGTTGTCACAATATGACTATCCCATAAAAATTGCAATATTTTTCTTTTCGGAATGTCTCACATTGTTTGTAACATTTCATTTTTAAATAATATTTGAAGTGTAAAAAAATTAAATTAATTTTTCTCTTTCTTACTTTTATTTTATAGATCCACATATCATTATTACAATTTCTACTTTATTATTCAAACAAACTTTCTCTTAAATTATTTTAAATTAAAAAAGACAATATAAACATTTATTACAAAATCAAATACTTCCTTAATAGTTGTTGTGCTAAGTAGTACTACATATCACAAGACTATTTATCTAAAAGTTTAAATAAAATCATCAACATGCTGCCAAAAGAATTAGAATTAAAAAATAATAATCACCAACATCGATTACATTTTTATATCGATTTAGTCGGGATCATAAAGTAAGTCAAAAGAGGCCAAGGATAATGATAAATAGACAGGCAAATATATGTCCGTTTATTCTTATGATAAATACTGCGTCCATTAAAAAAAAAACAATAATTGAACATTAAATAAATATTAATATTTAATTGAAATTATATGTATAAATAAAATTAAAGATAAGATTGAAAGATTATAATAACAAATTTTAAAAATTATGACATTACAATGAATTTTTATTTTACATATATAACATTTTTTTTAAAACAAATCTTATCCTATAAAAGGGAGAGAGTACGTCTTAATATTGTTGGATAGTTTAGATAGACAAGAATATGGTGGAAGCCTTTCAATTTTCTACCCATTATATACATGGTTTACATTGCAATCTTTAGTGGGCTCAAAATTTCTATGCATCACCTGGTAATTAAATTCAAAAAAAATAAAAAAACATAAAAAATATATATATATATATATATATATATATATATTGTTAATAGAAGAGAGTAATAATCAGTTGTCCACTTGTCATAAACTTTTTATTATGTTTTATTCGCTCTAAAATTAGAAATAATTTAAAAAAATTTTGTCAAACGACAGTATATTAAACTTTAAAATTATAATTTAAATTTGTTGTTATAAAATTTAAAAATATATTAATTGTATCAATTACAACCACGTAAATTAATAACAATTTAAAATTTAATATATTATTGTCGAACTTAAAAAAATTAAATGTAGTTGTAAGTTTAGAATATACGATAATACTATTATTCCAAGTTCCGAGAATGCCTTCTCTTCTCAGTTCTTATGCATGAGAAGTAGGGTTTGGGATGGCAGTCTCCATTAGTAGATTATTTTAAATTTTTATCAAAAGCACTCTAGCTCGTACAAATACCACATTGCAAGTCATAAACAAAATTCTAAGATACCAAGTGCAACATCTAGTAATTTAAAACTGATGCAAATTTTATGTGGCTGGAAAAAATGATTTTAGAAGATTCTTTCCTGACTACAAAATGAAGTTTGAATATGCCGAATACTCTAATAACATGAAAAAAAAAAAAAAAAGAGTGTCAAAAGGAGCAAAAGGAAAAGGAAAGAGAAGATGGTGATAAAAAAAAATAAAGAAAAAGAAAATAAACAAAATATAAATAATTATATCTTCACAAAAAAAAAAATAGAAATTTATAAAGCCCTTATTCCTCTTGAAATATCTTCACATTCCTTGGCTTCTTCGAACTTTCCACATGCAGACTTTTGATATATTTCGCCACTATCCGAATAAGAAAAGCTATCGGGTTGTGGCTCCGAAAGTTTTGATCTCGATTTTGTGGATCCCTCACCGTTTGAACTACTTGCCTTTGATTTCTTTTTACGACCCTTTTTTTGGGTAGTCGGATCCCGTGCAGGTGACTCCGACCCAAGTTTCGAATTTGATTGTCGCCTTGGAGATTCGAGACTTGAATTCTTTTGACGTCTGGGTTTGGAAATGACTAATGGCTCTCGAGCTGGGGAACCCATCGAACTATTTGAACCTTGACGTTTGGATTGCTTTGTTTTTCCTGAACTGGGTCGGGTCGGGGAGTCCATTGGGCCATCTAAAAAAATTTCATGTAAGTTATTCCTCCTCAGCCCATTGCATCACAAATTTCAAAAGCCCAAAAGGATCATAATAAATAATAAAACGTTTTACTTCATTTTTATTACCATTATATGGAAACAATTATTATATGACATTGTTTCGTGTATTGATATTAGTCTTTTACCATTATTAGTACAAAAAGAGAAGAAAGAAAACAAGAAATGAAATGATACCTCCTTTAGCAGATGATTTGGCAACTTGGCTTGGAGGTTTACCATTACAATTTAATGGTCCTGATGAAGCTTCTGAAGAAGGTTGAAACTCATTCATCTGCATAATGGTAAAACATTAACGGTTACTTCAACATAACACAATATTTCATATAAATAATTACATATTATGTACTTAGTGTTATTTAGATTTTTTTATTTGCATTTATGAACAACATGAAATTTAGGTGGGGGGGGGGGGGGTGGGGGGGGAGGGGGGCGGGGCGGGGGTGTGTGGGGTGGAGATGGCATACACACCCAACTTGGGTTATTTGAAGATGCACCCTCATTTCCAATATGTGCAACATGCTTTACGTCTGTGGGTAAACCAATTTGAAATTCTTCTTCTTTTTCATTTTCTGCATCATCAAATAAATTATTATATTTATTAGCACAGGCAAGAGAGATTAAATTTAACACTTGCTAATATATATGAGAATGAGAATAAAAATGAGAACGTGAATGGAAGGAGTCAAAATTTGAATACCAAATATTTGTGAAATGTATCTTAATCCTTTCAAAAGGCCTTTTACGGATGTCATTCTCAAAGAACTTGACTATAATTTGAATAAAATGTTTCAATAGAATCCACTAGCACAATATCAAGAATGTCTTCAAAAAAATCTTAGCCAAAATCTCATGTAAAATCCAGTCTCCGCAATAAGAAATTTACATAACATTTTCTCAAGAGACTGATATAATTTGATTCAACAAACATGTTGACATATCTAAAAATTTAAGGCAGTTGTATCATGAAAATTGTTTTCAGATATAAAAATTATTTCTGGGAGATAATTTACAAGGGAGTATTAACTGTGAAATAGTAAAATTATGGCTAGAGCAATGAAATATTTTTGTTCAAATGTTTTTGGTAGTGACTTGAATTTTTGTTCTGGTCATAAGTGAATGAAAATCAGTAGTTGAGCAGATGTTTAGGGAGGATATATGGCTTGCTTGCCTATATTTGGGTTGAGTTTTAATGGTTTAAGAAAGGGTGAGAAACTATGGTTGAAATTTAATGTACTCTACTTGTATTAGGGTATCGTCATTTTCACCTTTTTTGGACAATAATTACAAAATGTCAATCATAAATCAAAAAATTGAATTTGAATTAAAAAAATTTATACACAAAAATTAGTTTTGAAAAGTAGAATGTCCATTTCACTCCAAAACCCAATACTAACACCCTATCATTAAAATTCCAGTTTTTATAACCTTAACCCTCAACCCTCGGTTCTTTATCCAAGCCTTTTGGGTGAATCTTTTTGTACACCAAAACAAGTAGTTGCATTTGCACATCTCATGTTGCCCAAATTTTTTTTAAGAATCATTTAAACAAATTTGGAGCATTTGACATCAATTAGTTCAAATATTTTCATAACATTAAACCCCTCCACTCTACATATATGTCTACATGATTTCTTTCTCAATTACACATCGACAAATATATCTCAATTAATTTTATTGTACATGGTATGAAAAATCATCGATAATGCAAAATAGAAATCAACATATCAAATTGTGGCAGTAACATGCCGAATGAAGAATAAAATGGAACTATCCCCTCCCCGATAGACTCCTTTTCCTAGTATTTTCAAAAACATAAAATAAAAGAAGTTGATAAAGAAATACATTTTCAAAATTATTTATTCTGTCTATATTTTATCTATTTACAAAGTGATTGTAAGTTACTTATAAGTTTTTATACGGTGCATCATAATCTTTATAAATCACAAATTTGTTTTCAAAAATTACATGCGTTATTATATAAGGTTTAATGGTAAATGTTTGTTATTTTCAACTTATACTAGAATAACAAAAACTAATTGAAAACAAGGGTATCATTTTATTTTATTTCTCGCAGCCAGGAACTGGACCCCCAAATTCTAAACCCGGCCCATATATTAGCAAAGTGATGCTTCATCATCATGTATAAAAACAACCACAAAACCCTAGTTCGTAGCCTTCGTTTCATTTCTCTTCTCCGCCTCTCTGCAAACCCTAGAAAGCCACTGCAACAGCAAACATGGTGAGTCTAGGTATCTTCAACTCTTTCGTCTAATTGATTACTGCTCTTCTCAATTCGAAGTTCAATCATCTCTTTTCTTGTAGCCTTTCAAGCGTTACGTCGAGATCGGGAGAGTCGCCCTCGTTAACTTTGGCAAAGACTATGGCAAGCTCGTTGTCATCGTCGATGTTATCGATCAGAATCGAGTAAGTAACAATTTTCTAAACCAAAAACTTTAAATTTCCCCAAATTTTGTTAATTCTCTATGCTCATGTAATTCGATTTGTTGAGTGATGCTGGTAGTATTTCTTGTGTGCCATATATGTTTAACTTATTCGATTGATTTTCTCGGATAAATCGCTTTTTGTTCGTTTCTTCTCTATAATGTTAGTCCAAATGTTTTGAATGTAAATTATGGGTTTTAAATATTTAAGTCTATCTGCATTTCCAATTTGTCTAACCGAGGTTTGGAAAGAAACGGAAATAATTAGGTTTGAAAATTGGTTTTGGGAGTTGTTTGCTGTCTATAGTTATCTTCTTGATTAATTGTTTAGCAGTGGATGTGCGTGTTTTGGTGGTAGACAGAGAAATGCATGTGGGAAGGCAGATGATTCGACTTTTAGGCATATCTTCAGTAAGTAGATAGAATGATGAAATCTTTGTGCAAATGCAGCACCGTAATCTGGTGCAGTGAGCAGCACTTTCCACACGAGATTTCTGACTTGCTTTCAAATCTCCTTCCTCCTCCCAGTGTGGTGTTTTAGTTTTATTTTGATGTTTGTGACACATGACGATGTGTTTGGTTTGCTTGCTGAATTACTTGGTCTGAATTGCCTACTTCATTTCATAATTAAAATGAGTGGTCTTTATGGTCTATAATCGTCTTGCTACCTAAGTCCTAAACAAGTATTAAGCTTGTTATTAGTGCACATTCTTCATGATCTTGTCTTGAACTAAATGCATTGAAATGTAGTCTTAATTGTCGTCTTGTTCAATCTATATGCTGTATTAAATTTGGTCCATGTCTAGAATGATGATATCTTTGTGCAAAAGCAGCATCAAAATTTGGTGTGATGAACTGCACTTTCCACACGAGATTTCTGACTTGCAATATAACTTTGTGACCATCATAAATAGATCAAGCTATGTTTTTGTTAATACATTGCTGTAAAATCAACTTATAAGAAACGCATGCTGTAGGTTTAATATTTGTCACAGTCCCTCATCAAGATAAATTTTATCAAGATAGAATCAGTTATCATTGTCATTTGGAATGTGTCATACTGATATCCTACTACTCCACAAATGTATTTCACAGCGTGACTATGAGAACCTGGCAAACATGTAATTATATAAGTTCTGAAATTCTCGTCATGTCCACCTTACATTTGTAACATAGGTTTGTAAGTCGATTTTGTATTTTGATATGTTATGTTCTGAAGTATTGCATATATAATTTGCAGGCTCTTGTTGATGCGCCTGATATGGTGAGGTGCCAAATGAACTTTAAAAGGCTCACACTAACAGATATCACAATCAACATCAAAAGGACCCCGAAGAAGAAAGTACTGATCGAAGCAATGGATGCTGCAGGTAAAACGAATGTGAAGCTTCTATACTTTTATATCTGATGGCCATGATACATGTTAAAATTATTCGTATTCTCCCAGATGTTAAGAACAAGTGGGAGAACAGCTCTTGGGGAAGGAAGCTAATTGTTCAGAAACGAAGAGCAGCTCTTACCGATTTTGACAGGTTCAAGCTGATGTTGGCTAAAATTAAGGTTTGTGGGTCCGCCTGATGAGTACATTAATAGCGTTTACATCAGTTGTTCTTGCTTACTTTATCAATATGGTGTTTTGATCATATTCAATTTCGTTCATATGTGCATTTGCAGAAGGCTGGCTTGGTTAGGCAAGAGCTTGCAAAACTAAAGAAGGAGACCACCGCTTAAGCATTAGGACATCGTAAAGTCCCAAACAGTTTAGTGGTTATTTTTCTCCAAGATATACACTTGGCTCTCATGCATTTTACTTTACTCAATTGTAAGAGTGGCATTTTGTTAGCATTTTTCTATGCAAAGATTTTGGATGACCATTTTGCCGTCTTTACGTTCTCCAGCGGTTCCTTATGCTTCTTCCCGAACAATTAGTTCCAAATGTGGTTGTGATGATTTTAAAGTAGCTTTATCCGCTATTAGTGCTATATATTAGGCTTTATACTTAATCGTAAATTATTACATCTTAAATTTGATCTAAGCCTAATTTTTTGTAATTTGTGTCGGTGATAAAGCTACTGATATATTGATTACTTGAAAAGCACTCCATAGTATACTCAACTTTTGTAGGGATTTCGCAAAGATTTCATAACTAGATTAAAACGTATATAATTTCGAAGAAAAAGCAGCATCTTCGATATGTGACAAATGTTCGTTTATGTGAAATTATTACACATTAAATTTTTAATGACGTTAAAATTTTAATGGTGAATTTGTTGGGGTTCGCTAATTTTTATAGGATTTGGTCACATTAATTTGTGTAGGATTTGGTCACATTAGTTTGTGTATAAGTTGGAGTTCCTAATATGATTTATTTACTAATTCACAATAAAATATGTTTAAGAGAATTCTTTTATTTTATTTATTAATATTAATTTATCTAGATATATAAATCTATTAATTCACAACAAGATACATTCAAGATGATTCTTTTATTTTATTTATTAATATTAATTTATCTAAATATGTGAATTGAGTTGACCATGTCCATGAATCTTTTATTTTATTTATTAATATTAATTTATCTAAATATATGAATTGAGCTAATCATGTCGATTTTAATCTTCAAAGACTCATTTATAGACATTATATTTTATCTATCAATTAAACAATCTATTTAGGTCTTTTACGAATTAGATTGATTAAAGTTAACCAATTTACAACCCAAACAACAATCAAATTAATTATAATATAATAAAATAAATTATTAATCAGATTTATGTGATTAAAATAATTATTAACAAATTGATGATCACAAGTAATACTTGTGATTTACCATAATTAATCAATGCAAATTAAATTAATTATAATATAAATTATTAGTTAAACTAATTTATTCAAATAAAATAATTATAATTAAATTAATAATAATAAATTATTCGTATTATGCACAGATTTTAAAATCATTATCTTTGGTACTGGACGTTCCCAAAATGGGTACTGTTCGGTCGGGTGAATTCAAACGTTTGTTGACATTTTAGTCCTCCTTCGTTTTTAAGGTTTATCTGAAAGAGAATTAAATGTTTTTTTTTAACCATAAATATATAAACTAATTGTTCGATATTCAAAAATTCTTGTTCAGGCGGTTGATACATGATAATAGAAATAACATCGCGATATTAAGTTATGTGAGGCGGTGTGCGTGGTGTGAATTTGGCTGTAATATTTAACTTTGTTATTATCTAAAATCTAAAACAGATAATAAAGTCAAACAACTGTATAACTCTTCTTTGAAAGGAGTGCCGCCAAATAAAAACGTAATCTTGGCCCAGCTACAATTATTAAACTTCGCTTTTGCATTTTCTCAGTACCTCTTAACACATAAAAGCAAAAACCGGAAAAACAAAATAAATTATAAACATGATTTTATGCACTCCCTCTAATTCATTATGTTAGTTTTTTCAGAAATTTCTTCAAATCTCACTTTAATTAATACATTACAATAGTCTAGACAAATGAATAAACATGTTGATGATATTTATTGAGGAATGTGTTGAGTTAATCGAAAAATGAATTATAATTTAACTAATTAGTACAAGGACAATGTTGTAATTTAAAATGCATTTAATATCGGTTTAACTTCGCAATGTCTAGAACAAAAAGAAACTTCACAATGTACTCCTTGATACCCAAGAACTCCATTAAAACGTCAAACATAAGTATTTAATAAAATATTAATCATTTCACAATCAAAATTAATCAAATACATATCAAATTTAAATCATAACATTTCCTCTGTTCATTTTTATTTATCATCCTAAAAATCTACACAACTATTAAAAAATGACATCAATACTATCTTTTTGTAATTAATATTGATGTAAAATTACTTATTTACTCTTTTCTATAATAAATGTTGTAGAAATTAAAAACTAATTTGATGCATTAAATATGAAGATAAATACACTTCTAGATTCTTCTTAAATAATGCTATGTATGTGCTATATTTGGATAAAATAACATATAAAATTGGACAAAATGAGAGTTTCGCAGAAAACTTGATGTGTAACTCTTCTTAGGAACCTGAGAGAATAGTAATTACTGGTTTAGTACATGGCGATGACATACACTTCCCTAGCTTACAAAATTTGCAGATCAACATCTAACGAGCCTAAGTACAAGACTTTCCCAACCAAAGATGAAAAGTACATAGATTATAAATTACCATAGAACTTGGCTGCACTATCGTTTAATCGTGTTTGACATAAAGCACTTCCATCAAGCTTTTGCAATAAACTAAGCATATGGTCTTTCAAATGTCTTCTTTCTTCTGGTTGACTGTATAGCACACTCAGAACATCTGCAGGAATGACAGACGCAGGCACGGCTAGTAACTTGTAGCCGCCCACTCGCGTTCTGTTCAATCTGCCCTCAAAAAAAGGACACAATCAGAACTGCAAAATAGACATCAGAGCTAAGAGATGCTGAAAATTTGTATATTGAACTCACTTGTTTAGAATGTTTAGCATGTTTGGCCACTCGGTAATACTGAAATGCACGTCCAAGATGCTTTTTGATCTGAAATAGGAAGATCTAACTTTCCCACAAGAAACTAATATTGGATCAAGTTTCTGCAGAACTTCACCGAAAAGTAGGTTTGAAATCCTCACAACTGTTGTTCTTGGTATGTCAATTCTGTGGAAAAACATACGCTTCCCTAAGAAAATCGTGGTATGTTTTGCAAGTGCCCTTTCTTTTCCATCTTCTGTCTGTCAAGGCACACATCAAAGTTGAAGAAAATCATAGTTGATATATTCACACTATTGACAATTATAGCCACCTAAAATGTTGCAGTTATTTGGTAACTGGAGAAAACTATTAACCAAAAAAATTATTATATGTCCAGTGTGTACCATGTAGCTTCAAAGGTCTTAATAATACATATTAGTAGGAGTATAAATATATTAATTACTGCCAGTAAAAAATGGTTTTACACCAAAGGACTATGCATGTAAACATTAACCATGACCTTTGGAAAATCTTAAACTCAGATATTCTAATTCTTTTTTAGTCCATTCCATAATCAGAGATACATTTCTAAATTTTAACTTAAGTGATATGAAATTCCCAATATGTCAATACATGTAAAAAAAAATTTTAAATATTATTATTTTACATGTAAATTGTGTTCTAACTATTAATCAATTTACATTTAATACAAAGGATATGCTATTAAAACAAATACATATTGTTTTTCAATCGTCTATGTGTGTGTTTGCGTGTCTGTGTGCACATACTATATATGGCTGATCAGAGAACACACACGCACAAAGATATCTATATGGAAATAATAAGATATTTATATGTAGCTTTGATGTTAGGAGGAAGAAATTGGCAGGGATATAACTACGGACTACGGAAGGGTGGCACAGGGCATATGCCCACTCCAAAACTTCACGAAATCCAAATAGTACATTTTTTCTGGTACTTTAAAAAAAAAAAAATCAGTACATTTGACTTCTGCAAAATTCGGAAAATGTCTATGAAATTTTGATGCTTCACGTGTAAGAGTTATAGAGCGGGTATCTGTACAAGAGATTACTGAAAATACTCCTTTTAGACCGAAATTAGAGCTACACCTTTTTTTTTTCCAAGGGTAATTTGATACGATTTCAAATTCAAATAAATGCAAATCATTTTAAAATTCTATAATATAAAACATTAAGGATGCAGCTTGTAGTATTTTGTACATAATTTCTAAATTTTACATACCAAAATTAGAAGATTACCTGTATCAGATTTATATTTAAAATTTAGTCCAATAGACCTTGAAAAGTTTAATGATTCTGTAAAATAAGAAGGGATAAAGAGAGCCTGTCCCATGATATCAACTTAGGTGCTTGACATATTGCTAGCAGTTTTTAAACGAATAATGAGAAAAACAAGCAAAAAATAGTTCTATGTCGCGGTTGCGGATGACTACACTGACCTAGGGATAAGAAACTTTACCTCAAATTCCACATAAGCAACAGAGTTTGATGAACCTATGAAAAAGCCAGTAATTTTGCTCTGGCAAAAGCTAAGAGCTTCTTCAATATGCCCTGCACAGATTTGATGAGGCAACTGTTTAATAGCAACAGTTCGCGTTGGATTCTTTACTAAAGCAACTGGAACATCAGGATCGCCGATCAAATTAGGAATGGGAATTTTCTTGGAAAAGATCTCCGAAGAAGAAGCTTGTTCAATGATAACGGGTGCACCTTTCACTAAAATGTCACTTGTTTGAAGAGCATTTTGCATCCCTTCCCTAGTCTGCAAAAATCCTCCTAACAGTCAATTAATAAATTTTGGAACCAATAAAATGGATGCCAAGTAATTATTACGAATTCAACCCAGTTCCGAATTCAAAGAATTATCCGGTTGACATTAATGCAAACATGGTGTGGAGTTATAGAGAATAATTTTGGTGGAATGACATTTATCTTCATATATCTTTTCAAAGCATAAATGCTAACTAAGTCTTTACTTGAACAATTGAATGGTTTGTACCCCCTCTTTGAAACATGCAGTGTGACACTGAGCACTGACCTTAAAATAAACTGCAGCATACTTAAAGAAATTTTTTGTAGCACCAGAAACTTCAAACTTCAAAATATCACCGCATCTTTTGAAGGCATCAACTATATTACCATCTTCAGCGGCCCTCAATAAGAGTTTCACATAAACTTTGTTTTGATCCAGTGCTTCTCTGGACAATGCATCTTGTGACTCATTTAGGTGTTTTGTCCCCATACGTGGAACACATGGACTACATTTAGACTTGGAATCAAAGTTTGCATTGTATGCATCACCAATCTCTCGATCTTCAGTCATGACATGTTTATATACTTCCTTTAAGGTGTTCTCCAAACTTGGGTCGTTCACACTCATTTCACCTACATTTTGGCGTACCAACAACATTTGCTTTAATTTTTTTAGTGCATTAACGTGTGATTGAACCCTATCAATATGGCCGTCATCAAGGTCTTGATCGGTTCTACTGGAGACTATGTCTTCACAAGTGCTAGCAACTTGTTCCCCTACAGCAAGTTCCTTCATGGAGTCCGTAAAAAAATTATACTCGCCATCTTTTTTCTCATTTCCTCTGATTGTTTTGGACAAAGCCTCGAAATGTCCATTTGGTGATGAAATATTGCTGTTGGTCATCATCTTTGTCTCTGATTTCTGATCATCAACTTTCTCCATAAACGGGTGAGCTACCCCATTACCCTTCCGTGTACCAATGCATGATGCAGGCTGACGTCCCCCTTCAGAGACTACATTCGGTGTTATGCGAGGAAGTTTCAACTGACTTTGAGGTTGATTATATCTGTTTCTGATTGAAGTAGGCATATTTGGAACATTGTTGTGCAATATTCCAGTTGTTTGATTTACCATTTGTACCACGCTTGAAAGTGTTTTTCTTGGTTTTAAATGTCCATTCTCAAGCTCAACTGCTGGTTGATCATCCTTTTTCTTATCAAAAAGATCCATAGACTTTACTTTATGGCCATCGTCAATCAGTGACAATCTCTTGGTCAATTCATGATAAGACTTTTCTGATTTATTATGTTGAGATGTGATAGCTTTAGAAGCCGTAGAATCAGCTCTTGAATTTGAATTCTTACCACTACTTGAGTGATTCTGGACTTGAGTATTTTCCGATATCTTTTCTTTCAGTCGTTGCAAAATCCCTTTTAAAATGTACCATGATCCCCTAACTTCCTTATGTACATGTGATGCTTTTGGGAATATTCCAGAATGCGTTTCCATATACCTAAAAAAAACAAATCAGCTTAAGAAAGACAAAGCAAGCAAAGATAAGCTGAACTTTAGTGAACACAATACCAAGCTATTACTAACCTACATAATATGTAGAGTAGAGGAGAGTAGGAAATAGCCGTACATACCATGTCATGAAGCCATACTGGCCATTGTACAAAACCTCTACTCCAAAGTCCAGAACATACATATTCCAACATGTGTCAATTAAGGATCTTATATCTTAGATATAGTACACTGCATGTACAAGTAGCTACATTGGAACTTGCCATTCGAGCTACCTAAAATAACAAGCACAAAAGATGTGCTTCGGACCTCTTCTTATGAGTTTATACAAGGTCATGAAAGAATATGTCACTGTCATACCAGGAATTGCCACAAAGTGGGCGACAAAATTACATGCAGTGCTACATGCCTACATTGTATTAATAAGGTCAACCTGACATATGACAGAGTTCACATAAAGAAGGTATAATACATATTTCTTCAACATGTGAAAAATCCCAGTCGCTACAGTTTGGTCATTGAAATGTAGGCGGTGTATATTTCATTTGTAATCAGATATTTTCCGCTTCATTATAAGTTTTGTCTGGTTTCCTTATTCGTTTTTCTTACACTTGTTTGGCTTATTCGTTTTTCTTACATTTGTTTGGACATGTTTACCACCATCAATAGGTTGTATAATGTGTATT
>CM025781.1:10253901-10273822 GCA_014636745.2 Centella asiatica | reverse complement strand
TTGTTTGGACATGTTTACCACCATCAATAGGTTGTATAATGTGTATTAAGCAGCCAACAATAGACCCAAGGCAAATAAGAACATAGATTGTCACAGTTGACTCCAAACAATAAAATATTATCAAATCATATATAATTAAAAAAGGAAGGGAGAGAGAGATTTGCACCAAATGCCCCTTACAAGGCAATGTATGATATGAAAAAAGTGATGAAGAGAAACTTTGTTTACCATAAAAGTATAAAACATATCTTTGAGCATTACCCGCACCCCACCCACCCCCCACCCCACCACAACCAAAAAGAAAAAAAAATCATTAGAAAAACAGAAATAATCTTCATCTGATGAAACTTCATATTCTCATAAAAGCAAAATAATAACGGAGCAAAAGAATCAGTAAAGAGGGTCTCACTTTCTAACGAATGATTCCACGGCCACCAATTTCTCCTCCCTCGAAGCCCCAGCCGTCTTCCGTGAAGAAGTTGCAGAAAAATGTCTTGTTTCTATAGCAAAACCTGCAATTACATGTAGTAATCACTTAAATTGAAGATGATTTGAAAAGAAAAACAAAACACAAGCAAAATGTAAAGGGGGTATTTACAAATCACCATTGCTGTGGAAGCGAAAGCACTGTTTGGCTTGACAAAGACGAGAGATACCCATTGAGCTTGCTAGTCGCTACTCCCTCTCTCTCTCTGCTGACTGCTGGGGTTTTAGGGGGTTTTCGATTTGCTAATTTTTTTAGCTAACTTTTGGCTTTTAAGTAATTTTTTATTGTCGATGTATTTGGATCTTATTTTTATTTTTACTTAAAATTTAACTTAAGGTAAAAAATAAGAAGCAAAGAATGTTTACTTTTTAAATTAAAATTGAAAAAATAAAATTTAACTTTAAGTTAAAACTTGAAGAAGTAGCAAGCCAAACATGCCGTTAGTCGACCTGGGGTCTGCTGGGGGACACAGGAACCGGAAAGGGAAGGTGAAATACTGAAATGGGTAAGAGCACTTCAGTTTTCCTAAATCGTATTATTTATATTTAAAAAATCTTAATGAAAAATAAATAAAAAATGAGTTATATAGAGTTCTTAACAGGGCGGGTATCCTATTTCTCATATTTATTCCGGTTAAATTTTTTTTGCCTCATACCCGCCCTGTATTCTCGTGGATATTTATTTGTAATTCTCATACCCAACTCGTGAGAATTTATGAATGCCCCGTTTTACCCCGCCCCACTCCGTTTTTTTATATTTATATTTTTATTATAGATATTTATTATTTATTAATATTTATTTTATGTTATATAATTTATTATATACAAATAAAATATATTTTAATAAATATATTATAATATTTAATAATTAACATAACATAAAAAAACGTTCTTAAATATTTCATAATGCTTAAATAATAATAATTAATACAATTTCTCAATATCAAGTCTAAAAGATTGAAACGAAAATCTGAAAAATAATAAAATATAATTAATTGTCATCTCTTTTCATTGTTTGTCGGTGCGTCTCTATTTTGAATATTTGTTTATGAAGTTCCAATGTAGTAATGTACTAGGTGTTTTTATAAAATTATTATATAATTTAGTTTGATATATCACGATCAAACTATAATTACTTAATATTGTACATGATATATGATAGATTAATGTGTACATAAATATAATTATTAATTTATTCATAAACTTATATTACAATAAAACCTTTGTATATGAATACTCTGTATAAGAATAACTTTTTTTATAATAATAAAAAATTATGATCTTAATTCGGGATCAGTTATAAATAAGAATAAACTCTATATTGTAATATTTTATATTTTTTTCCGTATCATCCTTAAGAAATTTACCTCTGTATAATAATAAAATGATATTAAATTTAAATATATTTTTAAAATTAGTTCATTGTATTTAAGATTGTAACTTAAAAATAAGAAAATGAGTAGAAACGTTGGTTAGAGTTCTCAATTAGTTACCTGAGGTTATAGGTTCAAATCTTACTTTAGCATATATAACCTATTTATTTATATATATAAAAAAATGTATTCCCCATATAATCGACAGTATTTTTATTTTTATATTTAATTTACTAATATCATAAATTATAGTGATTAATTAATACAAATTATTAATGTATATACTATTATAATTTGTATTATATTATGTTAAGTCCCAAAGAAAAAAATACTAGAAGGAGAGGGTTGAATAGTATTTTTCAAAATTTAAGTATTGCTTATAAACTTTACAATTTTAAGTCACTTCTTGTTTAAAGAAAAACTTTTTTATATTTTGAAAAGAGTTAGCAGCGGAATTTATATAATAAAGAACCCCTTAGTTTTTAGACCAATGACTTAAAACAACAATGTTAGTAAGTTTTTGCTAAATAGTTTAGTAGAGGCTAAGCAAAGTAGGGATAAAAGAAATAAGCAAGATAAGCAGCAAAGAAAAGTAAGTAAGAAAATTTTTATAGTGGTTCGGTCAAAACCTACTCCACTAGACACTAACTAAAATGTTCACACAGAACAAATAAGCAGTAGGACACTTAGTCTAAAATTACAATGGGTCACTTAGATCAAGTCACACAGACTAATAGCAGATGTTGTTTCTTACTTGCTATCTCTAAGCAGAAAGCTTCTTGTTGAGCAAATTAGATAGCACTTGTTCAAGGTTGTTGTGTCTTACTGAGTTCTTTTTGTGTCAGACTGTCAAAGCAATTCTTGGTTGTTCAGTTTTCATAAATGAAATTTATGACTCCTATTTATATTACTCCAAAAAATTTATCCATTAAAAATTTTGAAATAGATCCGTTAGGAGTTGTATTGTCTTGACAGTGACTTGTAATTTTTCAGTTGTTCTTTGCTTAATTCAAAAAGATAGCCGTTATTTTATTGTTTTTTGAAAAAGCTCTTTAAGAGTTGACTAAACAGGACAAAAGATAGTCTTTTTCTGGCACTGTTGCTTAGATCAAGGTAAGGTATCTTGTTATATCATTCCTTACTTATTTTCATTTTAAGCAGGACTGTCCTTGAACTTTTTCTTTATATCTTCAGCATCCTTCTTGATCGATGAGTAGAGTTTTCACTTGTGAACAAAATTCTTACTTAACTAGCAAAATATATCCATCTAACAAGTTGAATATTTTTTCTAAGTCTTTTTACATCATATAACTAATGACTATATTACATCATCAATTCTTATATTAAGTAAATGTAATTCTTTAAGCAGTAATAATATAAGTAAGGGTGCATCATCATATTATATTATAATTATTATATATAAATGTGATATATATAGCAAATTATGTAAAATATATTAATATATTATAATATAAAAAACTAATATATAATATATTATATATATCTTTTGATATTATATTAATATCTTATATATCTATATATATTAGATTTTATTATATATTAAAATATGATTTATAATATACTTAATATATTATCTATATGCACTAATATTTTAATATTATATTATAATTATTTTATATATAAATGTGATATATATATATATATTAATGTATAATAACATATTATCTGTTAATTAAAGAATTAACAAATGTAAATAATATAAAATTTAAAATATTATTATTTTATTGTAGTATATTATACATAGAGAATTTGATTTAGATAAAATAAATAGAGAATTAGTATATGTATAAAAAGTAGTGTTTGATTCAATAAAATAGAGAATCTGTTAAGAAAATTAGTGTTGATGGCCTAACTCCCTTTTCAATTTGGATACAAAATATTTAGAAAAGAAGAAAATATTTGTGTGCCATAAATTAATAAATTTCTTAGAATATTTTAGAGAAAATGATTTCACATTTTCACATGTTGTAGGAGTAGTATGCTTAAACAGATACTTATTATTCTTTTACTTATAAAAGTTTATGTCTCTTTTATTTATAAAAAGTTTAGCTCGAAGGAGTTATATAACATGCATACAATATTACATGTAGATTATTTACGAGAAAAAAGAATAATACTTAAATTCTTAACCCTAATCCGAATGTTTGTTTTATTTACCAGCTTATTCTTATTTATTACTCTTAGTATTGTGATTATTTTGTTATTAGTAATACTCCTTCTTTTTCAAATTTAATAATTAATCTGATAAAAATCTAAATATTATGGAAGTTGTTTTTATCATTTAGTGAAAAATTGGTAAAATTCAATAAATATTGATCATTCACAAATTCTTATTTCCACTTGTACTTTTTGGAACCTTAATCGTTTAAAGTCAAAAATCTTATAACTCAAGAAATATTACTTTTTTGGAACCTTAAGATATAACTTGTAACTATAAATTTTTATTTTTCCATTTATTTTACAAATAATTTTTTAACATAAAAAAAACAGTATTTGTTTACAAAACGAAAATTTTAAAATGCAAAAATCATTTTTATAGCTTAGTTGAATTATGGTGTTCAACTATTAGTTATTTTTCATCTATCTCTAATTTTATTTTGATTATCTATCTCGAAGCAAACGAAAAACACATTTTGATGATATAATTTGGAACAGATGGGAGTATTACAAATCTTAAGAAAAATACATAACTTCTTTTTTCTTTTTTTAATAACTCAATTCAGTATGGACTCAAAAAACTGCCTATAAATTAATTAAAATAAATAAGGGACTCAACATTATTTGTCCATGATTTTCATTATCAAATAATAAAAAGGAGTGATTCAAATTGATTTACGATATGCTTTTGGTAAGAAAAATGGAGAGGAAAATCTTTATTTTTTTTCATTCATTTTCTTTTCTTTTCTCCCCTTAAGTAAACTCCAATATAGAGAATTAACTTGGATAGTTTCTTAAGGATAATATCATCCATTGATCGATCTTTATTTGCCAAATAGGCACAATTCGACATTAACTGATTTTGATCGAGATTGTGGATGGATGGCAAGGGATTGTCATATACCTCATATTCGTCGAAGGCATAAGAAATTGACTCCTGGACAGAAACATACTGCATTTAATCGAGGAAAATTGACCAGGCAGTCAACTATGGGACTTCTAAATGTCAAGTCAAAAGGGACTGGTTATACCATACAATGACGAAAAACCACTGGAATGATTCACCATCTTCATATGGAGAACATATGAAACTGAATGTATAATACAAGATTCTTCTTATACATGGGATGATATCCGAGGAAAGGCGAAAAGACCCAACTCACAAATATCTTCACATCCCCACTCCTGCTTTCTCTTTGAGAGTATTCAAAACCCCAAAAGGGTTATTATAAGATTAAACGGTAGAACAATCTGACCTCATTAACAATGGATATACTTAAGTTTTCAGCTTCTTCTCAGTTGTCTTGCTGCGAAAGGGTGACAACAAAGAGAAGTGGCGCGAGGCTGCAAAACCAAACAAAGAAAATAATTCATGACATGCGGTTTTCCACTTTTATAAAGAAACAAATCCAAAAGAATATTGAGAATAGGATAGTGCAAGCAATAACTTACACTTCTGAGAAGAAGCATTGCCAGCAGTTGGTGTTTCATCTTGAGATATAAGATTCTTCAGTGTGTTCACTAATAAGAAATGACAAGGATAATATCAATGTCACTTCCACAAGTTTTAATTAAAAGGCTACCACTCTACCAGCCTACACCACAAAAGACTATATATTACAACAAATACTTCACCTCTTCCAAAAAAGAGCTACATTTAATTACTTTTTTCCCTCGTACATCTGCAAAATCTATTTTGGTATCAACTAAATTAATTTTCATTCGTGCAAAGATAGATCTGTTGTAGTAAATAAAGATTCCAACAATATAAAAAGTTTATGACATGCATTAATTGAGTTTTAGGAATTCACAATCCTAGTATGAACAAACACTAGTAATAACTCTTTTTGTGGAATCATTTCAAGCAATGATCATCTACCGACAATTTATTGAAATCCAAGTTTACATACACCATCAACCATCATTAGAAATTCGGATGGAATGAGTTCCTTGAACATGTAAAAAACTACAAATACTTAACTTACTTTTACATCTATTCTTACTTATACGGTGCAAAAAGATACTCGGATTATTTTTGTCAAGGTGAAAATTTAAGGGGGCAGACAAATATAAACATTCCTAATACACATTTATAGTTTATTTCCAATATTAATATACGGGGGAATATATATTATGAGATATACTTTTTGGCACTTTTTTAATGATATGATCTTCCAATGAGGTAGCATAGATTATTATTTTTATTTTTTTTGCCTACCGATAAGTTAGAAAGAAAAAGGATTACAAGACAAGTCCCTTCCGTGCTAAGTCTATGAGGTAGCATAGATTTAATAAGAATGATGTCAGAACTACACCTCGAGTGGTTTATCTGAGCCTCAGGAGTGGTAGTTCCTTTTGAGGTCAGGGAGTGTATTATATAATCAAACCTCACTGGAGGCATCATTCAGGGAAAACGTATGTCGTAATGATGTGGATGTTTCCCTATTAGAATGGAGTTAGGTTAAAACCACATCCAGAGTAATAATAATTGGTTTAAAGGAAAATAAATAAAAACAATAAATAGTGATGTACTGATTATGCTTTGTAGTGATTTAACTTATTTCTTCCACAGCTCTAGGAAACCTATTTATTATGAATTATATAACTCCAATCAATTTTTTGAAGTAATAATTTTCTGAGAACGAATCACTTGCAGAATGCGTGACCCTTTGCTCTGCGGGACGGTACATCGGAAAGCATTAATTTATATATGTACAAGAAAACAAATAAGACACCACATAATACTTGACAGCAAACCAGTTAACATATGGATGACTTCATTAGAGATTCTATGATCTCATGAGATGTTAATATCGATGGCGAACAATAAGATCAACCAGATACTAGCATAAGTAGTATGTCAGCTGCCATATGTTTTTATTTAACTTAAATCATAAATGCATGAGAAGTTCTACTTTTCAAATTATCAATCATGTTATCTGTTATATACGTTCACTTATACAAAAGCTTGATGCATCAAACAATGGAAATTTTACTTTTAATCTTTGAATGTCAATTTGACTAATTTGAAATGTACAATTGATGTGATTAAATTCTAAAATAATAATATCTCTATGCCACATTATCAGCAACTCTTTTCAGAGAGGCACGGAATTTAAGGGACATGGTAAAACTACTTTGGACTTCTCATTTCTATTTCTGAGTACTCAATTATTAAGAGTTCTCATTTACATCTCAATGTTTCCTTTAAAAATTATTAATTTCTTTCTTTTAAATGTATTAAAGTCTGCGCCACACACCATTTACAAATAGTGGGGCACAGGATAAGAATTTTAATCAGTAGAACTTTATAGACAGTTTGCAGAATTCATTATATTATTGCCTAAATTTAGTGAAACTGTATCAGTACTGCAATAGAAACCAAGTCAAATGGCCTTTCAAAAGTCAACCCCCAGTCCCTTAAATGTAGTTCTTCTGTGTGTGTGTGAGTGAGAGAGAGAGTATACTATCAATTGCTTTATTATCAATGATATGCCAATAATTACGTATAAGCTAGTGAAATGAATATTACCTTCAACAGAAGAGTGGGCCTTTGTTGCAATTTCCTCCTGCTCAGATTCATGAATACTAGCATTATCTGTTTCAGCAGTTTGCTCTCCTGTAGTTGAACCGTGGTGTTTCCTTCCCAATTTTAAGAATCGTCTGAAGCCCTTTGATGATTCCTTTACCGGAGACTTCTCAAAGACTTCAGGAATCTGTTCTAGTTTCAGGGTTTCAAAATCAGAAACATGTATTTTAGAAGTTTCAGTACTGGATGGTCCCAATGAGCTAGGTTGTGCTTTTCCATATTCTGAGTTTCTAGTGCATGGGTCCTCCATCGATGAGACCCAAGCAATGGGAGCTTGATAAGGTTTCTCATAAGTATTGATGCGAGAATGGTTGGCATCAATACTGTCCCATGTCCGAACAATGGGAGCTTTTCCGAACAATGGGAGCATTTTCACGTTACTTGTCATCACCTGATAACCAACAAATAACTTGACCACTTATTACAGTACCATGTCATGTAAAGAAAAAAATATTTTCACTGAAACAAATAAAGAATAAAGATGATTCGTAATTTTAATTGTGAAATTACCATACAGCCTGCTCAAAATTACGTGTCATGTGTGAAAGACTTCGTCGAAGAAAAATTAATTCTTCAGAACTGGCTTTCCATTTCATGAATAATAATAAAATATTTTGATCTATTCAAATTACTTCATATTCCAATTCGTACCTCTTCAGAACTGTGTTTCTCCAGTGTTCGGATATGAGGGGGTTCTTTATAAACTCTATCTGTTGGGAAAGAAGTTTTATGGATTCCTGTAAATTCAGGTACCGCCGCAGTTTTATCTCCGACGTCAATATTATCATTAGGTCTTTTTGAAATTCCCATATTTTCTGCTGAAACTGGTACGGCTGAGATAGAAGGCTTCTGATATTCAAGCATCACAACAGTCTTCTCAATTACTGGATTGTCATCCAAATCATGGTGCAGTATTCTGTCATCATTAGTATTTAGTTGATCACTTTCAGAAGTTATGGAAGATTTTCCGCCAATAACTTTCGATGTCATCTCGTTCTTTGCTGATTTCTTCTGGTTTACAGTTGAAGTTCCTTTGGATGTTTTGATCTTCAATTCTGGAAGAGATGTAGCCTTACTTCGGTCAAGGCTCTTAATAGCAGTTACCTTCTTGCCCTCGCACCCATCAGATTCTTTTGGTTTTGACATTGATTCAGCACTACGAGTCTTCACTGAGGAAGCAGGATGGCTGATGATTGTTTTAGGCTCTGATAATCTTCTAATCCGTGCCATAGAAACCTTTGAATCAGGAGTAACACCATTGGCTTCCTTCTTACTCTCTGACAATGATGATGAAGATCTAATCAACTTATTCTCTGTTAAATGGCTGCAATCACCGGATTTGGAGATCATAGGAGCTTTTGTAAAATCAGCAGATCGAAGAGCAGTTCTTATCTTGGACCTCTGCAGAGGTGATGATGATCCTGGTTCTGAATCACTGAACTTAGATCCTCTATGAGAAATGGGGGAAAGTTTTGTTGGCAATGATTTCCTGGTTGCAGTTGATGGTAGAGACTGAGCTGAGGTCAAATTGCCTCTTGCTGCAATTCTCTTCTGTCTCTCCATTTTCAGAGCTTCAATTCTTTTCTGCTCTGCCTCTTCCTATAAAGAAACTAACTTCAGAAGTCGAAAGACAGAGAAACCAAACTCATGCTAGCTAATAAAATAAATAAATTGCTAGCATTCAGATAATCATAATCATAAACCAGCAATATGGACCACTTAGACATGCTCTACAAAGAAGCAACCTCTTTCTTTAATTGTTAACTCACTGCTTTTGCTAGAGGGGAAAATTTGGGAAATGAAAAATTCATTCGTAAAAATACCTTCTCCTTCTTTAGTTTCTGAAGGTCAGCTTTGTAGGTTCTTAACTTTTCAGCACGTACTCGTGCTTCCTCTAAAGGACTCATCTTTGAAGATTTTCCTTTCCTTATTGGTCCCACATTCTTCTTCTTATCTGATGTTTCTGAGATCATCTTTGACCTCCTCTCCTTTTCTGTTTTCTTCAACCCTTGCTTTACATCAGCCACAGCTCCCACACTTTTTGCATCCATTGCAGCTGCATCATTGAGGCAAAACTGCTTTTCATATTCTAAAGCTGGGTCATAACCAAAAGACCTCTTTTCTGATCCACGCTCAGGCAACAAGCTCAACCCATCTGGCTCATAATTAACTCGGTTTCCAGTCTTATCAGCAATAGTTTCTGAATTCTGATGTGCAGATGGGTGCTCAGAAATTATGTCAACGACAGCCCTGCTATCAGAGCCAACTTGATCTAGTGTCATCGACCTGAATGGTACAATGAAGGACTCATCTGCAATATAAGCCGAATTATTTGCAGAAACCTCATACCCATTTATTGCCAGATCTGAGGAAAGTTTGAAGTTTGGTTGGCCATCTCCTCTGGCAACCAAGAGTTCATCATTTCCAGTGGGGTATAAAATTCTCCTTCCTTGTACATCAGTGAACTGCATATCATCTTTCACTAAGTGATCAACGTGAAAAGGCCCTTCCCTTCTAGAAACTGAAAGTTCATCATTTGATGCTCTAGAGAAATGAGATGCATTTCCACCAACATTATGGAAATCTACTGACCTAGGACCCTGTAATTCAAGTGTATTTCGTCCAACAAAAGCTAAAGGATCATCAGCCACTTTCTTTTCTGGTCTTTTCAATTGAACATCCTGTTCCCTTGCAAACATGGCTTCAACGTTAGTACGATTATCTTCGTCAGTATCTCTGAGTAAACAATTTTGAAATGCATTCCAGTGTCCATCTGCATCACTAGCCTCTTCCTCGTTTCTTCTTGAAGATCTTGCATGATCCTTATGCCTCATATTTGGAGTATCGGCCAGGGAACCTCCGTCGTCTGACTCAGAACCGGAACTCGAGTCGCTTCCTGAAGAGCCCTTCTGTTCTGAGGTAATGTAATTAATATTCCGGATCACAACCACACCAGATTGCTTCTTACCTGACCTCCCAGCCGCCTTTTGTGGTTTACGATGTGAAGTTTCTTTCTCCAAATCATTGTCTGATTTTACTCTAAAGGTATCTGTCTCCGAACTCTTTGATTCAACGTTACCATCCATGGACTGCCTTTTTTGGCCAGCTCTCTGACCAAGATTGAGTTGAGATTCCTCCACTGGTTGGTAAGATGGCTGATGATATGGACCATTTCCTGAATAATTCTGATAGTATGGAGTTTGCATGGGAGGATATCCTTGAAAAAGTGGCACATTGCCAGGTGGAGGATGCATAGGCCAGGAGGGGAACATGGGATGGGCAAATTGGCCCGTATAATATTCTTGTTGGCCAAATGGAATTTGACGATTCAATGGAGGCCTTATATCTGACAAGTGGTTACAATCAATTAAGCTCGCAAGAAGAATTAATAAGCAGATATAAATGTCAAAGAGGGTAAAAGGCTAAGAATCAAAATGAAATGGAAAAAGTGCACAACAATGCAAAATGTAATGACCCTCACACCCTCCCACACACAAGTCAACTTTAGGTCGAGTAACTTTGCCTGAGTTACATAAATATCAACCTTCAAAAAAATACGTAGACCTGGACCAGCATAAAGCATCAACAAGGGCTTCAATGAATTAGAGTCTAACGATAGTCAATATCTAAGGTATAAATTAATACGCAAGTATACTTTTTCAGACTACAAGATGTACTTCTCAATATTAAAATGTTGTACCTTTATTGAAATTCAAACTAAAGGATATAAATAGCTCCAGAAAGAAAATTTGGTGTTATGATTTTTGATTGGTTATGAAGTTTGGTATCAGACTGTTGGCCCTTAAGACAGATAAATACTGAAAACTGATTTAAGTTCTAAATGCATAGTGGATCTCCTTAAAGGGTTGTTTCTCATGTCTCCCAAAGAAAATTGGATGTCTTTTTTTTAAGGAATTATGCTGATGCAAATCAAACAACAAATAAAGAGAGAAACACACAACATGCTTTTTTGACATGGTTCAGTCCTCTAATGCCCTAGTTCCACAAAAAATTCCACTTCACCTCATCTCCTAGTTGTATCTTCAGTGATACAAGTTTTTGTATACAAGAAAGAACTACAAAACCCTCCTCCAATAATACAACTATTTTAGGACGAATATAAAAGTTGTGAACTCCACCTCTTACAAACCTAAACCCTCACTTCCTCTCTCAACTCTAGGATGCTACATGGTTTTTGTAGTGTACAAGTCTAACAACTCCACACAAACCTCTATTTATGGTACAAAGCCATACACATCTCTTTTCTCTTCTTACTTAGAATGATCACAATAAATAAAACTACTACTATTAAATATAGGCAATCTTCCAAAACAATAATTCTACCAAGAATAAGACTTCTCTCCATAATTCATTCTTCAACTAGGATTCAAAGATTTAACATTTAATACCTCATTAAAACTAAATTGCCCCATCAAGTACAGTTTCTATAAAATATTAGTAAGTCTAACATGCAGTCCACTAGATTCAACTCTAAATCCACGTGAGATTTCTAAGATTTGGTTGCATTATCCCTGCTCACAGACCTTGAGAATTAAACTAGAGTAAAGGCTATATTTATGGAACATAATATGATGAGTCAATCGCAATTCAATCATGAACTATGGAAAGCCCTAATAAAGTGAGGTGCTAGGTGCCCAATACAAAATTTGCATAATTGATAATTCAACTTTGCAATACAAAAAAACCCAGCTTCCCCATCAACTTTATGACCCTGGAGATGTTAGTATCTACCAAAATAGTGTCCTCATGTCAAATCAGACATTTTAGACTTGAAAGGTATATGATCAGACAGAGTCAAAAGGTACAGTCATCTACTATTGAGGGCCATTAACCAAGAAATTAGATCTTTCCTTGTCTAAATTACAAGAATTAGTGACTCTCAACATTAGCAAAGCAACTAACCATAATATTTGATAGATTTAACAAACAAAATTTTGTCCACCCGTTATACTTTACATATTGTTGAAGTTTACATGCAGGTGGGTGATCTATCCATTGCTGAAAAACATGGGATGTACACATACAAGTTATCGAACTCATAAAGGGTACAAAGGACCAATAATATGAGGATTTCCTTAAAGACCTGTTTCCTTTATTAACCTACTCTCCATACTCATAAAGCATATGGTACACATACGAGTTATCGAACTCATAAAGGGTACAAAGGACCTATAATATGAGGATTTCCTTTAAAGACCTGTTTCCTTTGTTAACCTCCTCCCCATACTCATAAAGCATATGGCACTCATAAATGGTATACAGGTCGGATGTACACATATGAGATCTATACTACCAGAACCAATACAGAAAGGAGGATAATAAAGGAAATGGCAGGCATTAGTCCCCCATACATGGTCGGTACCAAATCAGCAAAAATCTTTGTACGACCAAAGAAATAACAGGAAAGAAGATGAAGAGAGATCAAGAGAGAGGGAGATACAAAGATGCCCTCCTTAAATAAACCTGAATTATGACATGAACAAATACCTGTGCTTGTGTGAACCCCTGCATATTTATTACTTTCTGAAGCTAACTCGCTCTGCAAATCATTCTGTTTATTTGCCATACTAGAGAGAATGATGCCTGATGCATTAATGGCTGAAAATTCGGATTTGCTAGACATTGCTTCTGTTTCTTCAATTTCAAGCCATTGTCCAGATTCATGTTTTCGTTTCCACAAATCCAGGAATCTTAAACATGCATCCCTAATCAAGAATTAGAGAAAGGCTTGAGAGTTTAGTTTGAATAGTCATCTTAAACATGATTATCTGACACCGAATTTCACATAACTACTAACAAATACATGCTTACATCAAACGTGATGCTCCAAAGCATTTAGCAAACGAAATCAGAGATGCCATGTCATCAATGTCAAAACCAGCAGCTGCAGCACGTGCAAAAGCCATACCTTGTTCCTTCTGCAGCACACTTATTCGTGTCTCCAGGACTTTCAGCAGCTGAACTCTGATCATATAATTAAGCAAATACAATGAAAAAAAAGCTCTTAGAATGGATCTCAAATTCATTTATCCATCAAGTAACATAAAATGTGCTAGGGTAAATTCTTGACTCAGAACAGCACTAGTATTTACTTGGAATTTCCTTCCTGTGTGACAGACACATTTGCCTCGTTTGCCTGTGAGCCGGGCTGCAAAAGGGACCTCGAAAGAAATGAATATAATATAATCCAACGTCCAACATTTGAATAGCACTTGTAACTCATTTACCGTGTAAAGGACAATTGCTTTCTGTTCATCGATGTCTGGTGCAGAGTTGCTGCCTGTACAAGATTGTGGAGGATAAATTTAGTAAAACAAAAGTTACCATAATAATTAGCAAAAAAAGACATCTTCATTACCTTCCCGCCAGAAAATTTTAAGAAGTTGGAGAAAACTAGAAAAGAAAGTGAAACAGACAGTTATTGCCCTTACTGGACATGTAACTTTTGGTAACCAATGTTAGGAAAAAGAAAGAAAAGAAGCAGAAAGCATACATTCAACAGTAAATCATATTTGGTACCCCCTACCTATACACACAGTTTTACTTCGCACCCTTATCATTTAAACGTGTCAAATTACACACCGAAGAAATCATTTATGTTTCAAATTGTATACTTTCAGCCAATTATTATTAACCTTTATACAAAATATATTATTATAATATTTTGCGCTTTTTAGGGGTAAATTGGTCAATTAAATGGTTCGATATACCACTGGATATATAAAATTTACTTAATTTATGTAACATTTCTAATTAAAAAAGAGCAAGAGTGTGTAACTTGAAACAAAAAAGTTTCTTAAACGTTAAGGGTGCGTTATGATATATTTAAATGATAATGGAGTAGAAGAATAAAACATAACATATTTAAGGGGTGCATAATGTAATTTACTCTTAGATTTAACAACATTATTTACACCATCATAAGTTTCAAACCTTGAATTCTCGGCGCAGGTTTTGTTTGATGGTCTTCTACCTGACCCGGAAAAGGGAAAATTTTGAGATCAAAAACAAAATTGAACATTTAAAGATTAAACTATGGCCACAGAAGATGCTTACAGTACTTAGTCCGTTATCATTGTTTCCTTGTAGGGAAATTGCTTTCTCAATCTGTGCAATTTCAGATTCTATGGTGTATACCCGCTCTAAAATCTCTGGAGTGCTCACAAATCGAACAAACCTGTGCACACAGCATACGTACAATTAGTTGAACTATTCTTCGTTGACTTTATGTACTATTTCTAATAGGAAAACTGTATTGCAGGTCTCAATGGACAAATTTCTTCAACTCTTATCCATGTATGCAAATAAATAGTAAGGTTTTCTGCTAACCATTCTAACAGCCATTTCGAAATTACCATAATCCTGAGCAAAAAGTTTGATTATAATCAAACTTCAATAAACAACAAGAGCTATCCAGCAATTGTTGTAAAACTAGCCAAGTTACGAGGACCAATAGGTCTCAATGGATAAATTTCTTCAACTCTTATCCATGTATGCAAATAAATAATAAGGTTTTCCGCTAACCATTCTAACAGCCATTTTGAAATTACTATAATCCTGAGCAAAAAGTTTGATTATAATCATACTTCATTAAACAACAAGATCTATCCAGCAATTGTTGTACAACTAGCCAAGTTACAAGGACCAATCATTTCATAACTCCCACTAAAAGCATGACAGTACATTGGTAATGAAAAGCTATAAGAGTGGATTGAGGAGAAAAGAAGAACCAAGTATACTTCCTTTATTTTTCCACATCTACAAAGATCTCCCCTGTCAATCCCAACTGCTTCTATCTCCTCTCAATGGGTTTCTCATATTATTTACCATTTACCAGTAACATCAACATCAATGTTGCGGCATCACCTTTAATCTAACCTACTTGAGTCAGTGGTTGATGTATCGGCATAAAAACAAAAAGTAAAAAAAAGTGAGAGAATAAAATAAATAAACAGCACATAAATAGAAAAAAAGGTAACCCAAAAATAAGTACAAGTAAAAATAGTAATTTAACAAACAAGTTGATTGTAATAAAAATAATTCTACAGAAGGGAATAATCAATCAGAAGAATATAAAAGAGCCAAAGCAGAGAACCCTACTCCTCCACAAACAAGTTGATTGTAATAAAAATAATTCTACAGAAGGGAATAATTAATCAATCAGAAGAATATAAAAGAGCCAAAGCAGAGAACCCTACTCCTCCACAATGCCAATCCATCAAATTTTGTCTTACTACCTTTCCCAAGTGTGCCATGCTCTTGAAAGAGATAAGAATATGATAGAGTGGTTTCTTCATATACTTCAAAATAATATGTGTGCTGATCAAGGAGAGCAAGATGAAGTCCAAGGACTGAGAGAAGTATGGTCATTTTTGGTTGTATTAATACCTATAGATTGTTGTGGAAATAACACTGAAATTTAACGAGGTTCAGTGAATTTCACCTACATCCTCGAACCCCACCGAATATTTCATTTAAGAAATCTATTACAAAGACTAGAGAAGAGAAAAGCTAAATAAAGTGAGAAGCTTGGAATCCCAAATATGTGAAGGGTTGGGTTTCCTTTTATAGGCCAAACTTGCCCACCCTTTCACATATTTCCTCAATGTGGGATTATATCCCTTACACAAAAATGAGCCATTTTGCTCAAACTAACAAATCTCCACCTTGGCGAATTTCAAAAAAAAACTTCAATCTTCTCGGCGTGGGGTCATCAAAACAACTTCAAACTTTGACAATGTTGGTCAAGTCCAAACACAATTTGAACTTGACTGCAGTCACAACTTTTGTCAACATATCAGCAGGATTGTCGGTAGTGTGGATCTTCTCGATTCTGACTCCACCTTCTTCGATTATCTCTCGTACAAAGTGATATAGAACATCAATGTGCTTCGTCCTTGCATGATAAACTTGGTTCTTTGCTAAATGGATAGCACTTTGACTATCACAATTTATCTTGACATACTTTTGTCCAACGCCCAATTCACCAAGCAACCCTTGAAACCAAATCGCTTCCTTTACAGCCTCTGTTATTGCCATATACTCTGCTTCCGTTGTTGACAGAGCAACCGTTGACTGTAAGGTAGACTTCCAACTGACTGGTGCTTTGGCAAGAGTAAATACATAGCCTGTCGTTGATCTACGTTTATCAAAGTCACCAGCATAGTCTAAATCGCAATATCCGACAACATGCTTATTGTCATCCTGCTCAAATATCAAACCAACGTCAGTCGTGGCTTGGATATATCGTAATATCCATTTCACAGCTCTCCAATGTTCTTTTCCAGGATCATGCATATACCTGTTCACAACCCCCACGGCTTGGGAAATATCAAGCCTTGTACACACCATAGCATACATCAAGCTTCCAACAGCATTTGCATACGGTACTTTTGACATGTGTACCCATTCTACATCAGATTTTGGTGACTGAGCGGCGCTAAGCTTGAAATGAGGACCAAGCAGAGTACTAACTGGTTTTGACTTGTCATCTAAGCCAAAACGCCTCAACATCCTACTTAGATATTGTTTCTGAGTTAAACACAGCTTCCTCGATTTCCTATCTCTGGATATCTCCATCCCGAGAATCTTCGTCGCTTCACCTAGATCTTTCATTTCAAACTCCCTTTTCAATTGATTCTTCAATTTTTCAATTTCAATTTGACTTCGAAAGGCAATCAACATATCATCAACGTATAGAAGAAGATATATGAAAGATCCATCTTGTAGCTTGTGCAAATACACACAATGATCGTATTTGCTTCTTGTGTACCCTATTCCCATCATAAACTTGTCAAATCGCTTGTACCACTGCCTCGGAGACTGTTTCAATCCGTACGACTTTTGAAGTTTACAAACCAAATTTTCTGATCCAGCAATCTTGAATCCCTCGGGCTGAGTCATATAGATTTCCTCCTCCAAGTCTCCATGTAAAAATGCAGTTTTTACATCCAACTGAACTAGTTCAAGATCCAACTGAGCTACCAAAGCCATCAAAATACGAATTGAGGAGTGTTTTACAACTGGAGAAAACACCTCATTATAATCAATTCCCTCCTTCTGAGCATAACCCTTGGCCACCAATCTAGCTTTGTAGCGAACATCTCCTTGGTTAGGAAATCCGTCCTTCGTGGCAAACACCCATTTGCATCCAATTGCCTTTTTTTTCTTCGGGAGACTGGCCAGTTCCCATGTTTGATTCTTATGAAGAGACTGCATTTCTTCACTCATGGCAATCCTCCACTTATCATTCTCTGAACTTTTAACTGCCTCATTATAAGTGGTCGGAACATCGTCAGCGGCAATTGCAGATGCGCAAGCCACCATATCGACAAAGCGAGTAGGCTTTCTGATTGTTCTTTTTGGTTTGCTTGTTGCAATCGATTGTTGTTGTGGAGATTCCTGGGGTTGAACCTCCTCTTCTTCAATATCTCCTTCTACCGTAGGAGAATCATCAAGATTTTCTTGATCAACTAGAACAACAGTTTTTTCAAACTCCACCTGCTTGGGAGCATCATCCTGCGCTTTGAAGTTCTCCTTTTCTAACATGGTAGATTCATCAAAGGTGACATCTCTGCTAAAGATTATTTTCTTAGTATCTAGACACCAAAGGCGGAAGCCTTTTATGCCAGAGGTGATCCCCATGAACGACGACTTCTTTGCTCTAGGATCCAACTTTGATTCCTTGATATGATAGTATGCAGTGGAACCAAACACGTGTAAGGAATCATAATCTGTAGCAGGCTTTCCATACCATTTCTCAAATGGTGTTTTTCCATCAATAGTAGTAGATGGTAAAACGGTTAACGAGGTGGCTTGCATATGTTACAGCTTCAGCCCAAAATTCTTTACCCAATCCAGCATTGGATAACAAACACCGAACTTTCTCCAGCAAAGTCCGATTCATGCGTTCCGCCACTCCGTTCTGTTGTGGTATATGTCTGACAGTGAAATGTCAAACAACGCCTTCATCCTTGCAAAATTTCTGAAATGGACCACTCGTGAATTCTCCACCATTGTCTGTACAGAGATGTTTGACCCTTTTGTCGGTCTAAGTTTCCACCATCTTTTTCCATCTTAGGAAAGCTTCGAACACTTCATCCTTTGTCTTCAATGTATACACCCAAACTCTCCGAGAAAAATCATCAACAAGTGGTATCAGAGCTCAGGCTCTATGGGTCTTATTATGCTCTGTGGTCTCAGCTAGGCTGATCCTCCACATCAGAAATAGAAAACCCTGGGCTACTTAGCTTTCACATTTGAGTTAGATATTCTGTATGCTCTGTGGTTGCAGCTAGACTGATCTTCCACAAAGAATTTTCTAGCTATTTTGCTTTTGCATTTGAGGGCTTTTGAAGAATAATTTGAAAGTTGTAACCAAAATGGAAGAAACCTCAAAAGCGTCGTCGTCATCCAATTGGACGAGAACCACTGTAGCTAATACGCGATTGGCTGTGGAGATTTTTGATGGTACTAGTCATTTTGGTATGTGGCAAAGCGAAGTTCTAGACGCTCTCTTTCAGCAAAGTCTAGACATCGCTATTGAAAAAAAGAAACCAGATGATATTGAGGAGAATAATTGGAAAACGATCAATCGGTTAGCATGTGGAACAATTCGATCATGCCTTTCCCGAGAGCAGAGATATGCATTTTCTAAGGAAAACTCTGCGGAAAAGTTGTGGACGGCACTAGAGGAGAAGTTTCTGAAGAAAAACAGTCAGAACAAGCTCCATTTGAAGAAGCGGCTCTTTCGCTTCACATATGTTCTGGGTTCCACATTGAATAATCATATTACCAGTTTTAATCAGCTAGTTACCGATCTGATTAATTTGGATGAGACGTTCAAAGATGAAGACCTGGCCCTAATGTTGTTGGGATCACTTCCCGAGGAATTTGAGTTTCTCGAAACAACTCTACTTCACGGGAAGGTTGCTGTATCTCTTAGCGAAGTTTGTGCTGCTCTCTATAGCTATGAGATGAGAAAAAAGGACAAACAAGTTAGTTCTGGCGGAGATGCAGAAGTATTGTTGGTCAGGGGTCGTTCACAAAATAAAGTTCGAGGCAAGAAAGGGAGATCTAAGTCGCGGCAAAAGCTAAGCAAAGACGAGTGTGCCTACTGTCGAGAAAAGGGGCACTGGAAGAAGGATTGCCCGAAATTGGGTAAACCAAAGGCTATAGCACAATCAAATGTGACCGCGTGTGATGATGCAGAATCAGACTTCTCATTAGCTGTATCATCTACCGGTGCTTCTGAAGTATGGATGCTGGACTCAGC
>CM025781.1:10227188-10253891 GCA_014636745.2 Centella asiatica | reverse complement strand
AATTGGGATTGGTTCTGTTCAATTGAAGAATCAAGACGGATCAATCATTACCCTAGAGGGTGTTCGATATACACCAGAGTTGAAGAAAAATCTTATTTCTGTTGGAACCCTTGAATCAAAAGGTTTTGGAATAAGAGCTAAAAATGGAGTGATGAAAGTCATATTTGGTGTACTCGTGGTAATGAAGGGAACCAGGAAAAGCAACAACACGTATCACTACCTTGGTGGTACACTTATGGGAGCAGTAGCAGCGGTTACTGCAGATGATCGGAATTCAGAAGCAGTCAGGCTATGGCATATGCGCTTAGGACATGCTGGTGAAAAATCTTTGAATCTCCTCATAAAGAAAGGATTGCTGAAAGGAGCCAAATGCTCAAAATTGAATTTTTGTGAACATTGTGTGAGCGGGAAACAGACAAGGGTTAAATTTGGAACTGCAATCCATAATACCAAGGGTATTTTGGTTGTGGAAATCAGAGTTATATCCACCAAAGTAGACTTTCAAAGAATAAAATAAAGAACACTAAAATTTAACGAGGTTCAGTGAATTTCACCTACATCCTCGAACCCCACCAAATATTTCATTTAAGAAAACTATTACAAAGACTAGAGAAGAGAAAAGCTAAATAAAGTGAGAAGTTTGGAATCCCAAATATGTGAAGGGTTGGGTTGCCTTTTATAGGCCAAACTTGCCCACCCTTTCACATATTTCCTCAATGTGGGATTATATCCCTTACACAAAAATGAGCCATTTTGCTCAAACTAACATAGATTTATGTAGATATTCATGTACATGCATCTGGCTACATAGTTATGGGTTTTGTTTCAGAACATTAGTACGAAAGTAGCGTCCCCCCCACACCCCCCAAAACCACCACCCTCAATTTGGGACATATTAGCCAGTTATAATATTTTAACTATTAATAGCTTCATTTCAGAAGCAATGTTTGGCTCTCTCCATCAATCTTTAAATGTTATCGTTTCAATTTCACATATATAAAGACGCTATTACAGGAAATATGACAAATCTCAGATGAAAAACATACTGATATTGGTCCACAAATAGTTGCGATGTAGCCTTTAGTGGATTTCTCTTAAATATAATAATCAGATAAATACTAAAAGGACTTAAGAGGATAAGGTTTGAGAGAATATCAAAATCGAAAATATGGTTTTAATTGAAATAACATCATCATCATCATGGAATAACAGTGAACTTCTAGTTTTAGCCCAATAGAACAATAAACTTTTAATTGGAGTTATTAGCTTTATAGATGAAGTTATTATTGATAGAAGACTATGCTATGTGTTCCTTGTACATTGCTGCTTGGTTCTTTGAATTTGAACTTACAAATAGTCACCTAGACAAATCCATAATCTGACACGGAACTTATGATCTTGTAAATCTAGAGACATCATTAATATATTTGTGGACAGGTCTCCCTCTCCCTCCACAACTTGAGTGTCCAAAGCTTCTAACATCTCTCACAAAAAGCAGGTAGACATCTCTGAATTTCATATGGTAGAATGAAAATATTACATTTTTTAAACTAAAGCTTTTAGGGTCAAATTTGAATAGCTACAAACTTTCCATAACATTACCAACCTTTCCACTGTGCCCTTTGTAAACCATGTTGCACCATCATCAGGTCCAGGTTCAAGCAAAATGGAGTAACCACCCTTCGCTATCTGATCTTCAGCGGTCTTCAGGTGCGCTACAAAAGGATTCAGCAAACCTGAAGCCACTTTCTCTTTCTTTCCATGTGCAACAATAAACAAGTCGCACCTGATAAAGAAATGACAGTTATACTTTGGGCTACTCTAAGTTGCAGAATACCAACAGAAAAATGAGGAAGCAACAAAATCAAGTAGTTGAGCTGCAACCATTGACAAATAAATCAAAGCTGAAATGAATGAAGTTACAATCAACAAGATGAAACTCAGATCGATTGACATAACATTTAAGTAGCTGCAATCAAGCAATTATGAAGATTTAAAACTATTATATAATCTAACAACTGATAAACTCAAATCCGGTCGTGACAGCCATAGGAAGGATATTAATCGAAGGAGATTGACCTAGTTCGAGTTGGAGTTAGCTGAAAAACAGCAGATTCGAGACGGGTACTCGACTTCATAGCGGTTTGAAGCTGATCAGATGAGTAGTAACTGCATTGACACGAGGGTTAGATCAAATGAAGAAGCTAAATAAACATCATTGATTCATTGAATATAGGGGATTGCTTGAAGAAAAGAGAATTACAGAGTCCATCAGATAAAAAGAGTTGCAGAACCAAAAAGATGAAACGGAAAGCTCAGGAAAAAGAGAAACCGGTTCGAAGGTTACATGCGTAGAGTAGAGTAAAAAGAGTCTTTTTAGAGAGGATTTTAGAGAGAGAAAGAGAGAGAATCCCAAGTCATATAATTGTGTTCTTTTGGGGACTTTGGATGCGCATTACCCACCGGAGAGAGAGAAATGTATCCGTTGGATTTGGCCGGAAATGGAATAGGTTAAAAGGTCAGGGGTAGAATAGGGAAGGTTTTGGCTTATCGTTTTTTTAATTAATTAAGTGGTTGTAATTTATTATTGATGTCATTGCGTTTATTATACTCCATACAAACCCGCGATGAATTTCAATAAATTAATAAACTCTTTAAATTAATAATTTTATTATGTTTCGACTTAAATCAATTAAAAAAAATTAAAAATTTTGTTAAGATAATAATTTTTCACGATGTCTCTATATAAATATATGGTTCCAATAAAATTATAAATTAATAATTCTTCAAAATTACAAATATACCTAATACAATTTAGAAAAATACGATTCTAGTGTTACTTATTTTTTTTTAAATTTATATATAGTTAGAGTTCATCTAAAACTTTTCTTATTGCATCCAAAAGTTCTAGTGTTATCTTTTCAAATTGCATTAAAAAGTTGTGATGAGTCTTGGATGCAATAAATGCAATAAATTTATTAATAATAAATTTTTGATGTAATTAAAATTCAACTTTATTATAGTAAAACATCTATAAATTAATAAATATTAATTTATCGATTAATTAATACCTCTCTAAAATAATAAAATTATTTGGTTCCAACATTATTAATTTATAGAGATTTTACTATATATGATTTGTTATTTTTGTTTGTTCATTTATTATTGAACTTGTATGATATTTTATTCTTTTTTACATATCATTTTAACATTTATTATGGAATATATTGATTCTATATTTAATTAAGCAAAATAATTATACAATCTAATATTGCACGTTTATACTTTATTGAAAAAGATGAAAGAAAAACAATTTAGTATTAAGTAGAAAGGTAAAACAAAAAATTACTTAATTAATACTTTATTAGAATTTAAAAATAAAATATAAAAACTACTTTATTTTTCTCTAAAACTACATGTAAAAAAAAACACAATGTGTGTAAAAATGTTATGCAAATTATTTGAGTTATATCGTAATATATTTTAAAGGATTTAATATATGATACTTGCTCCGATTCTTCTTAGTTCCAAAAAGAATATTTATTGGTTTTTCTCTAACTAATAATGGTCTAGATTTATTTAATTATCTCTATTCTTATGTCCATACAATTAAATCTGTACAACCATTTTCAAAATTTTAAGTCTAAGATATCTCACGTTCAATTATAAAAAGAATTAGTTTGCAAATATTTATAAGAATAAATTTATCTCTTCTAAAAAAAATAAATGACCGACAAAATAATAAATAATACATAAGCAAAACCCTAATGAGAGGCTCGCTTAAGATATAGGGCTCGTTTGGCCTTTGTTTTTTTGGATCAAACTTAGGGTTAAATTATATCTAGTGAGTTGAGTTAATAAAGTTGTATTTGGTAGTGTTGCACATTTTAATTTAAACTCGTCATTCTATGGGTTGAATAAATAACTAAAATGAGTTGTTTTTATTTCATCTCAACTTAAACCCTTCATTTTGATTTAAATTGCATCAATTTTATGCCATGTATTGAATTATGGTATATAACCATTATGAATTGAGGAAGAAAAACTCTACTAGGATTTGAAAATTTATCACGCTCTGTCTTATCTCATTTTAAATTCACTTAAATATCTTTTATAAAATAAATTTTTTCACAAAACTCATAAATTAACTTCACACTTATTCTAAATGTCACTTCACCATTTCTATGGAAATTCTACCTAGTTTTATCTCATCTCAAATTCAGTTAAACATCTTTTATAAAATAAAATTTTTCACAAAACTCATAAATTAACCTTACACTTATTTTAAATGTCACTTCACCATTTCTATAGAAATTGTACCCAATGATATCTTAAAGTTTAGATCGGAGGAAGAACTTAATAAAAATATGTCACAAATCTTTTCAAGCACATATTAAGTCAAAAACAAGCACATGGTTTAGAATTATTCGTTATCCGCACCAACTTATTACGTGATAACTTGCTAAGGATATGATTTTTATGAGAGTCTATTGTTCGTACCAACTTTATGAAATGAGTTGGGGTGTATTAATTTAAAATATTTTCTATCCTTTACCCTATCTGCACTAAGTAATGAAAATAGAAGAATTAATAGCAGGAATAAAATCCCCCTCAGAACTGTATAACTCCCCAACGTAGCAATTTTAGTACACATGAGCGCCAGGAGGACCAGAACCTAAAATGGGAATAGACATTATTTTATGCTCAAATTACTTCCTTTGGAACTTGAGGTAGAGATAGAATATACTCTCTGTTCTGAAAAAAATATATATAATATTTGATAATAAAATTTATTTCAAAAAATAACAATATTTACATTTTTTTTATTTATTATAATGTTATATTTTTAAAATTTTGTCATTATAATATTCTTATCTTATTTTTAATTAAACATTTATAATAAATTTTATAAAATATATATATATATATATATAATATTTGATAATAAAATTTATTTCAAAAAATAACAATATTTACATTTTTTATCTATTATAATGCTATATTTTTAAAATTTTGTCATTATAATATTCTTATCTTATTTTTAATTAAACATTTATAATAAATTTTATAAAAAATATATATTATTAATTTATGCATATAATTTTTAGTCAAATAATTAAAATTAATATTTATCAAAAATTCAAACGACATTTTCTTATGGAAGAACTAAGGGAGTAATAATTATGCATTTTCGAATCACCATGTACCTAAAAAGACATTCTTCTTAAAACCATAAAAAGTGGGATGATTGAACTCTTTTTCGTACCTACTTTGTTAAATGTGGATCTCAGCCGAGAATATTCCTTTTCTACTACTTGTTACGGTGTTTTATATTCCAAATAACGAAATCTAATGTCATAAAGACTTACAAATTTACGATACATAAAATTTGAGTTACCTGAGAGACCATAAGGAATTCGTGTGCATTAGTTTCCTTATTTATTTATTTCATTGTAATTATGTGCGCTAGCTTATCGCGTTAATTCAACACGGATACATATTTTTCAGTATATTTTAATGTTAGATTTAATAAAATATTGAATAAAAAGTTATCAAAATTTTAAAAATTACTCAAGAAACTAATTATTTTTAATTATATTAAAATTTTGATGAGAGTGTTGTGTACTTGACTGACATAAATAAAAAAAACAAATTTTATAGTTATACATAAATTCAAATTGACTTAATTTTTCTTAATTACAATCTTTTTGGAGACGATTTTGGTAACTAATATCATAAACCTACTAAACAAAATTTTCGTAAGAATTAAAAATATATTTTAATTTGAATTTGTAACTTAATAAGTTAAATCCGTAATTAACTCGTTGAGTTGTTTTTGTACTTTCTATAGTATTTAAAGTTTTATAATAATATATAAAAATAGATAGATTGTGAAAATTATAAAAATAAATTCATGTCTTTTTTTAAAATATTCACATTCAATATGTAAAACTAAAATTTCAAAAAATAATAATAAACTAAAGTAACTAATAGTCATGAACTCTCAAAATTCTTGTATTTACTATTTTTATTCGACTCTCAAAATTTCTCAACAAACTGATATTATAATTAAAGTGAACTACTTTTTATTGTCTCAAGTAATTTGCCAGTTTAATGTCAAGCTTCTGAGTTTGACTTTTAGTGAAGATAATAATAATAATAATCTTTTAAAAAATTTGAGTGCACAGATATTAATGAAAGAAACAACAAAGCAAATTGCTTTCTCGTTGTCTTTTAAAGAAAAAGTCAAAAAGTACATGACCAAACAAAAGTCTTGAACCACCCCATCCCACTGCCCACCCCTCCCGAGGCCCCACCAGAAATGTCTCCTTCTATTTGCTTGTAAAACTGAGATTTTGTATATATCCTCTCTCATTTAATTTTTTTTTTTATTGAACTCCATTATCTCAGTCAACATAGCATAAATTTAGTCTGTAATTATTGAGGATAGAATCAATTATGTTAAATTAGCTTGTTAATTCGGTTAATTTAATTTATTTTTATTATTGTTAAAGTTTAATAAAGATATAAAAAATAAGTGAGGTACTAGTATATTTACACAAATTGAGGTAGTAAATTATAGGGGTATTGATGAATCTTGAGAGCTTCTTTGTTAAAAAAGAATATTAGATAATAATTTGGTGGATCGTATATAAATTAGGTGACTGTTGAAGTAACTCCTTTTGGCAACCACTTATTTCTCATTTTTAAAAAATAATTTTATAAATTTAAATATTATTTGATTTCAACTTTAGACGATTTATATTTCAACTTAAAATTAGAATATCAAAAGGATAAATAGAACCAAAACATGTTAAGTTTTTAAAAATATTTTAAGAAAATACATCGCAAAAACAAAAAATACAACTAAAACAATTAAAAAAAGTTGTATATGTATAAGATTTAGATAAATGTATTTACATATACTAAAATAATTATAAAAAAATAAATAATATGTTTTATCTTACATAAATTAAGAAAATATAATTTATACATATAAAATACATATATAAAAAAGAGCGCAAACATATATATATATATATATATATATGGGGGTCGATCTATAGCTAACGTTAGCTGTGAAAATTTTCGTAGCTTAACACATTTATAACTGTCCATGGAATGATCCAACGCTTGAGATCAAACTCAAAAAAAAAAAAAAAAATCTCTTCCGCTAGGGAATTTTTTTTAAAAAAAATTACCCTTCCGCTACTAACACTAGCGGAAGAGACTTTTTTTTTAAAAAAAATTTCCCTTCCGCCAATGTTAGTAGTGGAAGGGAATGTTTTTTTAAAATTTAAAAAAAAAAGTTCCTTCCACTACTAACACTGGCGGAAAAAACCTTTTTTAAAAAAAAAAATTTTCCCTTCTGCTAGTGTTAGTGACGGAAAAGGAAAAAAATGGCCATTTTTTCCCCTTCCGCCAATGTTAGTAGCGGAAGAGAATATTTTTTTTTTAAAAAAAGTCTCTTCTATCAGTGTTAATAGCGGAAGGGTAATTTTAAAAAAAAAATCTTTTCCGCTACTAATACTTTTTAGTTTGATCTCAAGTGTTGGATCATCCTATGGACGACCATAAATGTGTTAGCTACGAAAGTTTACACAGCTAACGTTAGTCATGGATCGGCCCTATATATATATATATATTTTTATTTTTTTTTTTAATATTATCATGAGAAAAATAAAAAAATAAAAGCAAAATGACCCGATTAACTTTGAAAGTTATTTAGCATTAAGTTGAGAAATTATTTGATGTCGATAAAATTAATAATAAATAATTAAAAGATAAGGAAGTAAGGGGTTTGTTTATACAAAGTCCTTTTTGTTGATACTTAAAAAATAAATTTATATTTTTTACTAATTACATAGGATTCAATGACTTTGTACAATCAAAATTACTCACCTCCCAAAAATTAATTAAAATGTTACTTTGTACTTTATTATATAAATATAGGATATAGATATAAACAAACGGATATATTATAATACATCTTCTAGACATCACCAATAAGATCTAACATTTGAAAGTCATCAACATTATAATCTCACCTAACGGTTTTAATATACTCTATCTATTTCTCACATACGATTTAATTTGTACTTAAAATTTTAATTCTGGTAACCTAATTTAGCATGAGCTTGTCATTTCATTTAGCTGTTATACCAGTGCCTTATAGTTAATTATCAAAATGATCTAACAGCTATTTCTGTGTTTGGTGAATATATGCGACATTTCTTCAGTTTTCTGAAAAATTGAATGACTGTAAAACTCCTCAAAGGAAAATCTATATTCTGAAAATAAGAAAAGTGACCTGTTAAATTTTGGTATATATTTCTAAGATAAAAAGTGTTTTAACTTCGTTGGACTCTTGTACATTTTGAAGCACTAAACTTTGTAAAATTCATTAATTTTATCAAATTTAAATTTTCACAAATTTACAGGCAAAAACCTTAAATATATCTAATTTTGGAACATACGAATTACTATTTTTAAAATTTGGATATCATTAAAACACATTATAAATGACAAAAATCTTCAATATATGCTAATGCTAACATAGAATTATGTCAACCAAATAATGTCTACATGTACCCTACCCGTGCAAAATCAATAGAAAGAAGCACATGCTTTTACTTATCAATATTTCATAGACTTGTGGCGCACTATTTTTTTCTCCTCCACATTACCAACATCAGAAAGACTCGTAAAGAAAACATTATTTCTTCCTAATGGACTATTACCACCAAATCTGGACCTTATTCCACTAAAAAATCCACAAGGTCTTTTGAAATCATCTTCATTTTCTTCTTCTACTTCTACTTCTACTTCTACTTCCTCGGAGTTGAGCAAAGAGCCTTTTTCTTGTATAGGAGCACAAGAATCCCAGATGTGAAAATTCTTTTTACTAGGAATGTTGGTCTTGTCTTTTTCTACACCACCCTCCAAATAACTTTCAATGACGCCCTCTTCTTTCGATGTATAGTATTTATTTAGTCCATCTACATCATTCCAAGAGAAGCTCGATGAGGTGGAGTAGGAGCCAAAAGATGAACTTTGTGACGTTCGTGACGATGATGGAGACGACGATGAAGGCGGCGGCGGCGGTGAAACCATAGTATTTCCGAAACCTTGGATCTCATTTGTTATTTTAAGAGCTTGTAAACGAGCTTGTTTTAGTGTGTCCCCTCCTCGTAACAACTCTAGTATTCTCTCTGATTTCTTCATCATACTTGCTCCCCAATCGAACCTTAGAAAAACAAAAATATAAGTAGCTAAATAAATATAATCATTTATGAAACTTAAAAAGAAAATGTACCCTTTTTCATCTTTGTATGTAAAAGCTGAAAGTTCTTGAATAATATCAGTGTCACATAGAAATTCTTCAGCAAGTTCTTCAGGGCCATGAGTGAGTAAAAAATCAAGCAATACTAAAGCTTTATAGGACTGTCTCCATTGCTTCCAATCAATGCTGTATAATCTGCACTTATATTGAAAATTCATAACTAATATCAAGAAATAATTATGCTTTATGAAGATAAAATTAAATTTTTTATAAATTAAGTACCTCCTGTGCAAAACATCAACAATTCTCCAATAATCATCAATTTCGAATGATGCCTCCGCTATTCTCGTCATTGTTCTTGCATCAGGGCTGCAGGGATCATTATTCGTCGCCTCCTCTGCCAATCTTTAAAAGTACCAACAACACAGTGTTTCATAATTTTGTACGTAAAAATTAAGAAAGACTAAAACTCATATCATAGACCTCGTTTATTTTAGCTTAAAATTATAAAATTTTAAATTCTGACAATGTAAATTATATTATCAAAATGTACGATTTTATAATTTTAAACAAAGTATATGATGTAATTTTTAAGTTGAGACAAAAAAAGTTTATGATGTAATTTACACTATTTATGAGTGTCGATTGTACCACATAAATTATTTACTGCATTTTTTTCTAACAAAATGAATTTAGTTGCATCATCAACTCAATTACACAGGAAAAGAAATAAAGGCCATCTATTGTCAACTAAATGAAATTTAAGAAAATAAAATGATTGCGTCATACTTACAATTCTGCAGGAGTAACATCAGTAAATACCATTCTTGCACTGTTGATTTTCTCATGCAGAAAAGAAGATGTTTGCTTTTTTATCTGGTCCAAAAGTAAGCTTGCCATACTTAAATCTCAATATATAGAATTCAAAAAAATTGTTTACACTTTGACCACTCAATTATTAATTCAAGATCCAAATATAAGCCTAAAGACCAAATGACAAAAATGTTCTGAATGCTCTATATTTGATTCTAAGAATGAGGAAAGTGAAATTGAGCCATATTTTTAACTGTGAAAAATAAACAATATTACAGTCTCAAAGAAACTATGTGAAAATCTTAAAAGATGCATATATAGAGGATTCACTTTGTGGGTAGCCAGTGTTTTTGCTGAGAGATTAAAGGGGAAGACACATATAATATCACTCTCTTCTCCCATTATCCAAATTTAACTGAACGAACAGACGACTAGGGGCCTATTTAATGAAGGGTCCTGATTTTTACAACAATAGGGTACACATCACATAGGAATGTTTATTTTTTATTTATTTTCTCACCAACTTGCTACTGCTAATTACTTGGCAGAGTGTTGTTGATAATTATAAAGTAAGAGACTAGTGCATCACATAACTGTAAACGTTTAACAAGGATTAAAGAATCCGTTCATGAATATTTCATTTTTATTTCAACAATAATTTAAATTAATTTTTTATTTATCTTCCCTATGTACTATAGTTTTATAACTACGGGCACACAAAAGGGTGATTATATGTTGAGTTCACATAATTTTTTATAGCATATAAGTGACTTCTTCTTTGTATTCACTCGTATTTTAGCTTGCCTAGTTGACATCCGAGCTTCATGATTTGATTTTGATGAAATTAAACAATTACAGGGAAGATGCTCATATTTTGATATTTAGGATGAAGATATAAACGAACTATATTCTTCAGAGGTTTCTAATGGCCTATGTTTAAATTACCTGCGCAAACTTGAATAATATTTGCGATTAAGTGCCACCCATGTGCTATATAAAACAATAGCAGAAATACTGGCTTTTATATAGTAAAATAAAAGGAAATATTTATTAATCATCGCAACTGCAATCACAAATGTGCTATGATATTTTCAGGAAGGAGAGATTTTCTCTTCCATGGATGGGTTAAACGAGAACATCGACGGCAAGAATCGGATGAGGACGAATCAATCTCCCGAGGATTTTTAAAAAAAGAAAACTTGCACTTAAGATACTGCACAAGGATATTCGCGAAATGATTTTTGGCGGATGCTGTTTAGAAGTGTAGAACGTTATGGAGCTCAAAGATGATGATAATATCAACAGCCACGTATTAAATTGGTTCACTAGAAAAAACATGCAAATGGACACACTATTTCTTCTTTCCTGTGCCAATGGTTAGCAGCTCAAAGCTTCGAAGAGCATCATCACGGCCACCTCTTGACGCTACAGCACGGGTGAAAGAAGATGATTTGGGCTCAAAAGCAGGTTGCACCCTGTGGGTAGTGGACAAACGACCACTTCCTGAGCCTAGTCGATTCACCTTATTCTCACTAGGTTCACAAGAGGAGCTTGGTCGGCTACTGGGTACGACAACCCTTTTTGAAGCGCTACTGGCTCGGGAGACCCGACCTCTTTCTGCATCAGCTTGCTGCAAAGTCAACATAGCAGTTGAAGATAAGTGGTGCACAATCATGAAATCATTTGACTTCCAAATGATATCCCATATAAAAAAAGATAAGAGGTGCATAATCGTGAAATCATTGAATTCCAAATGATATCCCCATATAAAAACAGACCAGCATGTTTATGTATATGTACATCTATATGCATATCTCTAAGTCAATATAATCACATTCATCCTTACCACAACCTTTGATAAAGATACATCCTCTGAAGATCTGTGCCTCAAGTCTCCATGCAAACCAGAACTAGAGTCATTTCTTCTGGTAAATGCCTCAACTGCACCAGAGAACCTCTCTCTCATCTCTCGTTTCACTGGATAGCAAACAATACATGGTTGATCTTGTTGTATCCACACAACTCATAAATGGACCACAACAAATCTTAGAAACAACGGCAACAAATTTGAAAAAGCGTGTGGGAACACGATATGATAGGAAGTGCAATTAATACACAATAAGAATGATGTCATACTGGAAAATGTAAAATCAACAGAAAACACAGTCGCATTCCCGCTTTGTCCATTTTCCAGTTTAAAACTTCTAAATTAATATCAAGATAAAAGCTTGTTTTAGGGACTTTTCAGAAGGGCAATTCTGGAATGTCCTTTGGAGTCCATTTTCCGAGAGTTCATGCACCAGTACTCTCTAAGGAAGGTGAATCAACTCTACAAGTCCCAAAAACAAATAGATGTACCTGGTGTCTTTTCTATTCTATCTGCAGATGGTCCAGAGTTCAAAGCTAATTTCCCAGTTGTCTGTCAAACCCACAAAAAAGGAAGTCCAGAATTGATTATATACAGAGTGAATAACCCACACAAAAGTCAACTATCACGAATACACACCCGTCCTTTAGAACTAGAACCAATCTGTGGATACTTCAAAATGGTCCAGTCAAATACATAGTCAAACTGATAGCCTGCACCAGTTTCAAAAAGTAAGCACACAAGTCACTAATCAAAGACACCAATATGGAAGAAGTAGAGAACTACTTCAGGATTTGTGCACACACACACGTGTGTATCGGAAAAGGGGAAATAGAGCATTGAAAAATATGAATGCCTGCAAATTTCATAGATTTGCTGATGTGTAGAATAGTTATTATAACAATGTAAGATTATAAAAAATATTACTCTTACAAACATGCTCAACTTTCATTGTTATAAAATGTACTTAACCAATCAAAAGGATCTGTAGGGTTGGAATTTCTAAAACATCACAAAAAACAAAAAGACTTACTATTTGCAGCTCATTTTCCATATCCCCTGTGTGTGTGTGTGCGCGCGCGCGCGCATGCCCGCGCACATGTGTTTAAAACAAACATTAGGAAGTTTCGGATGGGTATTGTGGGCGGTCATGTAGGGTATGGTTAGTGGTGTGGAAGGGAAGAGGATAATCAATAAGTATGAGGATCCACAATATCCAGAGTTTGTATCACCTTCTCTAATAAATAGTTCCCTGAAAAGCCTCTTCAAGTATGAATAATCTGGTTTGTCATCAAATCGCAATGAACGGCAATAATGGAAGTATGATATGAATTCTGATGGATGAGATTTGCAAAGACCCTGCAAAATATACAAATTCACTTAAATTAACCCACATACACTAGCAGAGTAAATCTAAACTGCATCATATTACAAACCATGAGAAGAATCAAGATGTCTCAGCAAGTATTGTCTGTGAATAGCCTAGACTTACAAAGCTAAAATTCAGACAATCTGAAATAGCCACTTGAAAAGGCAAGAACAATACCTCTATTGGAGTCATCATCTTCTTTTCACTAATTTTGTCGTACTTTTGCTTTTTTGTGCCAGCTTTTAGGCCCTGCCATGGAAGGCTAAAATGCAAAAAAAAAAAATATTATAAAAACTATGAAGTGTTCCAAGACATAATCTAAAAAAAAATTAAAAAACAACAACAATAATGATATAGGTGAAATTACGGCTCCAAATATTTATCAACCTTCCCCTTAGAAAATACATGAGCACATAACCAAGAGATTCCAGATCATCCCTCCTGCTTTGCTCTGCAACTCGATAACATATATTATAATCTTGTCTGTCATAAATAGAAATGTCAAGCTGCTCTTGATGTCCTACCAACAACAGGGACAATTTTTGAAAGTTAATCATGGTAAGGAGAGCCGACTCACCTACTCCTAGATGAGTATTCACACTCGCGTAACGAGCTGTTCCCGTGAGATTTTTGTTTTCCCTGGAAAGGTGTAAAAAGTTATGAATGATATCCCTAGTTTAAGGTTCAAGGATGAAGCAAAATGTTTGCAAGAAAATGAAAAACGACTAACATATGTCTTTATATTATTTAGGAATTGCTATCACGTGAACTTTGTTATTTCCATATGTGGACCCCACTTATGCACACATGGTACAACTAGGGTCTGACTTCAGAAATAACAAACATTCATGTGGAAATAACAATTCCCTATATTATTTGTTCCAATATTCAGACAGCAACTAGGATATTAACATTTTGTATCACATGGTTAAAAAAGTTTTTATTTCTTCTGATGGACTCTTGATGCAGGACAAACCTGTGAGACATGGTTGGATCAATATGCGAGACTTCGGAAGTCCAACAATTAAAAGCTCGCAAAATAAAAAATTCTACGTAATGTGATTTATATCTTTATTTAATCTATTACTCCGTATAATTAGTCAGGTTTGCATCAGTTTAGTTTTAGCATAAAAGAGTCCAAAGTAGCTCAGTAAGCTTGTTTTAAGTACTAAAGAAAAAGCATCTGTAATCATAGATTCCATTCATTCAGAGAAAATTTGAAGAAATTGTTGAATAATATGTTGAAAGTTGTTTGAAAGTTAACTTATTGTCCCAAAACTTTCCCAACCCCCCTGGGCCCATCAACTCCAACTGACAATGAACATCCTGTCACATTTTCTGTTAAGTGGTCAAGCTAAACCGAGCTGAATACAAGACAAAAACTGCGATTAAGTCGAGCTTTCGAATATGAGCATAGCATAAACTCCTAACGGACAAATAATTGTCTTAGGGATTGGTTCGGCTATCTAATCGAGCCAAACAGTTAATCGGCTCGGTTCTTTTTTCAGCCGTAGTTGGAGTTCATCAAATGTTTATTTAAGATCCTGCCAAATCATTCCACTTTTGGGAAGAGAGTTTTGGAGAGAAAGTTTGGTTTAGATACTTTTCTTCTCCTTCCTTTTCTTCAGTTATATATTTTCACAAACAAGGGATTTGGAAATGATTATTTATGCTATTCTCTTCACCTCTTTCTTTTCATTTTGAGTTTCACAAACAAATCGTGAAAATGAAAGTGAAAACAACTATCCGTATCTGTGTCTACAGAAAGTTAGATCAATTTTCAGTTAAGAAACAAATATAAGAACATACAAAAATGGTTTATCCAACTTAATAAAAACAAATTTTCACTTAGATATCCGAAAATATTAATTAGATCTTATGCAAATAGTTCAGCTTCATGCTTATCTAATCTCAATTTTGATAAATAAAAATAATTTTTTACCAAATATCTGAAGTAATAGTTAAAAGAGTTGAAGGTTCATGCAGTTTTAATTAAAAAAAACCAAACCATAGCTAATAGCCACGAGTGATTTGTTTCCCACAAAAAATATCAGTCAAATTTGTAAATTTTAAAGTTCTTGCCGAGTGGTGGGGATAAACGAAGTCTAATACATACTCAATAATATTTTAGAGTTATATGTCTAATCTTAGACTTGAAAGAATGTACCTAAAAAGCTATTAACGAAACCCCGATGTCTGAGCCTCCTAACGCGAACTTAAAACAAGCATCTTTATGCACATGGAAGTATGCTTGTGTGCTATGTCCAGTGCAGGATAATAAAACAAGTAAATAAGTAGTGATCAATTAAGGAGAAATATATTGCTATGTTAGATGAGACATAGATTGGGAGTACTCATGTTGCCCGACGAACACACATGCAAAAGCAGATCCCAGATGCAATACCTGTAAGGTATATGCTTATGTGTTTGTAGATCCCTGAACTTTTTTCCAAGACCAAAGTCAATGATGTAAACCTGTTGAAAAAAGGTCGAAACCGTCGAATCCTGTTAAGCAGCAAAAGGTGGGGATAAACAAAGTCTAATACGTGCTCAATTATATTTAAAAGAGTTAGAAGTGAAATATCACAAGTGCAATGCATCTTCATTAGAAAATTAAGGAAAGATTCCTTGCTGCCTATATGCCAATATAAATGTACATTTGTCAGGTCAAACAAATTCAGTTCCTGTCAAGCATGTTCACGCACAAGTCATAACTAAACAAATCACTAATATCATTCTATATTTCTCTGAAAATATAATATTACATTAAAGTATTGAAGTTTAATAGATATTTGGCACCAAAAGCGATGATGCATTTAGAGCAGTGAATTAATTCTGGTGGAGCTATTCCATAATCTGAACAATTTGGATAATCTGGAGTGTAGTTGAAGCATGTTTATTATTTTACTGAGTCTACCATTTTTCTAATTTTCTTTTGGTTTAATAAGATCACAACTCTTACGAGCAAGCATCCGTACAAAAACTAGAAATTTTATTATGAGGAAGCTGTAGAATAAATTTTGTTGTTATTATTTCAATGAAAGGGAATGGATTGCAAAGTAATAAATTTTGGGAACTGTATTGTACTTCTGAAAAATGCAGGGCTAGTATGGAAAAACTGAAACTACAGGGTCATAGCTGTGGTTGTTGTCGGTGATGGTTTGGAACTTTGGATCTACTATTGGCCTTATTTCCTACAATGGTGTGGTGTCAATCTGTGATTTTAGTGTTGGGTGGATTGGAGATATTGTGGGCGTATTAGGCTTATCGCATCAGTTGGTGAATGGTGGAGGAACTGTTGGTGTAGAGCCTGTTGTAGATATGGGGAATATTCTGCAGCTGTGATTTGCAATTGGGTCACGCTGTTGGGTTGGTTGAGTGTAGATGGATGCCTGGATGGTTACTATGGTGATCTAGCCAGCTGACAATGAACAGGCTGCGGTATGGGACTGCATAGTTCAGGGTTTACATGGTTTAAGACAGTATCTGGTTGTGGCAAAGGTAATCATGTACAGAATTGGTCAAGGGTACTGTTGACCAGGTCAATGGGATGCAGCAGAAGAACGGTACTGCTTTAGGTAAAATCGATCAATACCAAACGTACCAAGACTAAGCTCTATAACAATCACATGTAAGACAACTAAAATCTCAGTTTATAATCAATATCTTGTATATTAATGTAGCAAGTCAACTTTTTTTTTTTTAACACCCATTTGGTTAGTAACCCGCCGAGTCAACTCAAAATTCTTCTATTTTCAATTGAGTCAATTGACCATGTGTACACGGTGTCTTTTTAATCTATTAATGTGTCTTTTAAAATTACCAAATATTTATTGTTTTATCATTTCCAATAGTTCCGAATTCTCTGCATTTCTTTGCATATCAATAACTGATCAAATTGTCTCCTTATAAGCAATAGTCTGATCCATAATATGTTAAGCAGATAAAGAAAATACTTTTAATTATCTGTTAGTAATACAATTAACACACATTTTACAATTCATATTACATAAAATTGTACCTCAAACAATTAGTATATATTTTACCTAATCAAAATACGAAAAATACTTATCCAATATTACAAACTTAAGAAGAAACAAAATTTAAAACCGTAAAATAAACAAGTAATTTGCTCAGTCCGTATTGAGCGCGGGCTCCTACACGAGTAATATTTAATCTGCTTAAAGTTAATGAGTTAGACCTCCTTATATAGGAGTTGAAGCCCTAAATAGATAAACATGATAAACACCTCATAAAAATAATATTATATACTTTCTACCATAATCAAATACATAAACTCCTAATACTTATCCTACTCTACTTCTAGACTATATAATCCTATAATACAATTATCTATTTTAAACACCAAAATATTGCAATCAAGAATTGGTTATTTAATCTCACTTTGCTCCGCATCATTCAACCACATGATTCATAAAGAATCTAGTTTCATGTTATTAGAAAGTCAAGTCAAAAGGACGCAGAGATGCATACATTCAATGTAATAACGTTATTAACAGAAAATAAATCAAACGAGCACCAAAGGCATTACTTCAACAAGGACTTTTAACTATTTCAAAGCATCAAATCCTTGTGATTATTCTTTCTTTCCTTGAGTGGTTGATGCCAGATCGATTGAAGGAGGACGAAAGACTAAAAGGGTATAAACCAGGGAAACCAACAACACAGTGAAGACACAGGCTTAAATTAATATTAATTCATAATTTAATGATATAAAATGAAAGATTACTAAATCCTAATTCTTGAAGGGTATGTGATATCACATGGAATTCTTTTAACTCTTGCTTCACATTAAAGATGCCCCTCTCTCTTTCTCTCTCTCTCTCTCTCTTCTTTTTGTTTTTGTTTTTGAAGAGTGTAGGCAGACATGTAATAGAAAGTATAATCGATCAAGTTTAGAAGTTAATGAGGTGAAGATATATTGTCAGAATAGGAACTAGTAAATAGAGTCCTACAAATACAAATGGGTTTAGTTCCTAACATTTGCTAAGTGACTTCAAATTTAATAAAACAACTTGAAAGTATATTCTGATTCAATTCAAAGAATTGGAAAGACAGTGAAGCCAACCGATGTACCATACAGAACACCCTATGCATTATATAAGTATAAAGGCACTATATTATCTTCAAAGACATTAACATTTAGGAGTTCATTATAAATTAAAACAATAATTGCACGGAGAGCCAATAAGATAAGAAAAATTATTTCATGTGAAGTCTTTATATCAACTAAGAAATGGCATAAAATCCTCTTAAGCATTGTCATTGGAACACACCTGATTTGCTTTGCGCCCTAAACCCATTAAGAAGTTATCAGGCTTTATATCACGGTGAAGAAATCCTCTTGAGTGCATATATTCAACTCTATTAATCTATATGGCACAAAAGAAGAAAACGTAAGTATTGCTGCTAGAATAAACAGACATAATTTCACAGCACGAAGGACTTACTAACTGATCTGCAAGCATCAAAACTGTTTTTAAAGTGAACTTTCGATTACAATAGTTGAATAAGTCTTCTAAGCTTGGTCCAAGAAGATCAATAACCATCGCATTGTGTTCTCCTTCAACTCCATACCATTTGAGATGGGGAATACCAGCTTCATAAAATAAACAAGGAAATGAATATATTATCTTTAACTCAACAAATATGAATTTTTAACAAGAAACTTACTTCCTCCCTGAAGAAGCATGTATAACTTTGATTCATAGTGGAGCTGGGGATGTTTAGTCTTAGCTGGTTCCTGCCAGAAAAATTATGTAAGTAATTGGTGAAAGGTCATGTGTGCTACTTTCCAAGAAAGAGAAATTGATTGGTGCTACTTCTCCATGAATGCGCATGGAGATGGATGCATCAATTGGTAGAAGAGTGACATAATTACATTCATTACGATGTCAAAGGAAGTAATACTTGAAACGGAAGTACTTGAAACAGAAGCACTTGACAAAGGAGAAAATTATGATAATCACAGCTGAGATGTTGAACAATTTTCAACAAACAGATTTGACTTGGTTTCAAAAATCACTTTTGCATGAAACATTATCATATGGTAAAATGACAAGCTTCTAAATTTTAAGTCATTTAATTTTGAAACCTCTATAGCTTACACATAGTTGTTAAAGGCATGCCTAGGCCCTCGCCTAGGCTCGAGGGCCATCCCATCCCACCATTTGCGCCTTGCCTCACATGAGACCCATTCCCTTCAATGAGGCCCACGGCTCACAGGCTGGAGCACGAGGAACAAGGCCCCTTGGAGGTGTGCCTCATTGAACCAAGTCCCCTTTCTTTTATCTTTTGAAACGTTTTAGGCAATATTTTGGGTGTTTACTTGGCATTAATCTTACTGTGTACTTCTTAGTACTAAGTTAAACATTAGCACAGGATACTTGGCCATTTAATTTTGTATTCAGCTATCTTTTAATAGAAACTTGTCCTAACAATTTTTTGTTCTACTATTGAGTACTAAGGATTAGCACTTATCAGCAATTGTGAGTAGTTAGTTAATCACCATTTACTACATAATCAAGTACTACCTAATTACTGTTAAATCATTAGTTAATCACCACTTGTTCCGAGATGTTGGCTATTATTAGCTACAATATAAATAGTTTATTTTGTACTTTTTAAATATTAGTTGTGCCTTGTGAGCTTTACTAGACTTTAATTTTTTTATGATTGCTTGATGGGCGAGAAATTAGATATATAGCTGATCAAATATGTTTTTATTATTTTAAATATGTGTGTCTCACTTTGATAAGACGCGCGCCTCGCCTCCTTGCACCTTGCGCCTTGTGCCTAAGCCCCAGAGAGATCTTTGCGTCCTAGTGATCCTTAACCCTTAAATAACTATAGGCTTACAATTTTACATTATGTCTACATGCTTTATACCCCTTTCTTCATGCATTTAGTAAACGTAAAAATTACAGAAGATATGACGAGTGTAGGACCTTATATTTATGCTACATCCATCTTCAAAAGGATGACATATATACAATTTCAGACAAAGTAAAGATATCAAATAAGGAGAGGGATATATATAATTTCCCATTTTCTCAAGATTGGTTCCAACTTAATACATGATAATAACTGTTTGAATGGGTCTGGCAAAACTACAGCGAATTTGACACTATATTTTATACCAACAAATAATGCACTTACACAATCCTTCTTTAAGGAAAAATTACTTGGTACTTGTGTCATTCTTTTGAGGATGGAAAGACACGTGTTATTAGCATACCAATCAGCAAGAAAGCGTACTACATCATCCATTGAGTACTTCTTGCCTAAAGTCTAGCCATCTAAGCACATTCCACTGAATTCTTAAAAGAATAATGACTCTTGATCAGTGAAAGCGACCAAGTCTTATTACTAGGCACTTCTATCTAAATGGAGGTAATATATACAAAGTAACCAGAAAACATCAGAATAGATGCATATGTTCTGAATACACAAGGGGCTTCAATACCAATGATCCTCAGAATATATTTGTCCAATTCTATAAACTTTTTTACTACCAACGAGCGTGAATAACTTATGAAAAACAATACCTACCAGCTTAACAGCAACTTCTTCACCAGTCTGTACATTTACTCCTGCAAACAAATTAAACCACCGGATCCAATGAGTTATTACTCGAAGGAAAAGGCACAGATGGTAAGCGAAAGGGTAGAAAGACTTAAAATAAATTCAGACATACCCAAATAAAGCTCCCCAAATGATCCGCTCCCAATTTTCCTCCCAAGCTTAAACTTCCCACCAACCACATGATCCATATTTTAAAACCCAACTAAATTACCTCAACCAAACAAAACCCAACTTTCAATTTTCGCAGCTATCGAAAACCATCAGCCAAAATTAGCATCAGAAGCTCAAATCACTGCACAGGACTCAGATCCAATAATTTTCAAAATCCTAATTTTATACAGTAAAGAATAAACTTTCTGGTCCCTAACAGTAGCGTATAAATAGATAACCAAATACTGTATACAGATAAGGATAATGTATGTGAAGCGCAACCTTGTAGTAGAAGGAAGACTCAATAAAGCAATCGAATGGATTAAACTTCAAAAACCTTAAAATCTACATCATCTACAAACAAAACCCATATGCCTCAGACCATAAATTAGATGTCAAAAACCCTAAACAAATCATACATTTGCAGAAAAATGGATTGTATGAGCTAACACGACGATGATATATATATATATATATATATATATATATATAGAGAGAGAGAGAGAGAGAGAGAGAATAAAAAGTAAGGAATTAGAGGGAGAAAATTCGGGGATTTTTTAGTAGAATTTACAAAAACGAAATTGTCGCGAGAGACAATATGGTAATTAGATTCTGAAGGATCTGTAGAAAGCGAAAATTGAGAGAAACTGATTCAAGAATCTCAAAATTTTTGGGCAGAGACAGATATATGATACAGAGAAAGAATAGATGGAGAGGGGGAGTCGATTGTTCATATGATTTGTATATATATTATTGGGTGTGCTGTATATCATTAGGAGTCATTTTTATTTTTTTTTTGGTAGAATTTGGAGTCATTTTTGTTATTATCATATCTATATACATTACGGGAAATAAGTTTTAGCTTATTTTTTAATTTTTAATTGCAGTAATTTTTTTATATTTTTGAAAAATCTAATTGTGCAGAGTAAAATAATTTTAAAAATTAATAGTATTTACAAAATTTTATAAGTTTATATTATATGCATCATGATTTTTTTAATGATACAAGTTCAATAACTTTTCGTAGTTAAAATTTTGTATAATTTTATGAGGATACGAAAAATAACTGATTATTGATTGAGTTATTTCGATCGTCAATCTATAATAAAGATAATAATAAAATGTATTTTAATTTGACACACCTTCTATACAAACAAAACTGATTTATAAAAATTAAGGAAATTAAACCATATAGGGATTGGTGAATCTTGTGAAGTCCACTATTAAAAAATTATTGATTAATAATTTAGTAAATACTATGTAAATTATATGACTGCTAAAATAACTCTCATTTGTGATTACTTATTTTTTGTTTATTCTAATTTTTTATAGTTATAAAAATTACTTTAAATATCACCAAAACTCATGAGAATTTGTACAACATCATATTTTTAAATGTTTTATCTATTCATATGATTGGATTTCTTAAAAACATTACAAAATACAAAAAAAAAAAAAAAACTACTATGATCTATTTTTAAAAAATAAGTTACGCCTATTTCTCGTTAACCTATTTGTTTACACTTTTGTTGTGCATTTAGTGCTCTGCAACGAAGTTAACTCTTTATGCCAACTAGATTTGTTGCAAATTTATATTCAAATTTTGCTAAAAATATATTTTTTTTGTAAAATTAACTATTTGTTTGCTATTATACATTGGTTAATACTTTCACATATTGTAATATAATTTATTTTAGTATCAATTCCAAAACTGTAAAAATAATAGAAAAAAGTCAAAATTATTGTGTTATAAGTATTGATGGGAAACTCGAGTTTCCTTTACGCATTAACATATTTTCGAGTATTTTTTATTTTTTTATTCTTTTATTTTGTTACGGAGTACTTTTATTTATCTTGTTTTAGAAAGGCATTTGAGAGTTTACTTTAACCTTTATCTTTTTTATTTTATTTTTTGTAACAAAAAGTAGGGTTGTAGCATATAAAATAACATATTATAATAAACAAATTATTATTTTCATATATATATTTATTTCACTATATCGATCAATCAATCAATTCGTATATACTAAAAGCGTAAGACGGATCCTTATATGAGTCGCCCTATATGTGTTATTTACCGTTCATTCAATTGAAACATAAACTCAATTCGATATTTAAATTGTTGTCTACCAAATGACTACTGTTACAAATGTATAAGAAAGTTAGTTTTCAAAACGCAATGAGAGAGTTTCATTTCGTTCAATGAATTACTACATGAGTCTTAAAAGAACTGCATTGTTGTATCCCCCCTCGAATCACAATATCAACAAAAGAGAAAAAAATATACCTACAAGATAAGAGAAGAGAAAACAAAAATAGTAGGTGAGAAGAAAAAATAAAATGAGAAGAAAGAAAGAAAAATATGTAAATTTCAGAATCTAGAAAACAAAAGAGAGAATAAAAAGATATGAAGATGAATAAGATATTAAAATACTTAGCCATTCAAAAGACCTAATCAAAGAAAGAAAAATTTAGCAATAAATCAACAAACTAAAAGAAATCATTCAACAACACACTGTAAAATTGAGATTCATCAAAATAAGGATATATTACGTACCTTTTGGCTTTTACGAATAAAAGGTAGTAGCAGTTTTGGAAGAAAATAGAACAAGAAATAATTTAACATACTATTTTTAACATAGTATGTTATGATTTAACATAACAATTTGAACAGAGAAAATAAGAAAAAAGAAATAAATACCATGAGATGTGAAATGAAATGGAAAATAAACGAGAAGAAGATGAGATACAAGGAAATGCAATGATGGGAAATGAAGAAATTGGAGGGTGGAATCTAATTGTTTTTGAACCTTTTGTGGTGGAGCACAGCATAGATATCTGTGTAACAACATAAATACATACAGAATATTAAAAGGCTAAAAGCAATAGTACTACTTTTTTTTTTTCTTTTTTGGGTAGAAGCAATAGTACTACTTTATATATACTTTAACATCAAGTATATAAACCAATACTATAATTGACGGTCTCAAATAGAAAAAATAAAATAGATATTTTTTATTTGACAAAAGAGTTAGATTAGAAAATAATATTTATTTTAAGAAATAGCTATAGTTATATAATCTTTTTATTTTAGTAATATATCTTCGAAAATCCGTCATGTCACTATAATCTTACCATATTATCATTAATTCAACGTTTATAATATATTTTAAGAAAAAACTATTATCTGAACATATAATTTTTAATAATATATATAATATTAATATCCATAGAAATCAAATATAAAATATTTTAGAAACAGAGACAAAGTGTACAATAATTAATACCATCAGATTTTAAGAACAAAAACCTTTACAAAGTTTTATTGTTTACAAAAGCTTTAAATTAATATAAGTTATTGTGGTTTGAAATTTAAAGTCGCTTCAATTTAACACAGCTTATGTGGGTGGGTAGAGCCGTAAATGAACCAAATTGAATCGAGCCAAACTCGGATTCACTATCGAACTCGAACATGTTTAAATAAGTAATTTGAGCCTAATCTCTTGTAGGAGTTTGGTTCAAATGGTGTTTGCAAAGTTTTCGAGTTCAAAAATAATTTGCGAACAAAATCGAACACCCAAGGTTCACGAACATGAAGCCATTCACAAATGTAAAAATTATTCATGAACATAAAATTGTTCATGAACATAATTTTAATTCTTAATTATTTATGTTGTCATTTTTTATTTTCTTTTTGTATGAGATAATTAGAGCTTGATGATTAAAGTTAATGTTCATTCTAAAATCTTTAAGCTTTCAGAGTTTAATTTATACTTTATAGTTGGATAAAATAAAATATACATGAAGAAGTTATCGTTGAGCTAATGAATGTTTTTTGCAAAATTTTAACTATTAAAACTATAACACGAAATAGTTGAAGTAGTTATTTAGACTTTATGTTTCATTTCTCCCTATATATATGTGTGTGTTTGTGTGTATAATGCGTTACTTATAACTTTAAAAGTCATTTTCCTAATATTATTTTATAGTGAAATTTTATTTTAAGAATTTATTTGTTAGAAATTTTGAATTCTGTTAAAACCTTTATTTTTTAAATCTATTGGTCAGTTTTCAAAATTACACATGTACGAGGATCTATTATTAAAAAAATTATACAAATTATAAAGACTACTAATTTACACTAAAATATAAAGTTTATTTGATTTTTATATACTAATTTTATATGGTTTACATATTATGCTAGTAGTAGACCAACTGATAAGATTATTTAAGAGTAGTAGAGTACAAATATTGTACAATTGTAATTGATTTTTTAATGAATATTAGAGATAAAAATAAGTCCAAATTAAAATTAAAATATTTAATATAATAAAATAAATGAGTTTTGATATTATATTTTGAAAGTTTGAAGTAGACAACAGACAAATAGTGAGTGCATAAATAAATAAATTAAAAGTTGTTACAAATAATTCGAAAAATATAAAAATGCAATCGAACTCAAACAACTTGTGAACCGAACCGAACCTTAACGAAGCGAACTGAACTCAAACAATTCACGAACAATAACGAACCAAACGAATATGTTTGTGAACATGTTTGGTTGAACAATCGAACATTGAACGTTGAACAAATTCAAGTTTGAAATATGAATTGAACTCGAACTAAATCAAACATGTTCGTGAACTGTTCAATTCGGTTACAGGTTTATGGGTGGGTAAAGGAATGTGAAAGTGACAAATTATATTTTTAATGAACTCAAATACTATGAGATAATTTCTTATCTTAATAAGCTCATTAATTATTAAAAAAAAACTTAATCAAAGCTAAATTTTACAATTAAAAAGGAACGAGTTTAGGAAATATATTTACGTTAACACAGCAAGCCCACATTTTGAAGCAATATATACCAAACCAAACGTATTATTTAAAATTATTACACAAAAACAACAGTACAAAACTCGAAGATATATTAACTTTACAAATGAACATTTACGTAATTCTAAGTAAATAATTCTTTTAATAAAAAACAAAATATATATGTTCTGAAATGACAAGTCAAAACAGAAAAAAAATCAAAAAAATAAATATATACATAATTGATATTAAAATAAAATATTATTTAAAATTTGTACCCACTGGCCACACAATTAGTTATAGTATTGACAAGATTAGAATACCTAATGCGACATATAATTAATAAGGAATATCCTTATTTTTTCCCTTCAAATCTTAAAAAAAAGAGATAGAATGAATCACATATTCACATGTCCACAATAGTTGTTAGAGGTAGTTCTACCGTCAACATCGCATGCTTCATAAAAGACAATTTCGAGGACCAAATGTACCGTTCATTCGTTTTCTAAAATTTAAAAGCTACGATTTTTAATAATATTTAAATTATAAATGGAACCTTTATTAATAATTATGGAGTAAATAATGTGACAGTAGTAGAGCATTCGATATCAAATTTTGACGGCATTAGTTCGAGTAAGAAATTTTAACCCTAAAACATAGGAGTTCCACATCTTTAATAATATATATAATATAGATATAGATAAAAAAAATAACGAAACTTGACTGAGCAGTTTTTTTTCAAGAGGGGCCTAAGTCCCGGTAAACATTACAAAAATGCAGATGAGAGACACCTAAAGAATC